>PYHW01010561.1:919561-944717 GCA_013186435.1 Turdus rufiventris
GTCCTAAACATGTTATTCTTAGAAGGTGGATTTGCCTGTTGAGAGCAATAAATTATTGAAAAGCACTCTAATAGTTCATTTTCTGTTTGTAACAAATCAAATGACTGAAGAAGAAATTGTACTACAAATACTTCTGAGAAAGTGTCTTCCATATTTTCAAAAATTCAAAACTTCAAAACTTCAAAAAGTTTGAATTCCAATGACAAAAGCTATCATTAGGTTAAATGATGTATGAAGTGAGTAGCAAACAAAGTGGTAGAATACTTGTAGCTGGCGAGAAAGCAATTCAATAAGAGAGAGAAATCAGAAATTACTTTTCAGATATTTATATACAATTCATTTACTTATATTGAAAACCATCTCTTCTTGGAAGGAACTTCCTTTTCAACAGCTGTGATTTGGCAAAAACAGCTCTGGGGACATTATGTCCTGACATTGTTGACAGGCATGGAAGTCATCTATATGTTTTCATTCCTAAGAAAACAAACTGATAGCTCACATTAACTTTCATTCTCAGCTTGTGTCTCCTACTAGGATCACAGCTAAAAAGTGTTGGTCCTTCTTTGGCTTTAGGATAAGAACTGTCGCATATAACTTCTTCATCTTTTGCTCATCAGATAGGAGCTGTAACTGCTCATCATTCCTGTTCTCTTCTCTAAGCAACTTCTGATCTTCCTGCCTGATAACCTTCTTCTGTTCTGCTCTGACTTTGGAGATCCCACCAGGTTAACTTATTTATGGATTTGCCACAAGACTTTTTGCCCCCACCTAATGTCATATTCAGAGATGTGGAAAAGCAAGGAAAAAAATTAGCTTTCTTCAAATGTTGAACAAAGGCTTTATTAGGAATAGAGAGGTAAAACACCTTCAAAGTTACACTGTCTTTAGTTCTGCTTCACTAGAGTTCCCTGTGTCTAGCGTTTATCAGTTTTATTCCTGTTTAAATAAACAATGCACGTGTCATTTCTTGTATCTGCCAAAGACAAGGTGACTATATAATACCTAAATTCAAAATAGACCAAGTCATATGGAAAAAAGACATCTCTCATACAGACAAATATTTTTTAAGTTTTGAACACTGGAATTAGGATATTTTGGGTGTTAATTACCTAAATACACAGAGGCACACACAGCAAAGTATTCAGGTTTCTAAGTGTACGCCTAGTTTGCAGTCAAATTCAATAGCATTTGTGAAAGTGTCAGCAGTGGTGCAGGGCTACCTAAAATCCCTGTGTACTTACAGAGCACATGGGTAGTCATTTATCTTCGGGAATGTAGTACTTAGCGCTCTTATAAAGTTAATTCTTTTTGTTGTTAATGATAAAGAACAAAATAAAATAAACCCCAAGTAAGAAAATCACCCAACTGAAAACCTGAATTATTTCTTATTCATTGAATGACCTCTAGTGGTTATTCATCACAGCTTTTACAGCAGTTGAAACGCCAGTTTGGAACATGATGATAATTTTTTGTGAAATACAGAGCGTGAGAATAAATTTTTTTTCAAAAATGCATCATGAAATTTTTCTCTACCTCTGGCACTGTTGAAATCATATTTTATTTCACTTTATACAGTGACCCTGGGACCTCTGCAGGAGTTTTAAGCCAGAGTTCTAGCACCTGCACTGCCCCTTGCTGTTTTCTCTTTGCTAGCCGGGGCCTCTCTCAATCTTTGAAATCTCCCTCAGCCTCTTTGAAATTTGTCAGAGACACCCTTCTTTTGTCCAGCTCAACCTTGGCTGTATTCTGTTACCTTGATAACGTCTGTTCAGCTTCTCATAACATCATTGTATTACCTGAAAATGGCCACCAACCATCATCTTTCACAGCTGGCCAAAGTAAACCATTCTGAATATAATTGACACACGGAGCGAGCTTATCTTTCTAAAGAGCAAACTCAGCAGATGTAATACTTGCAATATAATTGGGAAGAGAGCTCTAATCCTCAGTATTGTGGGACATGAAAAGAAGTCTGTGTTAAACATTCAGCAATATGTCAGAAAACAAATGGTATTCTCATCACTCAGGGGTTTTATCAGCATTTCAGCTGGCTTCTTTAAACAGTTTGGCCAGATTGTTCTGCTGGACATGCATATCAGTACAGATATGAAATAATTGATTGAAAGCTTTTGGTAAAGACAGAAAATAGGTTCTGAGAAATATCTCCTCTATTTCTGTATTTTTCAACTATGGGTGTTATGCAAGACTTCTTATATTTTATTTTGTATGTAAATTGTGTCATATCTGCAACCCAAGCTACATTATAGGTGAAGTATCCACATCATAATTTTGTTAATCTCAGATAGCATCTTTTCCACTATACAAACCTGATAACATAGGAAGAATAGCACCTTCAACAGAAGACCAGTATATAAGGAATTTATGGACAAAAGCCTTTAGAGATTGTTTCATAGCCTTACTTCCCGTATTGAGAGATACTTGACAGGAACTTGAACAAAACATTTAATCTGTTTAAAAGGCATTCTGAAATTCTTGCTTACTAGAATAGTGTCAAAAGAAGAATGATTTATGTGAGAAATAGAGTTTGGAAACTATGCTGACAGAATAGTGATAAGCCTTTTCTACGTAGGCAGCATAATTTACACTGAAGATATTCTTTTCTCAAAAAACTAAAAAAAAAAAAAGGATAAAAACTGTGGACAGCCTGTATGACAACCTGAGTTGTATTGCTCTGGGTATTTTGCAAGGAAAAAAAAAAACCTGATAGATCTGTAGATGAGCATGAGATGTCATCACAATGTGATCAGAATATTTGCCAGAGGAGCAATTCCAGTATTAAAGGAATTTCTCCCCTAATTTTTCATTCATTTTATTGTAAGTGACAACAGTAGGTGGATTCTAGAGAACACTTAATAAATAATTTTTTTCTTCCTAGAAATAAGAGGACATGCATCTTAAAAGTAATATTTATAGCTGAGGCATTTCTGGGCTTGTATACCAAGTCATGTAGATGGTCAGTCTTTAATCATAAAACCAAAGTATTAGAGAATACTTTGTCTCCAGTCTGTAGTCAAGTCTAATTCAGACATTCGTTTTATGTTAGAATTGATGTCTAGAAGCTACTAAAAATATTTTTTCTAATATCCAATATTTTTGAACATCTAAAGCTTGATTTATCTCTGTTGTTTGGTGAAACACTAATAAAAAGTATCAAACAAAATATTTAGTATTATAAATATTTTTTATTTGAAATGCTGAATTTTCCATTAAAAATTTGCACATTTCTTTGGAATATAACCTAAGAAGATCTCTTCTTGTCTTGTTCCTAATATGATCAGTTGCTCAGATTTTACTGGAGATTGAAACTGTACGGTACCATGTGTGTGTCTCCTCAGTAATTTTAAATTATACACATTGGGACTCTTATTATATATTTGGGATTGATTGGTATCAGGTAGTATAATTGGCTATGCAAAAGCTAACTCCGCAGAAAATTATTTTGTATGTAACTAGCCTGTAGAATTAAAAGGGTTTCCCTAAGTTGGTCTGGTCAGCATGTTCATTTGTACCATTTACTCTGGGCTGAGAGTGCTTCTTCAGGAGTATTATGTGCATGTAGAGTGCTTTGCCTAAAACTACCTCTGTGCTCACAGACTATTTTTTTCCCAACCTTCATATCAAAATCCAATGTAGTTTCTTTAACTAGTCCCCATCCTGGTTCTAGTACTTAGTTTTTAACAAATATCTCCAGTTTAATGTAATTTTCCTTTTTGAAGCTTAGCCCAATATCAATGGCTATTTTGGGTTTGTTGCTCCTGCAAGACATTAAATCCAAATTTATTATCATTATTTTACAGAGTAGCTCTTTGACAGAAATATTCAGCATCAAAATCAACTCAAGGATACTAAATGGTAGATTTTTCAGAGGTTGAGTAGGTCTTTTTGTAGGTTCAGACTAGCCAGAAATATAGCTCATGATCTTTTAGCTCAATTCTGCCTTCATTCTCTGAGCAGAATTTAAAATTTAGCAAGGCCCCAGCCTTAGCTCCATAGCCATTTCTTTTAGTTCTTTAGAGAGGGGTTGCAAGAGCACTGTCATGTGAATAGTTTTCAAATTCAGCTTGGATGAAGATTAAGAAATAACAGCAATTCAAATTGACCTGAATTTCACTAACTGCTCCCAAAGAAATTTGCATTTGAAATTCAGAAAATACCTGACCTGGATATCAAAATCAATCCATCATGAAATATTTCAGGAAAGTGGAATTGGAACTTACCACTTAATAGCCCTGGAGAATTTAACACATTACCTTACAGAGAATTCATAGACAAAGAATTAATTCCCAAAATCTTTGTATAAATGAACATATATTTGCTTCCTATGTTTAAAGAAAGCTCTTCACACCTCCCTCTTTAATAGTTTGAGAAGGTTAAGATGTCAAAGAGGCAAAATGTGTGGCAGCAATGGATGGACTTACATATCAAACTTCTGTACGATAAAATTACGTTTACATTTCCACTGAAACAGCTTTGACAAGAGGTGATTAAATGTGACCTATGCTTGTGACATTAGCCTCTGTAAAATGAGTTATTGGTTATTCTTGGATATATTGCATTAGGAAGATCATTGCTAGCAGGTTGAGGGATGTGCTCTTCTCCCTCTATTGAGCCCTGGTCAGCCACATCTGGAGTTCTGTGTCCAGTTCTGGGCTTCTCAGCACAAGACAGACAAGGAGCTCCTGGAGCAGGTCCAGTGGAGGGCTATTAAGTTAGTCAAAGGTCTGGAGCATCACTCTTACAAGGAGGAAAGGCTGAGGGAGCTGTGCCTGTTCAGTCTTGAGAAGACTCAGAGAGGTCCTCCTCAGTGTCTGCAAGAATGTGGAGGGAGGACGCCAAGAGGATGGATCCAGGCTCTTCTCAGTGGTGTCAAACAATAGGACACAAGGCAACAGGTAGAAACTGATACACAAGAAGTTCCACTTGAATATGAGCAACTTGGTCCCTGAAATGTGTCCCTGCCCATGGCAGGGGGCTTGAAAGTAGACATCTTTAAGGTGCCTTCCAACGCAAGCCATTCTATGATTCTGATTCTATAAGGAAGAACTTCTTTACTGTGCAGGTGAACACTGAACAGATTGCCCAAGGAGGCTGTGGGGTCTCCTTACTGGAGATACTAAAGAAACATGTAGCTGCAATCCTGTGCCATGTGCTCCCTGCTTGAGCAGGGAGGTTGGACCAGATGAGCCCACCGGTGGTCACTTCCAGACTCATCCAAGTGTATGCCTGTAATATTTTACTATACTATATATGCATATGTATGTATACATTATTTTAGAATGTATAGTGATTTGTTTTAGGAATTGCTGTTCAGAAATGCTTTTTTATTACCTCTAGGATTATGTCATCTGTCTGACTACTAGTGTCTACATTTGCAGACATACTTCACATTTCACTTGTATATAGTTCATTCATCAGGGTTTCTTCAACACTTTCTGGAAGGAATCACGCAGCTCCCCACCTTCAGTCTGTTTGAGCAGTATTGTATATATACGCTGATCAATACAACTGCATTTTCTTCTCTTGTAATTTTTCAAGTTGTAAATACCACGGCCTAAAACTTCACCAGTGCTAAACGCCTTGTCTTCTCAACCTTTAAATCAGAATGCAACATTTCTTTAGAAAGTATGTAGCAGAGAAGCTCCTATGATGGGACGGGACTTCTTGCTGTCAAACAGCTGACCTAGGCTAAACTCCTATGCAAACCATTAAAAAACCCCAAAGTGTTTTGCTCCCAGCCCACGTGTGAGTATTACAGGGGAGCCAAATGGACCTGTAAGAAATCACTGCTGCATAGCTAAGTAGGCTGCCTTTGTTTTTGGATTTAACTTAGAACCCTTGCGAACAACTGTTTTCCCACTATTGTCTCTCAGAATGCAGAATGAACGGTACCAATCTGTACCTATACATTCAGAAGAAAATAATAGTAGAATTTTAAAAAAAGAATGTGACCACAAATAACACTGAGAATTACAGTAATTTCACGACCATAAGGTGCACCGGACTATAAGGCGCACCCCCTGGGAGTCGACAAAATGCGCAACTTTGTAGATCATATAAGGTGCACTGGACCATAGGGCGCACTTTTTTTTTGCCGCGAAGATCCGTGCCACGGTCAACAAAGTAACTAATTAGTAATGGAATCCTGTGATCGTGGAGTTTACTGGCATGTGCTCAAATTGGAAACATTTTTCACAGCCTTTAAACGCAGTCCCAAGTGCCCTCTCTGTGTGCAGGCCCCAGCACTCCTGCCCGCCCATGGCGCCGGCTGGCAAGGCAAGGCTCGGAGAGGGCACCGCTCGGAGTGGCGGTGGCATGGAGTGGGTGGCGCTCGCCGTGGTATGGACCCGGCGCCGCTCAGAGCGGCCATGTTACAGAGCCGGTGGCGCTCGCCGCGGTATGGAGCGGGCGCTGCTCGGAGCAGCCGTGGTACAGAGCCGGCAGTGCTGGCCACAGTATGGAGCCGGTGCTGCTCAGAGTGGCCACGGTAGGGAGTGGGCGCTGCTCGGAGCGGCCGTGGTACGGAGCAGGCGGCGCACAGAGCAGCGGCGGCACGAAGTAGGCGGCGCCCGACGGCTCTTTGCTCCCCCCGCGGCCGGCAGCGCCTGGTGGCTCCTCATTCCCCCTGCACCAGGGTCTGGGCCAGCAGCAGCTCTATCCCTCCCCATGCGGCTCCTGCCAGCTGCAGCTGCCTGCTTCAGCCCCACCTTGTGACTCGGTGCTCCCGCGGCACTGCCCCCCATTGCGGCTCACACTTCCAGGGTGGCAAATGTCACACTTCCATGGTGGCAACTTGGTACATCAGATAAAGTGCACCGGACTATAAGGTGCACTTCCGGATTCGGGGGAAAATTTTAGTCAAAAGGGTGCGCCTTATAGTCGTGAAATTACTGTACTCTTAAGCCATGTAAAACAATGTTGTGCAAAGCATACTAAATGAGCACACCCTAGCCATAACTGCATAGTAAGCAGGCAGAAGCTCTCAACTCACTGTTTCACAGCAGTGTGCTGGTTCCACACAATATGATGGTTCTCCTTCCATAACTGGGAGAGCACTGCATGGGAGATTTTGCCCTGGCTCTGTGACTGTTTGTCATGATCAGAATACAGTCTGGGACCATCTGTTGAACAATTACTTACAGAGCAACATGTGGTATACATTCAAATCAAGTCTAAATAAATAACTGCAATTTTAAATTTTGTAGTTACTAATTTGTTAATTTGACCTTCAAATTGGCTGAGAGCATTTCTAACTATTTTTCTTGATTTCAGAGACATTATCTACTTTGCATAAGGATTTTAATCAGAACATTATTCTTTTTTAAGCCAACACCTTCTTTTCTTTGGAAGGATGTCTTTCTGATATAGCAGGAGTAAAGATTGATCCACAAAGAGAGCCTTTTTATTTCCTGTTTAAACTGTCTGTGAACAAACATGCTCCAGACATTGAATGGTTTTAAATTATTTTTACAGTAAATGCAACTCCTTTGATTACAGCACTATTTCCACCCATAAGACTTAAGTGCCAAAGTACTTCCTTTCTTGAACTACTGTAAATGGACTTATATTTGTACAGTGAATGCCAGTAAATCCCGTTAGCATGGCATTGTCTCCACCTTAAGATTAGCACCCAGCTGCTGAAGCAGTTCCGTTCTGGAACTAAGAACCTAAGAACTTCTAGTTCTAAATCCACAGTAAGAGACATTTCCTAGAGAGCAGCACGGGATGAGCTTTGTTGGAGAAACTTTTGTCACGGAATAATGCCACTTCGCACATTCCCTATCTCGAGTTTTTCCCAAGGGGCGTACCAGCTTCTCCTCTGTGCATTAAGTGGAAAAGGTGGAGAGGACCCGCCCAAGAGATAACATCTCTATGCCGGCCGAGGAACGCTGTAGTGCAGAGGGTGGGAAGCACACCATCCATGGGGCTGGAAAAGACCTGTGCGCTCATCGAGCCCAACCTGTGACCGAACAGACCACGGTACAAGTGCCCCATACAGTGTTTCCTTAAACACCTCAAGGGACCGTGACTCCATCCGCCGTAGGGCAGCCCATTCCAGTGTCCCATCACCCTTTCTGTGGAGAAATTCCTCCAAACGTCCAACCCACACCTCTCCTGTCGCAGCTTCAGGCTATCTCCTTTCATCGTAGTTTAGGACTGTGTCCTCTTGAATGAAGCGAGCTGCGTTCGTGGAAGCAGAGCCGGGCCGCGGGGGTCCGCAAGGACACGGACATGGACAGGAATAAGGGCAGGGATAAGGAGAGAGACACGGACACGGCCGGAGACAAGAGCGGAGCCGGCGGCGGAAGTGGCGGCCACGGCCCCCCCGCGCGCGTCACAGCGCAGGCGCGTGGCGGGGCTGCCGAGGCTCCGTCTCCCCTCAGCCGCCTCCCTCCGTCCCTCCCTCCATCCCTCCCTCCGGCCGCCGGGCCGCGGCTCCTCCCTGCACCACCTTTGGCCGAGTCGCGGGAGTGCGCAGACGGCAGCTCTTCAGCGGCAGTGGCTTCATCCGCGCCGAGCATCAGTCGGAAAAGCGCGTCCTCCACTCCTGCCTCCTCTTCTCGCTGCCGCTGCGGCCATGGAGCTGCCCGAGAGCCAGTGCAAGAAAGTCAAGCTGAGCAACAGGGTGCCGAGCTGGGTGAGCGGGCGGGCGGTGCGCCGGTGGGCAGGTGGGCGTGCAGGGGCCGAGGAGCAGGGAGCAAGAAGCGGCCGAGCGCCGTGCTGATGTGGCAGTGGGCGCAGCGGGAGCTGGCACGGGGGGCTCCGTGCGCCGCTGCCGCCCGGGCCGGGAGGGATGCGGGGCGGGGGCGCGGCGGCGCGAGCGGTCACGGAGCGGCAGCGCCGGGGCCCCGAGGGCTGCGCGGCACCGGAGCCCCGCGGGGCGGGCCGGGGCAAGGCAGGAAGCCCCTCCGCAGAGGACCCGGTGTCTGTAGGTTTCATCCCTGCCTCTTCCGCCGTGAGCCCTCGGCTTCCAGCTTTTTGGAAGGAGGAAGACTTAAGAATGCGATGTACAATGTAGCCATTCATAAACCTGGGTTGGCCAAAGACTGGGGTTCTTTGTATGGCGGGTGTTATGTGGAAAACTGTCGAGACAGGGCTTAAAAAAATCTAACCAAAGCCTTCATTCTTGTTCAGAAAGATGGGGGAAGATCGGTTTACAGCAAAGACCAAAATGCAACTATTTAGAAGGGACATAGCAGGCCTTTCAGAACATTTGGTACCTCTGATGATGCAAGACAAGTGAAAAGAAATGAAAAAGAAAGTATGATTTCTTTCTATCAGTGCTGAGTTGAAACAAGCAAGACATAAGATCCAGAAAACATTTGATATGAATATAAGAGTGTGAATCAGTATTTGAAGTCTTGCTGTGAGTAGTGCAGGCCACAGCTTTCCTGAGAAAAGCAGCTGTTGCCTGAAAAACGGGGAAGTTGCTGTCATACTGTTCGGTAGCTGTTGTGCCTGTCCAAGCCTCTTCCAGTAGGTACAAGCTCAAACTTGTTTACATAAGAGAGTAATAAGCAGTTTACATTCTTTCAATTTCCAGTGGGAAAAAGCAAAATTAGATGTTTAGAAGGTAGTGAAATAGACGATGTCTCTGTGGGGCTAACAAAGCGTGTGCAAAAGTTACTCTGTGTCATTTCCTTAGTCTGTAAGTAAAGCCCAGATAGATTTGTCCGAACCAGGGAAATTCCTCAACAGACACGAAATCTTTGCTGAGTTCAGTTGAGGTTGGCAGCCCCCTCTCTGCTACGTGGCAAGCAGAGGAAGTCTTCTACTTCTTCCTTTTTCTTCAGAAGACCTCAACTGAAATGCTCTTTATAAACCAATGAGCTTCGCCAGGAACAAAAATGGTGCTGCTGATTCACATGCTCTGCTGGCAGATGTTCTGGCACTTCTGGCTCTGCATCTGTTCAGCTGAGAGCAAAGTCAAAGTGACTTACCCTGATGGATCTGGCTGTCCCTAGGATAGCAGGCTGAGTGCTGTCTTTCAGAATTTCTCTGTTTCCAGTGCTTTTCAAAATACACCTCTGCCTGTGGAAATGCCCTTGACAAGCCCACCTCTGAGCACATCAAAAAGTTACTCCACATTTACAGAGCACAGCATAGCCACAGACACCGCTATTAAGTGTGGAAAACATGGCTTGATAGGGAGATGTGTGAAACTTTCTTTGGAGCAACTTGGATTCCCAACACAACTGAGCTGTTGTGTCAGTTTGTAGGTGACTCCAAATGAAAACTTGCTCCAATTCTTGTTTCTGAGAGCATATTCAGTAGGGTAATTCTGCCTTCATTTTTTGTGCTTTGCTTCTGGTGCCACCAGTGAGTCCCCTCCAGCACTGGTCAAATGAGCTGTCTCTGCCTTTGGCCATGCTGGTACTGCAGCAGGTGGCAAGCAAAGACACATTCCTTAATAATGTCTTTAGCACTGAATGTCTTGTATCCACAGTACTGGAGAAGATTCTTGGTGATTTCTGCTGCTGTGATCTTTCAAATTGTTCCAGCTTTAAAGCACCTGGCAAAAGGGAGCTAGTCTGTGTCAGTGGCAGGAGAGCATGCATTCAACAGCTCGGGTGGTGCTTTATGTAGAGGTGTTGAAGTGCCTTTTTGTACTGGTATCACTACTTTCTGGTGGGCTGTTGAAAGGATCCAAGTAAGAATTCTTGATGTAGATGGGAGAAATGTAATGCTGTTGGCTGTAGCAGAATATGGATTAGGGAATTGTTAAGTTTTTAAAAGACTAGAAGATATTATTGTTCGATATTGCTAGATATCATTTCTGGGCTTACCCTTCCTTCCCAAGCACAGTTGTCCAAATCAGTGCACAGATTTTCAAACCAGAATTTGAGAAAGTAACTAATGGAAGGTATTCCTGATAGGTAGTTTAATCCTGAAATCTCATATGAATGTGTAGGTAGCTGAATTTTTGTGTTGGAACCATGTCTGTTTTCCTTGCTTGTATGTAGGTAGAAAAAAAAAATGGGCACTGTTCCATGTGCTTGAGTTGCTATTTGGCTGAGTTGCTGTTGTGAGCAGAACAGTTTGCTGGGGAAAAAAAGAAAACTACCATTTATCAATGCTGAATACTGAACGTCATAAAAATGTGTTGTTGTTGGGGAATCCCTGGTTAATAAGAGGCATGTGGTGAGCAAGTTAACTAATGACCTAATGGCTGGGAAATGAGAAAGGCATTGGAAGTAAGACTGCAATTCAGAGGGGAGGCTGCTTCTGTTCCTTTTGCTAGCTTATGGGAGCTCTTGGCTTGGGGAACCAACACTGCCATCTTAGAGCAGAAGGATATGCAAATAGTCACAGTTTCTTCAGTGTACACGGTTTATATGGAAATCATGTCTGTTTTCTCATACTTCCAGCCTTAAGCTGTCCCAGGTTGGTGCTGCACCTTAGGCAGTCTCAGCTTGCCATGGGAGGATTTACTTCCTTCCCCAGAGGTCTTGCTTTGTGAAAACTTAAAATTTGATACTGATAATAGAAGTACGATATTTCATTGTTGCTTGGAAGTAATGAAGAATAAGTTCAGCTTATGCCAGAGTATATGCTATCTGTCTGTTAACCATAAAACAATTAAGCAATAATGTGTTATTTTGGCTGTCTTTTGATCTTGGCATTGCAACTTGGGTTTGCTTTCCGTCGTCTGGATGTCTGTCTGTGTTCTTGCATCAAATGTGTTTGGCACTGATAGTCTGATTTGGCTTTGTCAATAAAAAAATTATAGATGTAACTGGGCAAAACATCAAGAGAAGTAAGAAAAAAAGTGTAATCTCAGGAAGTCTGTACAGAGAGAAGTGACAGAGTTAGTATTTCCTTCTGGCTCCCATTATCTTTCTTTTGTTACTTTGGTTCTAAGGTGCCTGTAGTGATTCATTTCCCTGGTCAACTACCTGCAAAGCTAAAATTTACCTTCATGCCAGAAAAAGTAAACAGTGGAGTTATCCTTCCTTCTTTATCATTGCAGCTCCCCAGTGGACATCTATGAAAGGATTTCTTTAATACCTCTTTTTTTACTTCAATACCAAGATGTTTGCTTGTTAGAGCAATTTTGATTTCATGTCAGAAACAAGCCAACATAGTGGGAGAGAAGAAAGGAATATGTCAGCATTCTCAGCTGACATTACTGCTATAATGAAACACAGTTAACTGAAGCACTATTTCTGTTTAACATGGCGAAGTAGGATGGAAAATATCAATATGAAGTGTTTGTCTACATAAAGCAGAAGCAGTGTGTTGCAGGGTGGAAGACATATTTTTGTGGGGATGTCAGAGTGAAAATATCCGATGTCTGTTAAAAAAGCAGATAAACATTGGTGAATAATGCCCTTTTTTCATTAGGTCCTTTACAAAAATATAATGTATCCTTCCGGCAGCGACTACTATAGTGAATGTAATTAGACTTAGAATTTCAAATTAGCTTTTTTCAAAGAGTACAGTAATTTAATGATTACAAACTGCGGCTGATTATAAGCCGCAGGTCCGGGTGTCAGCAACATTTAGGTTTTTGTCCATATATAAGCCACACTGGATTATTAGCTGCACTTTCGTTCACAGTGAGGATCTGTGTGCAACTTTCACAAAGTTACCAATTAGTAACAGAATCGCGGGATCACGGGGTTTACTGGCTCAGCCCTGCTTGGGGCGTCCGCCAGGGAGCGGCCCTGGCCCTGCTTTCCACTGCCACCAGGAGGCAGGGGAGCAGCGTGCCTGGCTGGTTCCACCAGGAAGTGGGAGAGGGGCGTCCCTGGCCAGTGCTGCCGGGAAGAGGGAGAGGGGCATGACCAGCTGCTGTCCCCGGGAAGAGGGAGAGGGATGTCTCTGGCTGCTGCCGCTGGGAAGAGGGAGAGGGATGTGCCTGGCTGCTGCCACCGCCGCACTCCCCAAGGCCGGGCAGCGCTGCCACTGTGCCGCCACTGCCCTGCTGCCTGGGGCTGGGTGGGCTCTGGCTCAGCTCAGGGCTGCTGCTGGCTTGGACTTCCGGGTTGGGAAATTTTCCATAATTTGTTCATATATAAGCTGCTCCTGAATGTAAGCCGCACTTCTGGTTTGGGAGCAAAATTTTAGTCAAAATGGTGTGGCTTATAATCGTGAAATTACTGTACTCACTTATTGAGTTTTTCTATTCCATGTTTTCTTATGTTTCATTTCTTTTAACGTTGTTAATACAGATCTCCAAGGCAGGGGTTGCTTTGATATAGTGTAAAAGGAAAAATGACTGTTCTTTAGGTCTGGCATCATTTTGGTTGGTCATTTAATTTCCTCAGTTGATAGTCATCAAATTTTATGTACAAGAATTTGAAGAGAAACTAAATTATTTAAGAGCACAAACAAGTGAGTATTTTTTTTCTGCCACATCAATATTTGTAGTAAGTGTGTATGTCAGGGCTAGTAATTAAAAAACTAGTTTGTTGAAGATAAAATGTTCAGCTTGTACAGCTCTTTATGCTCAGTGGTGTGGGTGAATCATATGGAAGCAAATTATTTAATGGGAAAGTGGACATAATTAGGGAACTAATTTTTTTTAAGCCACAGAGAATGACTTGCTAAATTATTAACTTTTTAGAGCACCTCTATGAAATTGGTTTTCTATCAGAAGATAAGGGGGATTTAGATACTGCTTTGCCCAGGATTAGTACTGAGGTGCCTTGTTTGTGTGCCTGTACACAGATAGAAAAGTTGGGGCAGCTGGTGACTGGTAGGTGTGTTTTTGAGTGCATGCAGACTCTTTGGGCGCTTTAACCTTTAGTCTTAGGTGCCTGCTTCTGAAGTACAGGTAGATGATTGTCCCTCTACTCAGCCCGCTGGCTGCTCCACTGCCCATATGTGCCTTGTAGTCTAGCAAGGCCTTCTCCTTGCTGTGATTTCTCATCTCTGATAAGTAGGTATTAATACTTTCTTTTCACAAAAGTTGTGCTTTTTTCATAATTTTGAGAATACCTTCAGTCTGCTTCTGCAGGGTTTAATTTGTTTTGTATGCCTAGCATAATACCCTGATTAGTTTCATTGCTGCTTTCCTAGTTCTGGAAAAGAGAGGAAACTGATATAACTTAGGAAATATGGACTGGAAGAGGTTTCCTTCAATGAGACATTTGACGTCCAATGTAGGAGTTTGATAATAGACTTGTTGCCATGGGTCAAAAGCAAAACATATGTGGGTTTATGTCTTAACCTAAGAGAGCTTAGTGAGACAGTGGCATGGGATTTGTGCTTTGAGACTATTGTTATCCAGTGCCTGGTACAATACAGAACTACAGCAATTAATGACAGAGAATGTAGCTGTTACTGTGTTTGCTTGAATGGTTGTGTGCATTCATTATGCACTATATGTCTTTTAACTGAAGCATTTCAATTATTTTGTTGATTTTAATTCCACAATTTATGCATTTGCACACTGAGATCTCCAGTTTTATGTCATTCATGATTGTTCCTACTCTTACAAAAAGAAAGATTTTTATTTTTTAATTTTTGGTTTTAGTCAGCTGTAATGCAATGACTTTGTGCATAAAACAGCTTTGTTTTAAGAGATAAATTACTTGAAGGTAACATGATCAGCAAGGATAACTTCATTTTGTATGGGTATAATCTGTTTGCAGGTCGTGGCTTATTCCTGGTTGATATTCAGTGTTCTAATTTTAGTTGCTAGACTGTCACCACTGAATTACAGAGTTACTGTATTTAAAACCTGAACCATAGGTTCTTACCGTGAGCTGTTTCTATTAACTATGAGCCCAGCTGTGTGTAGAAGAGGGGACATACAATCACACAACTTCATGATTTCCAAATAACTTATAGATAAACCTTTGAATAGAAGATTGATGTGGCAGGAGTCCTTGAAGCCACAAGTAGATATCATATTTTTGTTAATTCTACTTTGTGGTGTCTCTCTGAAACTATGAACAGGTCTTTGCTACTACTCCATAAAGGAATATAGTCTCTCTTTTATATTAAATATACTGCATGTTTTCTTTTTCAACTGGCACTGATACAATGATGAAAGAGAAGATAGTGCAATATATTTGCAAGTAAGGGAAGCCAAAGCAGCATTACAGATACCACTAATTCCACTCATCCCCTGCCCATCTCCCCACTTTTTTTTAAGTCTTCTTTTTTGTTTGATTGTTTGTGCATGGTCTGACAATCTATAGTCTTGATCTTTCACAAACAAAGTTCATATAGCCAGATACCATTAAAGTCTGAGATGATGCCAAGGCCGATCTTCCTTCAGGCTCCCTCACTTCAGGTTGTAAAATGTGTTTGACAGCAGGGTCATCTTACTGAATATATTTGTAGAGCAGGTTATTATGACGAATAGTTTTAAGAAACTCAGTAACCAGCTTTATTTTAATTAAAATTATATGGAAAACAACCCCATCTTTTAAAACAAGTTCTTAAAGTTCCTTGAAATAATACTTTCTTTAAACATTTAGAATCTATGATAACTATGTCTTGTCTGGAGACTGATAGTATCATATGTAAAGGCACTTGCTTAACTGAAATTTGGAAGAGACATGCATAGTTTGCAATGAAAAGGCCTCTTAGGAGTTAAAAATGAGCCAGAGAGCCAGTGCCACCAAATTTGACAGGCATGATTTGCCCTTAGTGAAGCCAAGTTGGCTGTCAGAAATCACCTCTTTTTTCTATTTATTGTAGCATAGTTTCCAGGAGCTTCTGCTCCATGATCTTGATGGGCAGAGAAGTGGGTTTGTAGTTGCCCTGATCTTCCTTACTTTTTGCAAATGGGCTTATGTTCCTCCAGCATCCCCAGACTACTGTGACTTCTCAAATACGATGGATTGTGGTTTAGCCACATCCTCTGTCAGTTTGCTCAGGGGTTGCAGATGCCTCTCCTCAGGTTCCATGGACCTGTGCACCTTCAGGCTCTGTAGATGGCCTCAAACCTGGTGGTCTTCTACTTTGGGCAATGGTTCTTCGTTCTCCCAGCCCCTCCATTTGCCTTTTGTGACCTGGGTGGTGTGACTGGAGCACTTGGCAGTGAAGATTGAGACAAAAAAAGTTGTTGACTGCCTCAGCCTTCTCCATGTCTCAGGTAACCATGTCTCTCTTTTCCATCTAGACAGAGACTCCATTTTCCCTTGTCTTCCACCCTCTGTAGGATCCATTTTTGTCTTTGAGTTTGTTGGGAGTTCCTTGTTCATCCATGCAGGTTTCCTGGCTGTTTTTGCCAGACTTCCTCTTTGTTGGGATGCATCACTCCGAAGCTTGGAGGAGATGGTCCTTTAATATTAACCAGTTTTCTTGGGCCCCTGTTCCATTCAGGTCTTTATCCCATAGCACTCTACTGAGCAGATCCCTAAAATTACTTGAATAGAAGTCAAGTCAAACAGCTCTAGCAGTTCATCTGTCATTTTTATAGTTGGTTTTTCTTAAGCAAGTTTTATTTGAAAGTAGTAGTTGATTAACCAATCAGTCCCAAGCTTCACTAAGTAGCACAATGGATCTGGTTGTCTATGGCTGACTATTCTAATTTCCCATGCCTCCTTTGATCCATGCCGGAGCTGGTGGAATGGGTATTGGTTTTACTTCCATTTTTCTGTCTCCAGGTCTTTCTTTGTGCCTGTGGATGGATTTGTTTGCTTTGCCAATTTACCCTTTATCAAATACTTAATTGACGTCTTGTTTTACAGGGAATGCAAAGGGCAACCAATGTTACCTACCAAGCTCATCATGTCAGCAGGAATAAGAGAGGCCAAGTGGTAGGAACAAGAAGTGGTTTTCGTGGATGCACAGTTTGGTTAACAGGTATAGCCATGGATTTCTGAGGATCCTTTTGTTTTAGTTACTCCTTTGAAAAGCTACTTAGCTGTAGCTCTTTTTTGCAGCCAAAATTGAATGTTTGTGAAATCTAAGACCTTGATGCAATTTTATTACTATTTTTAGGTAGACTAGCAGGAAATTGCTTTGGGACAAATAGTAACTTGAGAATGTATTTTGTTCAGTGCTCTGGGAAGGTTGTTTCTTTGGTACTGTCTGCTCTTTAATTCTGGTTTTCTTGGTGTATGTTGCTTTTTTTCTTTCTTTTTGTTTTAACCAATTCTGTCTCTTTGTACTGTCCATTTTATCTATTTAGAAATGAAATGCAACTATTTTTGTAAGGGTTTGTACTTCTGGATCTTTTCTGTAAAAGCTTCTTCTCTTTTGATTGTTCTTATCTCCTTGACATTTCAACAACATTTCAACATAATCCTGTGCCATTGGGCAGCAATTGCATGTTTAGGCAATGCATATTGGCAGTTATTTTTGAAATCAACTCTGTGGGGGTTTTTTTGTAAATAGATGAGGTAAATACATTCTGGAAGACATTTGTAGTTTTGTAACAGTGAGGGAATTTTTTTTGTTCTCTTTCAAAGTTTTTGGAAGCTTTAAAATATTTCCTGTAAAGTTGGTTTTTTTTTTTTTTTGTTTTTTTTTTTCCAGTTAAAACTGGAATTCAAAAAATAGCAAAAAATGTCATTTAATTGGCTTGTAAACCATTTAGGACACTGTTGTATTGCAACATAAAAGATCCTCACAGAGTATTAGAAACTTACTGCATTTACATTAAGTAAAACTGATTTCCACTTGTGTTAGTAAACGTGTGTGAAATGTAAAGCAGTCGTTGATAACAAACTGCTGAGAGCCATTCCCAGCAGATTTGATGCAGTGGCTTGCTGTCATGTATTTATTTGGGAAAAGAATGGAACCCTTTCTCTCCCTGTTTCCATCTCACAGCTCCAGCCTCTCTCTCAATGCGTGAATGATCTGGTGTGCTGCCTTTCTGTTTCTTCTGGTAATTCATTAATCTAATTTTGAAAAGGTCATGATAAAAATGTTTTCTCAGTTATCTACATGGCAACATTTTCCAGTCAATGTTTTTTTTTAAACAAATGTAATCTTAATGTCCAATTTCCTTTTTCTTCAGGAAGGAGGGTGTTGATAGTAAGATATCAAGAATGTGTGTGGGTAGCTAGGTTATTGAAAATGTTTGGGTAGTAATGTAAAAGGGTATAAAGGATTGTAGGTATTGAAGTCAGCCATTCTAGAACTGTGCAAACATGAGTTTCAAAATTCTGATAGGTATTAGAATAAAAGCTGAAATATTGGTACACTCCAAGATTCTCTTACTTTGTCAGCACTCATGGAGTGGGAGTGTATGTAAAGATCTTTTAGGGATTGCTTTTCATTTTTCAAGGTAACCTTTATTTGAGAGCTCTATTTTAATGAATGTTGAGTCAGAGGATCCTAGTAAACGGAGGAATTTAGCAAAAATAGAGAAAACCATTGCTTTCATGTGTAAAATAATCTGCAATTTTTAGAATGTAAGTTAAAGACTTGTCAGCTTGAAGAATGTTTTTAAATTCATTAATGTGTAACCTTAACTTGTGCAATTCATTACATGTTGGAGATCAAATGATGTGTGAAAAGACAGCGTGTTTGAGTGAATAGCAAGCTAGATGTGGGGACAAAAATGGCAAGTCAAAGACTGCATCAGTGAGAATTAAATGATGAAGTTCTTGAAACCTTCTTTTGGACTGTTGTGCCTGTTTTCTCTGGTAGGGGTGTACTTAATTGCTGCCAAAAGAAGACTGTTCTGTTTCCTGCTTTGTGTTCCTTCTCTTGCCTTGCACACGCTGTACCTCTTGCCCAGCTCAACACTGAGCTAATACAGCTTGGGGAAATCATTAGTGAACTTAACACAGCCTCCCCCTATACACATGAAAGGGAGAAAAGTGGTAAAAACTGCCTGAATATGGGGGGATGGGATTAACAGACTGAGCTGGCTAATGGGCACGAAAGGAAGCAGTGCAATGGCTCCTTTTCTTTAAGTTGCACCCCAAGCTGTCAAGGTTTCCTTTGCACTTTGTGGTTTTTTTAGGACACACTTCTTAGCATGGTTGCTTATCGTTTGCCATAGATGTCTTGGAAGTAACACCAAGCTGCTGCTTTTGTGTGATTTTTCTTGTTTTTCTCCATTCTCTGAAAGTTAGAATAAATATTAATTGCCAGTAATAAAAGCATTTTTCTTCACCCAGTAGTGCTACTTTTTTTATGCTAACATTACCTTTTTTTTCCCCGTCACTCAAAGGGTAGTGTCAACTTATGAAGATCTGAGTTTGCGTTCTGTTTACAAATTGACTTCTTGGAATAAACAGAAGCATGTGCTCCAGATAAATTGAAATCTAGTCTGGAAAAATTATTTAAATACATTTCCAAATGAAAGTAAACAGTGGACTTTCTAGGGCCAGCATGGGTTTGTTGCCAAAGATTCTAAATTAGACCAGAGTTTGATAGTACAAATTTTTTTTTCTTTTTGCTGACACATGCCAGTTAGTGGAGCATTGCTGCTTGTGTGAGTCTTGAGTGAGTCAGTGGTGTCTAATTCAGTGCATCATCTCCATAAGCAGCAGCAGAGCTTGAGGCCAAACTCTTGCCTGCTTCAGATTGCACACTTAACTGTTACCTTACTCTCTATTGTCTGTGTCAAAGCCACTTGTCTTGTATTCCAAGTAAACTTATCCAGAAGCATTGCTGCTAATGCCTGTCACTGGGATTTTCATAATACACATGTACTATAACTTGCCTTAACTCATTCCTATGCTTATATATTTATATTATTATTGAATATTTTAGGTCTATCTGGTGCTGGGAAGACTACAGTGAGCATGGCACTGGAGGAGTATTTAGTATGCCATGGTATTCCATGCTACACATTGGATGGTGACAATATTCGCCAAGGCCTTAATAAGAATCTGGGTTTCACACCAGAAGATAGAGAAGAAAATGTGCGTCGTATTGCTGAAGTTGCTAAATTGTTTGCAGATGCTGGTTTGGTGTGCATTACTAGTTTCATCTCTCCTTATGCTCAGGTAAGTGAAAAACATTTAGATGAAATGCAGGAGAATTAAAAAAAATTGTTCAGAATCCTAGTTACAGAAATCCATTAATCAATTTCTGAACTTAGCCAGAATCAAATACTTGTTTGGTGTTTTTGTTTTTGTTTTGGTGATGTTTGTGCTTTATGGAGGTGATTCATCAAAACAGAAATATTAATTTTAAATATGAAATGTTTACTTCTGTAACTGGAATGATCCTTCTGTCCATTAGACAGAATTATTACTCTAATATTACAAACAAGCTCAAATGATATTCCAAGAAAGACTCTTAAGGTTGCAATATCTTGTTTGATCCATGTAGGTTCCAGTAGTTTATAAATATGAAAACTAGATGTACACTTAACCTGAAGACTTAGATAAATTGCTTTTAAAAGCAATTTTCCCATTAGTGAATGAATGGTGAGAGCTTTATTTTTACCAAGTGACTTAAGGGAAAAGTGTTTTAATTACTTGTAGGTCCTATTTACTTTATTTCATTTGTATACAACATGACATTATATAATATGAAAAATTAATGTAAATCCACATTCATGCTGTGTTTGGACTGTTTTTGTCCATGCATGAGAACCTGGAGGGCAGAGACAGAAAGGATGTGTGAATACCCAAGTATCTTAAAGAATGACCCAGAGACTTTAAGCTTAGGTGTTTCATAGCATGAGAATGTGTTATTTCGTTGGTTAGAGTGGTTAAAACACTTCTTCTGATAATAATTTGGGGAACTTGAACCCTGCGGTATAATAGAAGTCTTTAAATATGAGAAAAATAACTAATAAAATAAATAGTATTTAGTAAGAGAAGATTTTAGTGAATTTTGGAAGACTTTTTTTGTTCTCTTAATGAAAGTCACCAATGTTGTTCCAATGCTTGGCAAACCATAAAAATAATATGATAAAATAAAAGAAAAAAATTTACAATATTTTGACTACACAAGTCTTGTCAAATTAAGGAATGTAGGGAAAACTGGTGCTGGGGAGAGAAAGGTGGTTATATCAAGAGCAGCAGGTAACACCTCCTCCTGACTGTACTCAGCTAGGCAGATGTAAATCCTCAGACATATATGTATAGGTATAGAAAACCCTGCATTCCATTGGCTGGGTTTGGTTGTGGGTTTCTCTTACAAATAATTTTTAATGTAAATATCTCATATCTTTCTGTCAGCTTTTACCATGTGATGTGATGTAGCTTGCAGTTAATCAAATTGCATTTCTTTTTTCAAACTTTGAAAGCTTATTTACATTGTGCTGTCAGCTTCTTTAAAAGGAACTTCAAAGGCAAAACCCAGTAAAAATATGTGGGGGTAAGCTTTTAGGATTTTTGTTCTGTTTTCTTTCAGGATCGTAATAATGCCAGACGAATTCATGAAGGAGCAAGTTTGCCTTTTTTTGAAGTATTTGTGGATGCTCCATTGCATGTCTGTGAGCAGAGAGATGTTAAAGGACTCTACAAGAAAGCCAGGGCTGGAGAAATTAAAGGTGAAACCTAGATGTATTCACATCCTTTCTGCATAAGTGAAACATTGGTGTAATTTGACTCCACGTAAGTGGATGTGCTCTATTTTGAGTGTATCACCCTTAAAAGGAGCATGGATTCAGGACAGGACTGAGAAGAAAATTGGAATTGACTTCTCATTCACGGAACTAACTAGTTAAATGTGTAGGACAGCAAAAGGGTAAGAGTGTCTAACCACACACAGAAAAGGCCTTGAACATGTTAAAGGTTGCAGTAGAAAGCACGTAATGATTGAGGATTCGTTGTCTCCTTTGTGTGTCCATTGACCAGTTAAAAAGAGCCTGATTCTTAATAAAGTCTTTAAAGAAGTGCATTAATAAAACTTGCTAGTTTCTTCCAAAAAGTAAAACATGGCCACTGTCTACCTGCAGACAGTTAAGGACACTTCTGAAGATACTTATGCTTTGAAATCTGTGTTCTATTCTAGTGCCCATGAACATTATTTCCTATTTGCAGCCTCAGGTCAAGATTTAAGTATAACCTGCAATAAAAAAAGCTTAGCTTGCAATCATTTACTGCAAGTATTGTTTCAAATGCTGCTTTTCTCTGTGTTACATTATAGTTTGCAGAGGTTGATGATAGGTAGGTTTAGTATCAGCTAGATAGTAGCAAAGCAGTTTTTTTTAAAGTAACCATTTTTGGGGGTGGAGTTTGCAGATGCTTTATGAATTCATGTTAATCAGAACTGATATAAAATTCAAGACATCTATGACATTCTGTATGAGTGGTTGCTTGATTCTTCTAGTACTACAGAATATTTCATGCAAACACCAGGAATAAAGAAAGCGGAACTAAGATTTGTTCAAAATCAAAGCAAGATGGCTTGAGCTGATATGATACAAAGATACAGTTCTGTACAGAATCCTTATTTGTGCCTATTTTATGATCTATCTGAGATATGAAGGATAAAAATGAAACAAACTTGCCAGTTCACAAAGAATTTCAGCAATTGTTATCTTCTTTTTCTCTGGAAATGGTAATGAGATACTTTCTTTGCCTCCTGTTCCTGCTCCCCCTGTAATCAGATCCTTCTAAAGTATGCATATTTTGGAAATGGTACCAGCCTTTCTTTATCACATGGGGTACTGCAGTAATTGGTATTTTTCTTAGATGAGGAACTAGACTACTAATTTTGAGGGTATTTAAATCCAAAGTGAAAAACAGGAGTTCTAATGTTTGCACTTGTGGAGGATGCAGATATTGAGTTGCTGAAGCCCAGCTGATATTCTGACACACATCTGATTTGTAGTGCTTCTACTCTTTGCCTTTGGGCTTGATTTTTCCTCCTTGTTTATGCATTGGTGGTTAGAATCTCCACGATTTCAAAGCAGAGTGCAAGCTAAGTAGGTCAAAACAAGTGTCACTGGTAGCTTGTACAGTCTGTGACAGCTATTATAATAAACAAAGTCATCAATCTTACATTAGCAGCTATCTTCAGATGAGTATGTTAGCTAAACTAATGTAAAATATGATGAAATTCCTTACTTCAGGGTACTGCTTGGTGGTATGACTGAATTTACATGTATACTGGATGTTTGTAATATTTTTTCATCTTTAATTAATTTTTTAAGAGCAACAGTCAGCTGATAATGACAGGAAGTGGATGCATGACTAACTCTGGCTTGATGTGTACAGTTCTTTCTGCTAGTGCTCTTTTCTTTATTCACAGTAAAAATCAAATAGCTTAATCAACAAAAAACTGCTATGTATATACAGGAGAATGCTGAAGTTTGATGCTGTCAGATACTATGATTAGTGAAGAGTGTGATAAAGAAAAAACCTGCAGATGACCCTAAAAATTCCAGTATTAAGGAAGCTAAAACTCCATGTTCTTGCCTGTTGTGTTGATTTATATATAGAAAACTGTCTGTGAACAGCATTAAAATGAAGTCATCATTTGGAAGAAGTCACCTAATATTTTTGTTTTCTGTTCTGTAGGTTTTACTGGGATTGACTCTGAGTATGAAAAACCAGAAGCCCCAGAGCTTGTGCTGAAAACTGATTCCTGTGATGTGAATGATTGTATACAGCAGGTTGTGGAACTTCTTCAAGAGAGGGTGAGCAGAAATGGAGACATATCTCAAACTTTTTTCCCAAGTATTCATACCTGCAATTTCCAAGTATTTCAGCCTTTAAGTGCTGGGAAAAACAAAGGTCGTTTTTGAGACATGAAGGCTTATGCATCATTCAGTTCAAACTTTTAAACTTGTCCTGTTGTGTGTTTCCTTTTTAAACCTAAACATTGCACAGCATTGATCTCCAAGTGAAATAAGAGTTGGACAAGTGGAAAATTAATTTATATCAGTAACTGAAAGGGATAGGAGGCTGTCTCAGTTGTTACAGAACCAACAGTCAATGCTGACTTAAAAATGCTAGCAAGCAATTTTTAAGAGTCTGAATTTTTACATTGTCTCTATAGCATACAAATTAATATATACTGCAGATATGAAGAGGCGGGGGTGCACTTACATAGTGATTTGATCTCACTTAAATAGGGGCTGCTGTGCTTGTGTCTGCTTTTCCTTTTTTCCAGTGTTTTTCTTGTACTAGTAAAAGTGGTCCTGCAATTGTGTAATGACCATCTCAGAAAGCAGATCTTCTTGACATGACTCAGTTGAGTTTATGGTTCATAGCTGCTGAAAAGGTAGATCTTTCCTTGTTCATGCCAGCAATCTACACCATCTCTTTTGAAGTCTTTGGGCCTTTTCCTGTTGCCTGATAAGTTGATTTGGCTCATTACCCAACCTAAAAAACCTCACCCCCAACAAACCCCACATAGAAAACAAAACAGACAGACCAAAAAAAACCCCTAAACCCAACACTAAAAGTGAAGATGGCTTTATCCTCTTGAAATCATACCCCCAGAATTTGCTAGTCCTCGTGTAGAAGAAATGTGTTTCCTTACATTCTTATCTATAGTCAGTGGGTAGTAGATGACATTTCAGACAACTTTTTTTTAAATTGAGATACTCTTGCGGACGATAACTCATGTTTTTTAATGTGAGTTGGATGTTCTGGAAATTTAGGATATAGAGAGTAGTTTGAGTAAAGCTCCACCAAGTGTTGAAGTTGATACAAGCAAAAGACCTCACCATGTAGCCAGCATGAGTTAATTTTAATCCTCTGTGAAAGTATAGCTCTGGAAAGATTTAATCTCTTACACTGAAATTTTCAAGAAAACTCCTCATGGATGAGTGCTTGCTCAGGGTTGCTCAGGAGATAAGACAGGACAGAAAACTGTAAGGAATTCTAGATTTTTGCCCAAATCCCCATCTGAATTTTTTTTTTTTAATAAAATAGGAGAGCTGTATAGGAGTCCTATGAGAGGCGGCAGTTCCTGACTTAGGGGGGCCCTGTGCCTCCTGCTCAGAGCAGTTAATAGTTTTAGAAACTTCTGTCACGTGTGCCAAGATAATGATCCTGAAGGCTTGTACTGGTACACAGTGCTGACTGCTGGCTCCTAGCCCATCAACTTTGTTTATAGCACATCTAGCGCTTACTTCCTTTTCTTTGAAGATAACAGTATAATGAATGGCAAGATATCTTAGTGGTTTCTTAGTTCAATGAGAGACAATGAAATCAAGGCAAGGCTAAACAGGCACATCTTGTTTTTAGACCATGTTAATGCAGTGCTATGTTGAGAATATAATTTCTGTAGATTTCCTGTAGTTTGAACAAGATGGCTTATAAGAAGGCTGAAGAAGGACTTTTTATAAGGACATTTAGGGAGA
>PYHW01010561.1:954301-970707 GCA_013186435.1 Turdus rufiventris
AAGGCGCACCCGTCTATAAGGCGCACTTCTGGGTTCGGGAGAAAATTTTAGTCAAAAGGGTGCGCCTTATAGTCGTGAAATTACTGTACTTTGAAATTTAATTAAAATATCTGAGCAGAAACAAAGGTAATTTTTTTTCTACGCATCTGTTGAATAGTCTGTACTTAGTGTGAAAATCTAATGTCAATATGTACACATGAAATGCATTTAGAATGTACTGTAGAATCTGTGCTACAGGAGAGGGAACTTTGCCCTCCAGTGTGCCTAGGAAACACATCCCTCTGTGTCACCAGATGGATCATCAAAGCTCCTTAATTAGTGGATATATGCATTATGAAGGATAGAAAATTTCTTTTCTGCCTGCATGTGGTGCATGTGAGACCTGCCTCCTTTAGAAGTGTTTCAAACAGGCCCTCTTCCTGGAGAGTTCATAATTTAACTCTCTGGGGAGTAATTTCCCATCCATTGTGTTCGTTATGTTTTATTATCTTGGCCTTATTTGTGTGTGGTACTAGAATGTTCTAATTGTAACATGCTCATCAGAGTGCTGTGTTGGCTTATGCAAGCTGATGTGAATGTTGCATTTTATTTCTGCAATGCCAAAATGTGTTTATTTCCTCATTTGTCTCTGAGGTATTTTTGTTTACAGGTATGGCATAAAATTAGGTAAAGAGAAATAATGCTTTGTTTCTCAAATGATTAGCTTGCTCTTGAAAAGGGAAAGCCTTTGAAATGTTGTAAAAATGTCTGTATGACTACTAGAAAATTTTCAAAGCCCTTGATGTGTTCTATGATGTTGAACTTAAGATTATCCCTTTACTGAGAACTTAACACAGATCTAATAAATTCTAAGAAAATCTCATGCAGACAAAATTTTAATGACTTCTTATATAGAAGATGAGGAGCTTATGTTCTTATGCCTGTACTGTACTGTATAGTAGTAACATGACAGCACATGAATTTGGTGGCCCTTCTTAATTATTCAAAAATATTTGGGCACCTGAGAGATTCTGTAGTGCAGTTTTCTCATCTTTGTATCATTATCACACCTTCCCTCCACCTGGGTAAGATGTTAAAGCCTGGCATTTTCTTCAGGAAGGGAATGGTTACTGTGGCATCATTTACAGTAATTTCACGACTATAAGGTGCACCCTTTTGACTAAAATTTTGGCCCAAACCCGGAAGTGCACCTTATAGTCCGGTGCGCCTTATATAATGTACAAAGTTCGGAAATTCGCCAACCCGCAAGTGTGACCCACGAGCCATGGGGGGAGCCAGCAGGGCTGTGGCAGCCGGGTGAAGGTGGGGCTGTGGTGCCGCAGCTGCCGGGTGGAGGCAGGGCCACGGTGCTGTGGCAGCTGGGTGAAGGTGGGGCCGTGGTGCTACAGCAGCCGGGTGCAGGCGGGCCCGTGGTGCCGTGGTAGCCAGGTGCAGGCAGGGCTGCGGTGCCATGGCAGCTGGGTGAAGGCGGGCCTGGGGCCCTGCGGCTGTTGGGTACAGGCAGGCCCGCAGAGCCACAGTGCTGCACCTGCTGGGTGGAGACACGGCCACGGCCAGCAGCCATGCAGGGGGAGCTGGGGGCAGATCCTTGCTGCAAAAAAAAAGTGCGCCTTATAGTCCAATGCATTTTATATAATGTACAAAGTTGCAAAATTTGCTGACTCCCGGAGGTGTACCTTATAGTCCAGGTGGGCCTTATGGTCATAAAATTACTGTAATTCCAGCAGGTCAAAGGAAAACTAAATTGAAATATTCACACCTAATTTTTGTATCTTGGCTTTTGAGTTTAGTATGTAGTATCTTCTGTTATATCAGGATTTATTCTCATTTTTAAATTATGGCTAAAAGGCTAAAAAAGTTATCAGAAATGTGTATGAATCTTGGAGGTTTTTTGTGATTTCATCTTCAAAAGAAAATGCATTATCAGAAATTAAAAATTTCAGAGTAATGTCTATGGCTATTTGTAGATATGTAAAGCAGTTTACCATAATTTTTGATAAAGCGTGAGGTGATATTTAAAGATATAAAAAGAAGTGTAGTGGCTGTCCAACACCTGTTACTTGGGTAAATTCCTACCACGAAATAAATCCAAAAGCTGTTCTACTTCAAAGATTCTGATTTTATTTGTAAATTAAAGTAGGTAAGAATTGTTTTTTTGTTACTTTATTCCTGATGAAAATCTTGTAAACTACAGAGTGACACTGCAACAGCATTTGCTTTGACCAATAACTGTAAAGCATGCAACTTCATTGTATTGCTATATTGTTATTAAATTTTAAAATATGTACTAATAAAAGTACATGCTAATGTATGGTAAATAAATTGTAATAGACAAGGCTTTCCAGACACTATCTATCTATTTTGTTCAGTGCTACATGCATTTCTGTGTATTACGTCAATTTTGAAAGAAAGGCACATGCCTACTGAAGATTTGTGCATCTCTCCTGCATCATGGTATAACATGACTGGACTATGCTCCAGTGAATTTTTTTCCTTTTTTTAACACTGATGCTTGAGTTATGACTGTCAAATAAAATTAACCTGAAATGCATTCCTTGTTAAAGATGTGTTCCCACTGCAATGATTTAGGTACTCAGGAGAAGTTGATAACTAATCCTGACATGGACTTTTTTTTCTTTTCTTAGATGGTTATGGAGCAAGGGAACTGGCTTGTGGGTGGAGATCTACAGGTCCTTGATCGTATTTACTGGAATGATGGACTTGATCAATACCGTCTCACTCCAGCTGAACTAAGGCAGAAATTCAAGGAAATGAATGCTGGTAAGATTTTTATTTCTTTCTTTTTTCCTGCATAGGTTTATCCAAATGTCTGCTGCCACCACTGAGGGGGGCATTGTTTCATGGATGAAAATTTTAAATGCTCTGTTAGGTGGCATTCTTTGCTTTTAATAGTGATAATTTTTATGATCTCAGGTTTTGTGTTGCCTCAATACATAACAGAAGCTGGTAATGCTTGAGGTTCTGAACTTTATCTTTCCATGCACTGTAGATATATAAGTAATATAAGAAAAGATAACGTTAAAATGTGGTAAGATGTGATTTGAAAATCATGTTTGGTGAAAACTACAGAGGTATGGTCAAATGCTGAGCTTTCATGCTCTGCTATTTTTAAGTTTGTTCCATGCTGTTTCTGGGGAACAAGGCTTCTGAAAGTAGTGCAGGCAAGCTGGTGCCAAGTTTCTTTTCTGCACAAGAAATAAAACAGTTTTTTTTCACCAAGGTAGTTTTGTTAGGCAGATAAGAAAGAGTCTGAGGAATGTCATAAAGCAGAGAACAAACATGCTACTTTCACTGTGGCAGTGACTGGCAGGCAGCTGCACTTGTAAATGTGAGGAGAGAGATTAATATCAAGAATGCTAAGCACAACTGGTCCTGAACTCCTGTTGTTGTTCTGTGTGGTCAGTATGTCCAGGAGTTGTAGGTCTGGGATATCAGTCTTTTGGCTAACCCCTAAGCAAACACACATTTGAAATCTGAAGAAATCCTGCTCTCAAGATTTCCTTGGTTCCATATTGAAAAACCTCTCAGTTACAGTGATTTTGCTATCTTGTGGGGTACTTTATTACATCTGAATTTGTAGGAGAGAGAAATTCTGGTTTTGGCAGGGTTTTTCATTTAAGGGTTTGTAGTACTCTGGCATAGCAGTTAGTCTGGCTTTCCTTTTTACCACGCTTAAAATCTACTAAACTAAGGTGAAGGAAACTTAGTAAGGAACATGTTATTAGTTTTGTTCCAAACAGATCCATTTGTTCTCTTGATGGTATATTTAGCCTTTAAGATAGGTAGCATAGTTTGATTTCCTCTTAGAATATAGTACCCTTATGCAAGTGAAAAATCCAAATATAAGATTATAGCTCTTGGAGAAACCAGAGTAATTCTGCAGAAAATTCAGAAGTTAAGGCTGATTGTTTTCTTTGTATATTTGCTTTTTATTAGTTTTGCTTATGAAGAACAGTGATTTTTGTAATAATTGAAAATTCTTTAATGACCTGTGAGCACTGCTATTATACTTGTTTATTGGAGCTCAAAAGAAAGCATGTACTGAAGATTTTTCTGTGGCTGTACAACTCCTGATAAAACAACTTCCTTTATATCTTGTCTTGTTTTTTTTACTGCACAGATGCTGTCTTTGCATTCCAGTTACGCAACCCAGTGCACAATGGGCATGCTCTTTTAATGCAGGATACTCACAAGCAGCTTCTGGAGCGTGGCTACCGGCGCCCAGTTCTACTCTTGCACCCCCTTGGAGGCTGGACAAAGGAGGATGATGTTCCTCTTATGTGGCGCATGAAGCAGCATGCTGCAGTACTGGAGGAGGGAATCCTGAATCCAGAAACAACAGTGGTAGCTATATTCCCTTCCCCCATGATGTATGCAGGACCAACTGAGGTAAATATATCAAAAGTTTGAAGTAAAACAAAACCCTTTTGATAATGCACTAAAATATTTTGCGCTCTGTCTGATGTTTGTGTGTTGTGTTGTTTTAATGGAGGGAGAGAGGAGACTGATTTTCCTTGAGAATGCAGATTATCAAGTCTCTGTCACCAACCAAAACATTCTCTTCTGAAGAAACTTCTATATTGGAGGATTTTGCTGGAAATGGTGGCAGAAAATACTGAGTTTATAGGTTCCTTTCTTTACAGTTCCAAGGATATGATAATAATTTAATCCTTCCTCCTTTTTTGTACAGTCTTTTTCGGAAAGAACTGTTAACATGCCAAGTGATCATCCTGAACGTTAAAATGCTTAACAATCATAAAACTTAAGTAAAAAGTTTATATGTCAGAGGGGTATTCACATATTAAGAAAAAAGCAGTCTATTTTTTGGCAAATGTAAATTCAGAGAGAATTGTTTCAAGGCTTTTGTATGAAATAATTATTTGGCAACACTTTATTTAGGAGCCAGATCTTGGGTTGGAGTCCCTAGAGATTTATGGGAGGCAGCAGAAAGAATAAATATTCTCATTTGAGGACAATTCCTTGAGGGGATATTGACTCTCCATCTCATTCCGTTCCTTTTTTTTTTCCGTCCCTTTTTTTTTTTTTCGGATCCTTTTTTTTTCCTTTAATTTTTTTAGTTATGACCAGGCTCCAAGGTTGAATCCAGGGTAGCTTTTTCTGATAGATAGGAGATCTTGCTAGTGAAGTTAAATTAGGCAGATGCCACTTATTTTCTGCTGGCCAGTTGATTGGTCAAACAGAGCTTTCAGTGCTTTTCAGTCCAGAGAAAAAAGTGCAGTCCAGATTTAGCTGAGGCATGTGACTGAGTTAATGTGGGGAATCTTCTGCTGTTCTCCATAGGTCTTTTGTGAGAATTTACAGAAATCTTCTACCTCATTCTTGTATGTGTAGGAGGAACAAAACCCACATTCCTTATTCTGAACAGGATAAAATTTTTCTCCTTACCTATATGACATTTCCAGTGACCTAAGAATACAGCCTGGCAGTAATGTTCGTTCAAGTAATAAAAGAGTTTCTTTCTTTAAAAATTGTTGTTTAAAAGCCATTGTTTAAGTTTCTACAGCAGAAGTGCTTTACAGAAGAACAAGCAGCTTATGATATGGTTATCTACAGGTTGGATGTGTCCTTCCAGTCTGTAAAAATCCTAATGGACAAGTGTAATAAATATCAGTTTAGCGGTTTTTTTGTGTTTTTAACATAAGTTCCTTGGAAGAAAAGAAACAGTTCTGTAAGGCAAAGCTGTATCATAATGCAATAAATTCACCTGCTTAGGAAAGTAAACCTACTACAAGCATTCATGTGCAGTGTGTACCTAGTTTATGTGTCCTTTGGGTTTTAATGTTCACGCAGACAAAGTGTTAGTTCTGCCTTGAACAACATCCCTGCCACATGTTTGAGTTGAAAATGCTGAACATGGATTGTTTTTCATTCTGAATGTGTAGATAGTGCTGAAGTAATTTTCTGGGTACCTACTGTGCAGATAAAAGGGAATAGTATGTTTCAGCTGTGAGTTTGATGGTGATAAACTTAACTAGTTCTTTATTATGTTGTGGCTCCATAGTAAAAATTGCATCTGATTAAGGAAAACATGGTCATTACAGAGTGCATGCCCATTTTGAGAGCTGCAGTTTTGGAGCATTTTCTTCTGTTAATTGTTTTTTCTGTCTCTGATGTAGGTTCAGTGGCACTGCAGATCACGGATGGTTGCAGGAGCTAACTTCTACATTGTAGGACGAGATCCGGCAGGGATGCCACACCCCGACACTGGGAAAGATCTGTATGAACCAACCCATGGTGCCAAAGTGCTGACAATGGCTCCAGGCCTCCGAGCACTGGAAATAGTACCCTTCAGGGTTGCAGCTTATAATAAAAAAAAGAAGTGCATGGATTATTATGACTCTGATCAGTAAGTTGTATTTTCATTTTAAGAAAATCTTGAACAATAGCAGACTCTTACCCCTGCACACGTTAAAAAAAATTGTTTGTAATGAAATTCATATTGCTCAAATATGGCAGTGTTTGGACATGGTTTTAGATCAATGTGGCTTTTAGACAAATGTAGCTTGATTTCAGCATGATTTGGTTCACAGTGCAACTACCTGCTCTAACTTCAGCTACCACATGGAGGTCCCCCAGGTACTGAGGTTTCTCTGATTCTGGAACATAGTGGCTCAGATTGGTAAATCCAGAGAAAGATATTACTATTTATTATAATGGTAAGATTAGCTTTCTGCTGCTTTGTCTTTCTAAATAAGCTTCTCAAGTGTCAGGTGTGCATCAGATAGGAGAGAAGAGACACAAGTGAGACTGTGCATGGAGAAGAAGGTGGACAAGATGGGGTGAAAAATAGCTATTTATTTTCTCTGTTAGTAATAAAGCACAATGATGCCTTAGAGAATATTGTGTCCCAGGGTTTTCGGCTGTTTTGTTGTTTGTTTTTTTAAATCCTATTACAGAACAGTTCATTTCACCTTATGTGTTCATATTCAATGTTATTTTCCCCTTGTGTGGCCTAGCAGTGTCCAAAACTTAGTGTATGTGTTGCTCTGGTGACTAGGAATGATGCTGGGAAGATGACTTGTCATTTTAATTTAATCCTTTTTATTCAGATTATTAAAATGTACTTTCGTTTTACATCGAACTACAGTTGAAGTTGGTACTGAAATGCAAACTTCTCTGGGCAGCCTGTTCAGTGCCTCACCACCTTCACAGGAATGAATTTCTTCCTAATATCTAATGTAAACCTACATTCCTTCAGTTTAAAGTCATTCCTCCTTCTCCTATCACTACAGGCCCCTGCAAAAAGTTCCTCTCCATCTCTCTTGTAACTTCCTTTAGGAGCATGAAGGTGCTATTAGGTCTTTCTGAAGTCTTCTCTTCTGCAGACTAAACAACTCCAACACTCAGCCTGTCTGTACAGGAGAGGTGTTCCAGCTCTCTGATCAAATTTTTGCCCTCATCTGGACTCACTCCATGAGATCCATGGACCTTCTGTGTTGACTATTGGGTGCTGTTCTCCAGGTGGGCTGTCACAAGAGTGGACTAGAGGGGAAGAATCACTTTCCTGGACCTGCTGGTCATGCTTCAGTACTGAAAGATCAAAGTGAAGTAGTTTTTTTGGCGTGTCAATTCTTAAAAAATTAAAATAGTAAGGGAGTAGCAACATTACAGGCCAAAATTCAGAACCGATTCTTTGATCATCAATAGTGTAATCTCAGCAGGATAGATGTGATTTCAATCAAGGCAAGTAAAATTATACCTCTGTCATTAGCCATAGCAAAGGATTAAAAATAATCCCAAACAACTCAAATTTTTTAATGAAAAGTAGTAGGAACAGATTTTGCCTTCGACCACAAACTGCATCATGTGCACCCTTTTATCCTTTCACTGTGTCTGTGAGGCCTTGGTTTGGGTACTTTTTTTGCTGGTTCTATAACTGTCATGGAAAAAAAGCGGTGCTGCTACTAGTATGCATTTCTGCCCTGGTGCTGTCAGGATGTAAGCCCATTTGTCCTGTCCTTTCCTGGATACTGTTTATAGATGGTCTGGAGTGTGGCAGCAATCCTCTAAATGTGGCAGCAATCCTCTAGATGGCAATGCAGACACGTGCAGGCTCCTGTTCCTGCTCCTGCTTGCCAGACGGAACACTGTGGTAGGCTTCAGACAGAGAGCTTGGGTGGGTGCAGCTGGCTGCCTTTCAAGATAGTCTGTGTAATGCTGAAAATGTGGTGGGCTCCTGGACCATGTGGTGTTTGACTCTGCAAGGAGGATGGCAGGGAAGAGAAGATTGCCTGGAAGCATGAGAGGATCAGTACTAGTGGAAGACCCTTGCATGTGAAATAGTGATGCTTGTGGGAATGTTTCCTGAGCTCATTTGGTGAAAAACACTATTGCTGTGACTTGCTTTAGAAAAGGGTAGTTTGGTATTTCTTGCACCCTTGCCAGGTTTTTGAGGCTTGAACACTTGACAGCCAGCCAGGCAATTCCAGAATTTACATCACTAATGAATGTGTGGAAGCTTGCTTATGACAAGGGGATTGCCTTTTGACTGAGCTATAGCTGGCCATGTGTCTTAGCTGCTGGGTATAGTTATTCTTTCCTCGTGTGATCATATCTTCTGTTCTTTCAGGCCTCCTGGACTCTTCTGTTTGGGAAGGTGCTTGTGAGAAACCATAATAGACCCCATCTGCTACCTTGAGTGTCTCTCTAATTTACTAGAGTTGCACCCACGCCTGGCTTGGCAGCAAAGACATGCAGAGGTTATTGCAGTCAGGCTCTTTGCTGCTATTAGTGAAATACCTTTTGGCTTCTGAGGAAAATCCTAAGGATGATGGTAGATGAATCTTTGGCTTGTGGTGAGATGTTACCAAAAACTTAGTCCAGCTGCCAGAGGGATGTCTGAAAAGTTGTGGCTGCAAAATTAGCAATGGCAGAGTTGCTTTGCTCAGCTTTTATGAGAAAAGTGTAATGCTTGCTGATAGTGTTCCTTGTGTCCCTGTGGGAGTGGGTGTTCAGGGGCTGGGTCGCCACTGGGTCAGCTGCCTACAGTAAGGTGCTGGGCAACTGTGTGAGAACTGACTGTGGCTGGGCTGCTCATGACCTTGCTGGCAAGCCTGGAATCCACTAAAAATCCTACACTGGCCCGGCCTCCAAATTAGTACCAAAGGTCCTCACTTCTCTGGTGTGCTGCCTGTGATTCCAAGAGTTTTTTGTGCTTAAGGTCTTCTGCTCCCAAAGGTGTCCCCACAAGCACAGTTTTGTGGAGTTTGTGTAGAAGTTCAGTTTGTTTCACGCTTCTGTAAGTGCCTTCCACATATGTGCTGCCCTTGGAGTTTCAGTGGACCCAGTACCTACTTGGGACCAGTCTGGAGACTCTTAACTTGATGTGTCGGGACGTCATGCTCCTGGTTAACAGTGCTGAGCTGCTGTGGTGCTCTGTGGGAGCTGAAGTGACTTGGCCCCTGTTAGTAAGGAAAGGCCGAAATATCCTGGTGGCATTCAGGGTAATAGAGCATTGTCTGTGAGGAAGGGGGTAAGGAAAGACTGATGTGAAAGCCTTTATAACAGCTGCACAGCAACTATGATGCACGAAGCTTAACTTGTATAAATTGTTTAAATAAAGTTACCCTTTAGAATATTAAGACGTATGAACAACCAATGACTTGGAATTATATTTGTGTTTTACCTCATGAAGCCAACACAATTTTTAATTTGCTTCTTGGACATCTTAGAACTAGTTCATGAAACTGAACTTGTGAAACATATTTTTGAAAAACAATTTGTCTGAAACTTAGATCTAGGAGAGTGATTTGAGGAATGCATTTGAAGTGATGTATAGCAGCACAGGTAGAGCAAATTTAATTTTTTTCCTCCTTTGGTCTAAATGAGGATAATAAAAATAAAACTGCCGTTTTTACTGTTGCTCAAATCAGATAGAAAGCCTAATATAAGTTTCTGTGTGGGAAATTTGAACGTTTCCTCTTTCACAGAATTAATGCATATAAAAGCTAGTATGAATATTGTTACAGTCCTTATCAAAGTTTTTGCACTTTTAGATTTCATATAATTTTTGATCTATAATTGAATATATCCAAATGTGTTTTGGAAAAGTTTGCAGGAAGAACTCTAGTTATAATGGAGTAATTCAAAATGAATGTCTGACCTGTAAATGACTGGTAGAGTGAAGTGTAAAGAAAATAACCAGAGAACCAAGAAACCAACAAATAATACCACTACCCACCTCCCCACCCTGCAAAAATAGCTTACCCAATGATGAAATTCCTTCAGAAAATCAATGTGTGTTTCTTCAGCCAAAAAGGCCTCACAAACAGTTACCACAGACAAGTGTAATTTGGGATTGGTGGCTTAATAATAGAAGCTGGTTTTGTGAGCAGAGATTCCCAATTCTTTATGGAAGATCAATCCTATAAAATGCAGCCGCAGACTGTTGCTGAGAAAAAACTCAATTAAGAAAGGAAATTAGTCTGGCAATTAAAAAAGCCACAGCAGTGTCTGGAATTAAATTTCCTGAAAGAAAACCAAAAAGAACATTTTGGCTAAAAGAAACCCATAAGTAAGGTGACTGGAGCAGATTGTTCATGCTGTCTATAAAATGTGAATGAAGTGCGGGTATCTGTGAAGAAGAGAGATTTTAACTTTATATGTTTTTTTTTTTTTCCCCAGGACCTTTAATATGGTTACCATTACTGGTTTAATACTATCAAATCATACTCATTGGAGAGCTGCTTCAACTTAATACGTACTGTTCTCAAATTTGCTTTTTTTAAGTGATAGTAAGAGGCTGGGATAAACACACTTGATTGTTCTCCTTAATTTAGTTATGTGAAATACGGTTTTTCAAATACGATTTTTTTATTAGTACATAATGTAGGACACACTGAAACAATACATCAGGCTGGGAGACTTAAATCCTCCTGCCAGTCAGAAAGGAATTAGGAAGGGATTTGCTTTGCATATGTTGATATTAATCACAATATTGTGTTCTAATTTCATAAATACTTTTTTTCCTGGATTGTTGGGATTTCCTGGCTGGGAGTAGCTGGTTCATTCAGCATCATGGGACATTCATTCCCAAGGCCTAATGTAGACTTCCTGTAGGAGTTATGGTGTAAGACATGACTTGATGCTGCAAAGGCAGGTTTAAATTCAGAGAGAGTCCTTCTAAAAAGGATTTAAGGTTAGAATTGGAGCCCAGACAAGGAGTCTGTGAAGTGTCCTAGAAATTAGTCTGAAGTCCACTAGCTGAATAGAACATCACAGTTGTTTTGAAGACAGACCAGGGTGAATAACTCATGTTATTGTTGTATTTCCCTACTGTTCTACTTGCCTAAAAAAAAGAAAGGTAAAACTATGAATGGTCTTAACTTTTATCAGGAGTCTTGTATTTAAGAGTAATTCTTTAAGACCTTGAGACATTGCCTTCCACAGAGAATGGGAATTCCTAGAAGATCATTCTCACAGCGTTAAATACCTAAGAGGAGGTCAGGGTTCCCTAGATTATGACTGATTTTTAGTGCTCCTAGATGAAAAATCAACTATGTAATGTGTAGAAGTAAAAATATTCTGTTCAGTTACTGTATTAATGCACTATATTGAAACCTCAGAAATACAGCACAGTAGGTTTCCTTAGGCCTCTGACAGTTGCTTCCTATTTGCAAACTAATGATGTCCTTGTTTTGTCACAGGAACTGTAAGGTCTCTGAAATCCCTGTCCTCCATAAGTAAGAAAATTTCACAGTGTGTGTAGGTATGGTTTTTTCCACACTGTGAGCATAGTAGAGTTCTAGGATGGGATGCCACAGAGCAAATACCAGTCCTCAGAGTGGAATGTTTCAGGACTGGTTTTCTGTTGACAAATTTTTGTTGTGGTTTTATTTCTGCCTTCTTTTCCTCTTTCTTTTTTGGGAATGCTTTTAATTGGAGTGACACAAAGTATTGTGTCAGTACCAGTCAACTCAATTGCAGTGAAAGGTCAAGTCAATGTTACAAGTATTTAGTAGCATCCAGTGTGGCTAAAAGAAAGCTGATTGCAGCAGCTACTGAGTAAAAATTTCAAAGGCACTTAAATGCCATACTCAGAAAAAGCTTGTATTAAGTTTCATTGAGGGTCATTTCCAATCTGACAAGAGTGGAATTTGAATGGCTTTGGCATTTAAATTTTATAGTGTCTTTAATGGTCAAATGTTTCCCCCTCTCATGTTCCACTCAAATCCACCTTGTATGGAGTAACTCTTGATGTCCTCAGAATTCACTCTGAATGAAATTACTTGGTGACTCCTTTTACTGTCTTCTTCTGCTAAAGCAAATGACTCATACTGATATGTTTAATTTCAAAATGCCTGTGGGTCACATCACACCACAGTGATCACAGTACTGATAAGGTTTTCTTCCTTAGCAGGAATCTCAGTTTCTGAAATTTGATTGAAATTTGCAAATGCAGTGATTTTTAAAGAGGCAAAAAATACTGTCTTATTGTGTATATATTGCCGAGACTCCATTTGAGTCACTTTAGCAATTACTAATTCAAGTAATTTTTTAATAGAGAAAAATCCCTTTCAAAATAGACCTTCAGGATAATGAGAGGACATTATTAGTACTTTTGTAATTTTTAATAATGTTTTGCAAACATTTCTACAAATATTATGAGATGCTGGATGCACTATGTTTCTGAATGATGCACTCACTTTTTTTCCTTTCATTTTTTAATAATTTCTGTAGATCTCCTTAGTGTCATGTTTCTCTCTGGCATGTCTGCTTCTTACCTGCTTTTTGTGCAACTAGGGATAAGAAGCAGCTAAAGAAGTTGTATGTGTTATTGAAGCTTCTATGACATCTATATGTAGTGGCTTGATAGCATTATTTCACTTGTTGGGTATGGGGCGAAGTTGAATGCTTAAGAAACAAAGGAGAATAAAGCACATTTTTTTTTTTAAATGCTTCAGCTGTTTGTGTGGAGAAAAACACACATGGAGGAAAACTTCATAGTACTTGCTTTACTCTTCCTGATCATCTGAAGACTTGGTATTTTTTTGACAGAATTAACCAGATTTATCGCTTTCTCACATATATTTTATATTAATAGTTCTTTGCAAAGAACTCAAGTTACCTTCAGCAGTTTTAGTGAGCAGCAGACATCTCTCTGCTAAGGCATAAAATTTTCAGATATAAATAGCAGTGCCAACTTTTTCTCCCATGGAGCTTCATCAGGTTTAAATTTTCAGTTTTATATAATTTATATTTTGCAGGACTAAAGCACAGTAGGGTTGTTGGGGTTTTTTTGTGGGTTTTTTTTTTTTTTTTTTTTTTTTTTTTTTCCCTTGTGACACTTTAGGAACCCACAGTCCCAAATTTAGAGCAACAAGAAAAGAGCATGTATGATAGTGCTGGTGTGTAATTGTATATAATCCAAATAAAAAAAGTTACGGGGCTAGTGTTGTTGTGAAAGGGAACTGTGGAGTGCTTTCTGCATCTTGCTAACTTCCATACCCTACTGAGCATAGACCAGCACTTAAAGCCAAGTTCTGCCCTCTGATGTCAACACTTGGCTCCTGTTTCTGTCTAAGGCATGTGCATCTGAGATTAATACTTGGTTTTTATTTCAAACAGACAAGTAAAGAATGAGTAATGCATACATGTTGCAAATTGAGTGAATGGTATAAGTAAAATCGCATATTTAATTTAGAAATACATAATTTTTTCCCTTGGAGCATTTGATAGAACTCTGGCATTCATGTCTTGCTTTAACTCTGTCAGTGCTGTGAAGAGTAATTTAATTTGTGGAGCTTTTGCTGCCCACATAACTGAGAAGTTAATAATAAATCAGGTTCTTATGTTAACAATGGTAAACAGTCCTGATCTGTGTTCAGTTTTGCATTTGTCCAACTGAATTCTGTTTTTTAGGGAAAAAAACATCTTTAAGGGGAGGCATTTTTATTATTCTATTGCTTTCCTCTTTATTTTGAACTGTATATACCATGTTACTGATATACATAAATATGTATATGTGTGCTCAGTGTCTTGAAATGGCACAGCTGTGAAGCATGCCTCTAGATTCTGAGGCTCTTACTTTCTCTGTTCACTAAATTGAAATGAAAAAGGCACTGAAATGACCTTCTTGAACCAACATGAGAACATTCAACCAGCTCCTCAGGCTGGTCTCATGCCCTGGCAAGGCAAGGTGTAAATCAGGATGGCTGCTGTTGCCTTGGCAGAGGGCTCGGACAGTAGGTAGAGTAGATGGTTCTCCTTAAACGGGAGTTTGTTTCCTCACAGATAGCAAGCCAGGCTCAATGGAAGCACAGACTGAATTCAGTCCACAGGGGTTCAGTTGCACCATGCTGCTAAAACCTCAGGAGTTACCAAAGCTGAATATTGTAGAGGATGTATATTCTTGAGATTTGCTGGCATTGCTGGCCTTGAAATGACAGCTGCTATACAACATTATACTTCCAAGAAAAAAATGTATAAAGCATCAAGAAAGTAGAAGTAATATGAGCAATGTTGCCTGCTTTTAAAGTATGTTCTTTTCCTCCTCCCCTTTTCCTCCACCCCTACTCTCTCAGCCACGAAGACTTTGATTTTATATCGGGGACCCGCATGCGCAAGCTGGCTCGAGAAGGACAAAACCCACCAGAAGGCTTCATGGCTCCGAAGGCTTGGACTGTGCTGACAGAATACTACAAATCTTTGGAGAAGGCTTAGGCCTCTTATTAACTGCAGATCAACCTTTGACGCCTGATTTATTTACGAGAAGGGGACCACACAGTCACCATTCATGTTGCTTTGTTGTGGTGTCTGTCAGGAAGTTCTCTGAAAACAGACTCTTTCTTCCTAACTTAGCATCATTCTTTGCCTGCCCTTATGGGTTCTATTATGTCCTGGCACCTAACTAGCTGCTGGTTTTAATGTCTTCTCTTTTATTACAGTTAATATTCTTGCAGTAGGATTTTTAACTCTCGTATTTTTTTTTATGTTTTACTGGCTCTGTCCTGAGTTCTGCAGCTGTTAAGTAGATGCAGCTTTTTCATGTGTTGTTTAAGGTGCTGGGTAGTGTCTGGTTTTAGTAGTTTGTAGGAGAAAATGTAACAGTTAATCCCTTAACTATGGATAGATTAGCTATAACTCAAAAAAGTAAAGAATGTTTCAAAACATCTGTAAAAGTGTCTTCATCTTTATCTCATCATTATCATCTCCAGAAGCACTTAAAATTTATTTCTGACTATATGTAATCAAAAAGAATAAGGTTTCTTTATGTAGCATAATTAAAATTTTGCTTTGTTTAATTTTGGAGTTTGAGTTGTATGGTTGTTCTCTTCTGGTGTGGACATGTAAAGATGGCCAAGTAATGAATAAAAGAAGCTGTCTAGTTTTCATTTTGAATTGTTAACAAATTCACATATTGTTTTTGTATATGCTTGCTGCCATAGGTGTCAGTAGGGTATGTTTTATTTCATACGATATAATTTGCTGGGTTTTGATTCCAGATATACTTAATCAGCCAACTACAACTTTCTAAAAAGCATGATAGCCCAAACTTAATTTCATGTTTAATTATTGCAAGAAAAATAAAGAAAATCCTTAGATTTTTGGCATTTCCTGCAGTAAAAATGCTTAGTTCAGATATTGTTTTTCTGTCTATTTTTCAAGGAGTCCAAAGAGTAATCTTCTTGTGAGTCAGCTTTGCTTGCTTTAAAGACAAAGCACATGTTCTTTTAGAATTCTTCAAAAATCCTGAAGAAACATAAGAAATTAAATGTAAAACAGTTCTTCAAGTGTAAAGTAGCACTGACCTTTTGGTGTCTTTTCAAGGTAATCAGTGGAACAGTCATAACCTCTCTTAGTTAGAAACTGCCTCATATCCTTGCCACAGAAACTTACTTTTTTCTTGTTAAACAGTTTACGTAGGAAGAACCAGCAGCTATAATTGTTGTTGGAATGTTGATACTGGATGAAGCACATATTCATCTAGATTTTTTGGATGGAGCATGTGTTCATCTAGATTTTTTGGCTGCCAGGAAGGGTGTGATGGGGGGATCCATGTAAATGAATGGGATGATGCTACTTGCAGTCTTTATTTACTTTTTCACAGTAGCATTTTAGACAAATTCTTTGAAACTAACCTCCTGTCTGTCTCTGAAGAGATGTAGAATGTATTTTTTAGAGGAATTCTTTCCTCTGATAGACAGTAAGATGGAATTGGGGAAAAGCAAGAGGCTTGTTTATTAGCAAACCACAACAATTGCTCGAGACAAGCTTATTTCTTCGGAATCACTGAACAGATTTTCTTCAAGCTTGGCTTTTTTAAAAGATTGTATCAATATATAGGATGTGTAAAATCTAGAAGAAAGAGTCTGTTCATCTATGTGCAGCTGTTCATGCAAAACTTCATGTTTAACCATGAAGGT
>PYHW01010561.1:970916-986430 GCA_013186435.1 Turdus rufiventris
TTATGAAGCCTGGAAAATGAATGATGAAGGTGAGTGTGAATCATCCTGTGAATTAATTTAGAAGCAGGAATGCCCTCAAGCAAATTAATACAGTGATAACAAGATCTAGTTTTCTAGATGTAACCTATGTTGTTGTTACAGTGCTTCTGCAAAACATTTCTTGGAGGGCTCCGTGTTAAAGAAGCTGCAGGCTTTTGTGAGCTTAAAGCCACAGCACTCCCAGCATAATGCTAATTGGGAGCTGGAGCATCTGATCAATTTGTGTGCAGGACTTGCTCTATACTACAGTATTTTCCTGTACTGTATGAGTTTTCACTGTGAAGTTCAAATTTTTCCTCCTGTCTGCAGCTTCCTTATTTAAGGAAACCATACTTAAAAGAAAGGGCTGTCCTACCAAAAATTATTCTTTTGCCAGTGTCTCTTTAGATTCTCCCTGCCTTTTCTCAGTGGATAGCATTGTCAGTTGACAAGTCCTAACATTCTGCTTTTAACAGTAGATTCAGCTTTGTTAAGGGTGCTATGAAATTTGAGGTGCTTCTGAGACAGCAGTTGCATGTTCTCCAGAAGGCAGCAGCAGGACCAATGAGATGAGGGTTGTTGCACCAAATACGTGCCTTCCCACAGCTGTTCTGGCACCAAAGGGCAGTGACCTCAGGACAGGTCATGCAACAGAAATAATGTGATCCATGGACCGCTGTGTCATCTCATATGAGGGTAGCACCTATCCTCAGGATTACATTTGATCAATGCAAGTAGGACCTAACTTTGCAGCTGGAAAAATAAGCTACGTTGTCTTGCTTCTTCATTTCCTAAACCAGTCTTTTTTTTTTAAACTGGAAAAATGCTGGTGTGTACGGGAGTCATGAATCTAAGCAGTTGTATAGGTGTACTGTTACAAAGAGCAACAAAATCAAATTTTCAAGCATGTCGTCTTTCTAAAGGTTGTTTAATGGTCAAGAGGAGTTTTACTCTCATCATTAAGATGAGAAATGTCAAAAAGTGTTCCCCCTGCCTCATATTTTCTGCCTGTACATTGGTTTACCTTATAAATGGTTCTTTACCTGATACTGTTGTATTTCATGGCAATTATCCTGTACTTTTTGTACAGTCCCAAAATGATTATTCTCTTCCAGAGGATCATTCTGATGTATTGGGCATGTGGTCTATGAAAGTAGTAACACTCTTGATCTAAATGGCTGATTCAAACACAGTCAGCTTTTCAAATCACCAGATGAACAAAGTAGGTGGAGATTACCCTAATTCTTAAGGTTAAATAAATGGTACAAAATTACTGCATCTCCTAGGTGAAGTAATTCCTGAAGTACCCATGAGCAGCTTAAAAAAATGGAAACTTTTTCTAAAGGAACTCAGGGTTGAGAATTCTTTTTTTTTCTGTTGTGAGTTCTTGCATGCTTTTTTTTTTTTTTTTTTACTAAGATGAATATATAGAGTAGTTTTTCACATTAGGATCTACAGGTTGTGATATAAAAACAGTAGATAAATGCTGAGGATGCTGACTTCTCTGATTTTTTTTTTTTTCTTTCAGTCGGGAATCTGAGTGCTAGCAGCTCTGTAGTGCATCAGAGATGCAAAATGGAGAATGCAGACTGGGTCCCAGGTTGTTTTTCAGATGCAGCTTGGAGCTAATCAAGCTTCTACATCTGGAATAATGCATTAGAAATCAGGAGGGGAAGGAAATGAGAGTCTGTCCTGGCATGGTGGTTGTGTAAATAGACAAGGCTGACACAACCTATGTAGCCAATACTGTAATTTGCCTGAATTTGAACCTCTCTTGGCATATTTCCTTAATTTTAAAAAGCTTCATGAGTGGGTCATTCAAAGCATTAAACTTATTGTCTTTCTGTGCTAGAAAAAAGTTACTTTGAGCATCCTAAACAAATATTAATGGTGTAGTCCAGATTATTTTCCTAATAGTTTAAAGGTGCCAACCAGCATATTACACCCTTTCCCTGTAAATGTTGACAGCTTCAATGCATGTGTGCGTGTGTGTGTGTGTGACTTTCAGCATTCCTTGTTTCTCTAGAGTCATGAACCTTAAAGTTATCATTTTGAAGATTGTTGGAGCACATTAAAAACCTCTCATCTCTGCTTCCCTGTGAGTCAGAAGATCTGTTACTTCATCTATGGCATCATCTCCAAAGAAAGAGAGAGGTAAAATTAATACTTCACTTAATATGGGAGAAGTGATAGGGTAAAAAGAGGATGGAAATTGGATCTTCGTCTAACTTTGCATGTATGTCTACAGGAATGAGATTCACTGTGGTGTTAGAACATTCGTAAGAAATGTGTAGAGATGGTATTCTACTCAAACCTGACATAGAATCCCTTCCCTGGAAAAAGCCAGGGACTTCAACCTGGAGTGAGTTGGTCAAATTAAATGCTGCAATGAAAGCAACTAATAGCTCAGAGTAAGTATGTTTGTCTTCTTGAATGAGTCTTTGAAACTTGCTTACCAGAATTCTTCATTTAAATGCTATTAAAGGGAAGAGTGACTCTGATCCCATTTATTTTTTTTTTAATGCTTGGTTTTTTACTGGTGGAGCTGAGAAGCTAGACTGCTAAGGGGAAATTTAAAGCCTTCAATGGACAATTTGATGGATATGAGAGTTTCTTGACAGCAGCCAAACAAGATAAACATGTGATTTTAAAAGTAGCTGTATAGAGGTTTCTGCTCATTTATATTGTTTTTACCTTGAAGAAAGCCCTGAAGGGCTGAAATGCCAGTGCCTCTTTTAAATTAGCTTTGTCATTCACAAAAAACTTTTTGATTATAAATATAGCTGGATTTCTACTAGGCTTTTGAAGTCTCCATTGAAGGGGTTTCTTTATTTCTCCTACAAACTCTGTATCTGCTCTTGTGGAATTAATTTTTTTTAAAACCTGTATCCCTTTTCATTATTTAGGCTTTATTAAAATCACTTTTTTCTTCTCTATGGAGGTTATATATGTTCATGAGCCAGAATCACGCATTCAGTATTTCCAGAACTGTTTGCCCTAGAAACCTCATCTTGATATAATTTTAAAGTTGAGGGGGAAAGGCAGCAACACTGAAAGCTAGAAAACACAGCTTTAAAGTCACATCTGGAATTCTTAGACTGTTAGTGGCTCCAACTTTAAACAGAGAGTACTGAGCTTTTATATGCCATAAAACTCAAGTAACCTTGGATCCAGTATAAGAGTAGTCACCCGACCATCATGTGAAAATCCATCTACATAATGCTTTGAAGAGTGATACCTGTCTATGTATAAAATGAGGGAAAATGTAAGTTTCAGTATTAACTTTAGGCTGGAAATTGTGCTCAAATCTTTCTTTTATTCTCTGCAAGGAAAGCTGTTTTTTCTGTGGAGTCCTGTGTTCATCACTTAAATTTTATCGTATGAGAAGAATACAAATATTTTGGCCACATCCATTTACTTTCATCTCATAACAACTGTTATGGTGCATGTAAAAAAAGTCCTTTCAGTCCAAGCTGGGAGTTTTTATATTTTACTGAGCACCTGCAGATCTCCCTGCTTTCTACCCAGATGACTTGTGCCCAAATTGCTGTGGTCTAAATCAATTATTTTTGTAATGATTGATAGTAAAGTTTATTGCAACAATTGCGATGAGACAGTTGAGAGGCACCAGTATCCGTGTGTTAATGTTCCCTGAACATTGTCAATACATTTTATTTTTTATAAAACGTGGCAATTTTTTCCAGACAAACCTACTCTTAATATGAGACTATTTCTCTGATTTCAGCAGTGCTCCTTAGAAAATGAGATATTATTTAGGCTTTTGTGTTATTAATTTGATTTCATTGACAACTTTCTCAAAAACTCAAGTAGAAGCAGAAGAAACTCCTTTACCCTTAAAGACTGGGTTCAAATGGGCTGCCTGCTGCAGAATGGAAAACTGTACTTGATTAGTCAATGGAAGGTTATTTGCAGGATTGCTCATGTGTTATTGAGTTCTGCCTTGTTTGTATTCATCTACGACCTGTGAAAAACAATATTTTAATGATTTGATCCAATTGTTTGCAGACAATGAAGACAATTATGAGACTAGTTCGTTCATGTTTAACTTTCCACTAGGAAAAAGTTTAGTGTTATTACTGCATCCTAGTTTAAATATAAACTGTCTGAAAGATACAGTGTTTGTAGTTATATGAGCAAAAATTTCCTATCATACTATGTGACAGCAGAGCAATAAACATACCATCAGAGCCAACATCATAAGTACAGTGCAAAATGCAAAGTATTATTGACACTTCTTCATTAGAGACAGTTATTTATAACTTCTTTGTTCCTAATTTCTTCAAGGAAAAATCCAGCTTCTTTCTGAAAACAGAAAATATGTATTCCTTACTTGGTAGAGACATTCAGAATAGCAGTGATTCTTCATAGTTTTTCTGATTTGCTGTGAATATTTTTAAATACACAGACACTTATAAGCTCTACCATGAAACTGATTTGCAAATAACATTTAAGTTTAAAAGTTTTCCTGTGTAAATATTCTTGGCTATTTTGCTTATTGTAGTTTGATCATTTTCCCTTCTGTCCAAAGAATTTGTCTTCTAAACATCAATCTCATGTAGAGATCAGTGAATTTTCATCAGCTATTTTCATCAACTCTTTCCTTTTTCATATTAGCCTTTGGTTTAGGGATTCATTCGTGTTGTGAGGATTTCTTGTCAAATACTTTATGGGCTGGAGAAAAGTATTTTTAAAGATGGTGATTTGGTGGTAGAGAATTCCAAGATAACCTTATTCAAGCACTGACAATAAAAATTCACATTTTGTAATATGTGGTTTAACCCCAGCTGGCAACTAAGCCCCACACAGCTGCTTACTCACTCCCCCCATGTCTGGATAGGGGAGAGAATCAGAAGGGTGAAAGTGAGAAAATTCATGTGTTGAGATAAAGGCAGTTTAATAGCTAAAGGAAAAGCCTCACACACAAGCGAAGAAAACAAGGAATGCATTCACCGCTTCTTATGGGCAGGCAAGTGTTCGGTCCTCTGTAGGAAAGCAGGACTCCATCCTATGTAATAGGTTCTTGGGAAGAAAAACACCATAATTGCGCATGTAAACCTCTTTCCTTTTTCTTCCTCCAGATTTTTATGCTAAGCATGCTGCCATATGGTATGGGATATTCCTTGGATCAGTTGGGGTCAGCTGTCCTGGCTGTGTCTGCTCACAGCTTTTTTGTGCACCTCCCTGCTGGTGGGGTGAAAACCACCAGCAGAACTTTAAAAGAATATGGTGCCTTTTCTACAATCACAGTTAAGGTTAAATGCAGATTTAAAGCAGCATGTTCTACCTAAAACATGCAAATTTTTAATGTGCTTGAAAAATTAAATATAAAAGTACTGATTTATGCAAGTGTCTCCCAATGTGTTTTCTTTCTGTTATTCAACCATTTGCATTGCCTTCAGTTTGAGAACTTGCTGAATGAGAATTGGCAAAGAACTGAAAAATCCTGGTCAATCTAGACCAATCCTGCACTAAACAGTTTCAAACAAGCAAACCCATGTTTTCATCTAGACTTAAATAATTAAATTTTTCCACCTGTAAGCAGTAATTTATCTTTTGAGCTTTTCCTATGTAACCATGTAAGTTATGAAAAAAAATTCAGCCTCTCTATGCACTCTTGGTTTATTATCCTACATATCTGTGGACCTTGAAGCTACTGCTAAGGAAGTAGGTTCTTTTCCATGTTGACTTTCTGACTTCAATTCTGGAAGTGTTTGGTGCTCATCAGTGTGAAGTTGAAGAAAGATCTGTCTGCCTGTGGAAAATGAGTCTGACTGTATTGAGAGCCTCCTGAGCTTCTCTCTTTCAGTCTGTGACAAAATGTTGGACCACACAGAGCTTTTATTTTGACAGAAAAGGAGTAAGGAACTATTTTCTAAAAATGTGACACAATTGGGTTTTCCAAAGAAACAGACTTATCTCAACAAGCCAAATAAAGACAAAAATGCAGCTTACAAAATGATCAGTACAAATTAAAGAAGGTCTGCCCACTAAAACCCAGTTTTGTGACTGTGTATACTCCCCAGGGAGACTACCACTAAAGTCAAGAATTCCAAGATTGAAGAGGATTTTTTGCAATATGAATTTATTATGCATTTCATGATTCCTGTGGAATTTTCAATGTCTGCTCCATCTCTGTGTGCAGTTTTAACAAAATATCGTACATTCACACAATATTGTAACAGCATACAGTCCCCTCTTGAATCTTCTTCTTCCTTTTCTCATGAGATACCATCATTGTTTCAGGCTGAAAATTTTCTCGGCTCAGTTGTTCCAAGGGAAGCATTGCAGCTTAAAAGGGAATGCATGCAGTTTACAGTTTCATCAGTCAGCTGTGCAAAGTGAGAGGAGGAACTAGAGAGTGTTCTCTGACACTGGAGATGTTAGTCAGGGTCAATATAAAAGGAGCATACAGTCTTGTCTTTTTGTGTTTGTATTGTTTGTTCACTGTCACAGATGTGTAAGGGGTTTTTGTTCGTTTTGGTAAACGTTAGTCGCCCTGTCATCTTCTAATGGTAGTCTGTGAGCCTTTCTGGGAAGTGCAGCTCACAAGTTTTAAACCATTGCTCTACAAGAATGGTTAATGAGTTTTCATTAATTTTGTCTATGTAAAATTGCAGAGTACAGGTACATTTAAAGAAGCAAGAATTAAAAAAAAAAAAAGAGGAAAAAATATTATAAATTGAGTAGGCAGTATTTGAGGTGTTGGCATGTTTATAAAGAGGAACTGAGACCCTGAACTCTGGGAACTGGATATCTTGTGCACTACCTAGTGAGTTGGAACCAAAGTAAATACTACTATTTGTCTGGTAGAATGTTCATCTAGAACAGTCTTGTCCACACAATATGTTGAGCCTTGTCTGTGTAAGAAGAAAACTCTTTACAAAATACTTGGACCTGATGACCTTGACCTTTGCTACTTTGGGTTTACTTGGACTCTACCTACCATAGTGGGGCTGCAGGAGCTAATTTTCTTTGGGCTCAGCTGCTTCCTAACTGTGGCAGTTGTTGAGTCTCTCTCATAGCCAAATTTTTTAGGTTTCCTGAGCATGCTTTTTAGTGAGCTTTGCTATTTTTATTATTTCTGGAGGATGTTTTTGTGGTCTGTGGTTTTGGGCATGTGGTTTCCACCTCTCCCTCGTCATATATGTAGAGCTGAAAACAAGATATGTAGTATAAACCAAAATGTCCTAATTCACCATCTCTCTCTGCTTCTACTTTTTATGTCACAGCTTCCTGTCAACAACCCACTTGCTGAGAAACAGCGAATGCACACAATATCCAGCAATACTCAAATACTGGTGGGCTACCAATGCTGTTTAAATTACAAATACAAAATACAGTGTCATAGGAGCTACTGCAAAGAAAGGTATTTCCCTCCCAAACAAAGCCAGTACACCTTCTTCACAAGGGCTGTGAAGGTTGTAACAGCTTTAGCTCCAGATATCCTGGGATATTTCTGTGTTTAGCAGAAACTGCACTTTTGATGTGGCCACATAGTAAAGACAGTTGCAATGCTTGAGACTGCTCTAATTCCATCGCTTCTAGCTCTAGTTATAAAGGATTCTCTCTGTGGAACACCAAGGGCATGGGTGAAGCCTGCTGAAACAACTTGTGAAGATCTGGAAGCAGAACATTGCATTTATTTGTAGGTTTTTTTTAATTCTTGCCATGTTATATTCCTTGTGTTGGTACAACAATCAGAACTGTTTTACCTCAAAAATGAGGAGACAATACAAAATCAAGTGACATGGAAACAGTTGAACTGAAGATAATGAAGAGATCTGAATTACCTTTTTCTCTTAATGTCTCTAAATAATACATACTTCCATCTTTTGATCTCATCTCTTCATTGTTCTATATTTTGTTCTCTCTAATACTTCTCTGATAAGCAACATAGACCAAAGAGACTAAACCTTGTTTGCTACTGATCTGACATAAAGACCTTGATTCCTCAGTATTTCAAGGTAAAATGATAATCATGACAAGGAAAACTTTTTTGTTTGCAGTATGATATAATTAAGCTGCATCTAGTAGTACTTAATTTGCGAAGTGTTCTCATTAGTACCATCTATGGTACTAATGGGGAATGGTACTAACCTAGGGAGTAGTCAAAAAGACTTTATTTTTTTACAAGCTTCATTGAAAACAAAGAGCAAAAGAGAAGCCTGCTCTTTTCCAAGTAGAAATATGCCAATCCTGTAGTGAGTGCAGGAGATGTGAGAACATAAAAATTTCAAATCAATACATTCAAAATACTAAAGAAATTTAATGCTTTCTTTATTAGAGATGCTTGCATAAAAGATGAAAGATTAAGCTTGTTCAAAGAATTGAGTATCACCGTTTTTTGTTTTTGAACTGATTTTCAGTAATCCAAGAGCTACTAAATTTGTTTTAATTAATAACGCTTTTAAATTGTAGGAGGATGGAAAAGTGCATTTGTAAAGTAGTAAGTTTCTCAATATTTCAGATTTTTCCTTTGTCTCTGGTACCATGACTGTTTTCAAACTAGCCTGAAAATATAACACTTAATCTGCACATTGATGGTTATTATACATGAGCATGTCTCTGGGCTCTGTCAGAGCCTCTCTGAGGGCTGTTGACCTTGCCCTAATTAGAAGATGTCATTCCCAATGGGCTAACAGCAGATCTGCCCTTAACACTCATACTCTGGGATTAATTTAATGGATGCAGTGCAAAATGTTATGTAGGTTTCTGCGAAAACAGGCTACTATGGGAACAGCTGTTTAAGCATGTTCTTGCCTTGGTAGACTTTCAAGCCATTTGGACTTTCTTTCTGTGGCAGTCAGTGCTGGCAGATGCCCTCATATTCAGAGGTGAATCTTGTCCCTGGAAAAGTAATTTTGTAAGTGCAAAGAAAGGGCATTGCGGTTTCACTGCAGGAGTCACTGCTTGATCTTTTCCTGACACTGCTGAACAGGCTTTGCTGTCTTGTATACTAGACTGACTTAATTGTTGAAAACTTAGTGGTTGCTGAGGGATTTTTTTCCCTTTTCTTAGTAAAACTGAACATTCTCTGTAAATACATGTAGAAGAATTGAATATTGTTGGAGTTGTGCTGAATAAGCAGGACTGTATCAGTCTTCCCCAAAATTAAATACCACCCAGACCTGCTGCTCATATGTGACATACTTATTTGCATTTGCTCTGATCTTTTGCCCAAATAAAAAAGCAGGAACTGAATGGGATTTAATTACAGGCTTATTTAAGCTTTGTTTTATGGAGACAGTCATGAATTGTCATATTTATTTGAGTAGAACTTTTGAAACGTAGTCCTTTTTACTCTCCATTTTATCTTCTGAAGAAGGAGATATCTGATGTGTGCTTTTTTTGTGTTTTGTTTCATTTCCTTCTGACAGAAGCATACATTTAGTGTAATGACATTAGGGTACTTCTGTCGTAAAAAATATAGTGAATTAAATTAATATTTTTTTCTCATTGTGAGTCCTAAGCAAAACAAGTTTTTAGGGAATGTAGTTTTATAGGGTTCTATTTCATCAGAGCATGAGGGGGATAACAGACCAGATTCATCTTTCTAAAGTTTGATAGGGCTTTACATTGCTTCTCAGAAGAACTTGTCCAATCTAGCTTCTGTCAATTTTGGTTTATTGGTTTCTCTAGATTTCTATTAAATTATAGCTATCACCCATGAACCAAACTATTTTATGAGTTTTATCTTAATTTATGTTCAGGAGGTGAGTTTGTTTCTGATACTTTTTGGCTTGCTGAATTAGTTCTATTGAGTTCTAGTGCTAAACATTATTTAGTAAGAATCACATTCTGAGAAATACAAGAAACCTTCTCTTACAATAAAAGCTCTGCCTGTAATATTTTTTTATATGAAGTGACAATTGAGTGGCATTCTTGTTTTCTTCAATGTTGTTCCCATTCAAGGATTACCAAGGTATTTTTAAGTGTTTGTATATTCATGTAGAGAGATAGAGAGAGAGATGGGAAAAGAGAGAAAGTGTCTTAACCACAACATATGTTTCTCTGGAGATTCATCTGTTTTCTTCAGTGACAAAGCCACTTGATTATCCCTGTTGGGATTGCAAGCTAATATAGCTATGGAAGAACAAGCTGGATGCCATATTGCTTAATCAGCCAAGTGGTTAGTTAGTTTAGTTATTTAGTGCAGAGGACAGATGCCATAGCCTCTGGCAGAAACAATATAACTTGAATTTTCAGATCCTATCATTCTTTTGCTACCAGCTGGGAAAAAGATATTTGCTATACAACTAAGCTTAGAGTATTGCAAACTAGTAGTATGAAAATCAGCGAGGAAGGGTAAACAGTGCCTTTTCCAGGACTGGAATGTTTCTTGGATATTAAGGGATTATGCAGAATATTATTTTAAGCACTTTCGGGTTACTCACTTCAGTAGACAAAGTTACCTTGACACATCTCCTAGGCCTCTTAATATGGCCACTAGAGAGCAAAGCCAACATTTCACACGTAAGGGAAAAATTTTAGAATTCAAGATAGCATTATCCCAGCTCAGAGAAACACACTCAATGTGAATTTACAATACTTTGTTTCAACTTCATGATGCATGTACAATGACACAGAGAGAATAGATATCACCAAGAAAAGCTTTCCTGCTAAACCAAAAGTAAAAAACTTTCACCATTATTAGATTTTGTTATTGTTAAGAATTTCATAAAGGCTTCAAGCAGAGCTCTTAGCACCTTTCACTTTTCTACAAAGAGTAGATGAGTCCTTGTTTGAATTAGCTTGATATTCACTGAGAGTATAGTGAGGAAAATGCATACAGTTAACTTTCATTTACAGTAATTTCACGACTATAAGGCACACCCTTTTGACTAAAAATTTTGGCCTGAACCCAGAAGTGCACCTTATAGTCTGGTGCGCCTTATATAATGCACAAAATTGTGAATTTTGCCAACCCGGAAGTGTGAGCCGAGCTGCGAGGGGGGGTGGGAGCAGACGGCCCTGGCCAGCAGCAGTTGCACGGGCTGGGCGGCACTGGCCAGCCCCCAGCTAGCAGGAGCCGCACAGGGAGAGAGGGAGTGGGCAGCACCGTGCCACCCTGAGCTGCAGGCAGCCCCGAGCCACCCTGAACCGCAGCAACCCTGAGGTGTGAGCTGTGGCCGCCCCGAACCGCGGCAGCCACGAGCTGCGGCTGCCCCGAGCCCTGTCTTGCCAGCCGAGGGTGGGCAGGATTGCCGGGACCTGCACACGGGGAGGGCACTTGGGGCTGCATTTAAAGGCTACACCAATCTGTGAAAAATGTTTGCAAATTGAGCACCTGCCAGTAAATTCCACAATCGCGGGATTCCATTACTAATTATTTACTTTGTTGTGCACGGCACGGATCTTCACGGCAAAAAAAAAGTGTGCCTTATAGTCTGGTGCACCATATATAATGTAAAAAGTTGTGAAATTTGCTGACTCCCAGAGGTACGCCTTATAGTCCGGTGCACCTTATGGTCGTGAAATTACTGTAATCATTTGTTATAATTCAGTTTGGTGCTGTTTAAAGAGAGTAATTCTAGTCTATAACATAGAGGAGTTCTGCAGGAATTTATTCACTGAAAGGGTTGTCAAGCATTGGAATGGCTGTGCAGGGAAGTGTGGAGTTATCATTTCTGGAAGTGTTTGATAAACAACTGGACATGGCACTTAGTCCTATGGTTTAGTTAACATGGTGGTGTTCAGTCAAAAGTTGGACTCAATGATCATGGATATCTTTTTCAACCTTGATGATCAGATGATTCTATAATTGACTTTTCAAGTAGGTGTAACTTTGACCCATGCTTAGAATTGAAAAATCCTGAAGACATTGTTTCCCAGATATGAGTTTTCTCTGAGGCTGGTTTTTCAATTAAGTTGCAGCTCAAATGAATTCTCAAGATTTCATAAGGCTGGATTGTCCTTTTCTCCTGCTAGAGATTATGTTAATGAGAAATATTTTATACCTGGAAGCAAGGAGGAAATGGGAGACTGGTATGAAAGAAAACTCTTTAAATATATGCACTTTTGCATACAAAAAAACTCCATACCTGTTCTATTGTTACATATCATAAATGTCATGAATTGAAAATAATCTATTAACTGAAATGGAAGACCACAATGAAAAGTCATGTAGAATAGTCTATAAGCTTTTAGAAAAGAAATCAATATTATTCCCAGCAATTAGTTTCTCTTAGGATCCCACTAGTACCTCTGAATAAACCCATCCATGACTTTTTCATCATCTTTTTTTGTTACTCCTCTATCAGTCACATTTACCTCTCTAATCTTTTTGTTCTGATGTGCTCCTATGAGTCTGTGTTCAGGACTATTGCGATTAAGAGGTACAAAGCTTGTTATTTAGTACAAACTTATATTGAGCTGAAGTAAAGAATTCTGCACTTGATTATGTGCTAGTATTTAATGTCCTTGACTCTATTTAATACTTCATATTATTAGAATCTGTGCTTTGAATACACTATTTTTGTAACTATCTCATCTATTTTAATTTTTCTCCATGTGTTTAACTGTGGTATTGGATAATCTCAAAGTGAACCTTATTTGTTTTGCAGTGATGGCAACAAAATACTTTTAGGACTGAAGTGTAGCATGACAAATAGTTGTTAGAAGGGAGTCTATGCTTTTTGAACTTTAGGAGCAATCATAAAATCTACCCCTAGACAGAAGTTTTTGCTCACCACTTGAGCAGAAAATACACACTGATGGAAGCAGGAGCTGCTCTTCTGGCTTCATGGGAGCATTACAAACAGGCACTTTTGGATTTGGCTCAGAAACTTGTAGTGATGTGAGTCCTTGAAGGTTCAAGTGGAGAACAGGCCTTTTAGCCTGGCCTTTGCATAAGAGATTCATATACTCTGGGTATATGGATTATCCTACATAAAAGGTCTTCATCAGTTTTTACCATATGGTTAAAACATACATACATATTTTTGCTGTTACATCCAGGCACTGTGAGGCAGCTGGTATTAATGAATAAAAATAGCCAGCAAAATCCTGGCATGTGGTTGCTAGAAGGAACAATTTATAGCCAAGGGTCTTTTAGATTACTAGAAAGGAGAAAAAAGGAACAACCCCAAAACACATGACCTCTGAAAGTATGTATGAACTCTAAGTTTCATCTGCATTTTGGGCACCTGTATTGCTCAAGGCAACAGAATATGGAACCTATTAAAAGATATTAATTCTATTTCTATGGCTAAAAATTATAGGGAAGGCAATTGAGGAGGGTGGTGTTTTGGGTTTCTTTTTTAAACACCATTGCTCTACTTCGTGTTTTAGCTGATATTAGTATCAAGACATTTTTAGCTTCATGAAGAGCTTGGGAGAGATAAATTTCTCAGAATAAATTGAATATGACTTACAAGGTGAGCCTTGGAAGGCAGTCTTACTGCAATGCAAAACTATGAGTTCTAGTAATTTATTTCAGAGACCTGGTTTAGAATTTTGCCTTCTAAAAAATAAAGCTGACCTTCCTTCTGCATAGAGCAATGACAAAATGCAAGATTCTTATGTTTCAGAAAATGGCTCTTCGGTAGTCCTTACCATTTCATAATTGATAGTTACCAAACAAAGGAGAGAAAAATATGAAAAAAAATCAAAGTAAGATCAAAATAAATTTAAAATTGGTAAACAGTTTATGGAACTATATTTTAAATGTTCCATAATTAATTCAATTAGTTCATAAAGAAACAGAGTAGTGTCCAAATTATGTTAAAGTTGGGAAGGAACAGAGATCCTGATCTCGAGATAAACACAGCATTAGCATTGGTGAAAATTGGTCAAAGAAACTAAAATGAGAAATAGGAATGTATTTTTATAGTTAGCATGATTATGAGTTGAAACTGTACCTAGAGATCTGATGGTTTCTTTTCCTCTTGTTTCGTAAAAAGGCCACAAGCCTTTGAAAGGTGCTTTAGACAAAAGAAGGCTTAGTGTAGGAGAATCCAGGTGAAATACTGTTGGCATGAGGAGAAGATATACAATGGCATAGAGCTGATCCACAGGAGGGACTCTACAGAAAATACTAATCTCTACTAAAATTTACCCTGAATGAGAAGTTTCCAGATTGCATTTGTTACTCTGGCTGCAGTGACAAAGGAGCAAGACTTGCAGCAACATTGAGATGTGACCAAATTTTTCTTCCCTATAAGGCTGATGGGAGCATAAGCAGCATACTGATGTAAAAAGTGGAAAAACTTATTTCCTGATTATGCATCTATGAACTCCAGAGAAGCCAATAGGGATAAATGTCTGTTGGTTTTGTGGCTTCATTACAGAAAAAACTTTTGGAGTATGAAAATCATAAACAGCAGGCAGGCAGACAGTTGTAGTGAGAACTCATTTCACGGTTAAAACTGCTAAACTGTGTTTTAGCTCTTTTTCATTCAAAAGATAATGCTGCTTACCATTGTTAAGTTTAAGTTTTTGTTACCCACCATTGTTGGTAATGGCTTGTTAGATGTCTGAAAATGTGCATATTATTAAGCAGTAATATCCGTTCTACATTTCTGTTTGGCAAGTGTGAAATGCACACGTGTGGATGGTTCTAATACACTACTTTGGCTTTGTGCTTGAAAGCTATCACCTGCATTTTTTGTGGATTTCCAGTGACTATTGTCAGCAACCATTTGTTGTGAATATCAGAGAAACAAGAGAACCTAGGAGAGGCACGCTTGGATTTTTCAGCAAGAAATGTGTGAAGATAGAAGATAATTCCAGGTTGGATTTTACTTAATCCTAACAGATGTAATTGTAAATTAACAAAAAGGAAAAAAACACTAAAGCCACAAAACAACCTTTAGGAAAATTTGTGTTTCTTGTAACAAAGTATGAATACAAGCCTTGAACAAAAAAATCAGGTTCACTGTACTTAGTAAAGATGGAAATAAATATCTGTGGTAATGAAGTACTTTAAAACCTCCTAGTACAAGTGTTTTCACATAGAATTTTAGCATTTTTGCTGGGCAAATGCAATTCCAAAGCTCCCACATGTGAGGCATTTCTAATTTTACCCAGCTGAAATGTATCATGTCAGCTGCCAGAGCTGAGTGCTGTGTTGTTTTGCTGCTTGGAGAGGGTTGGAACTCTTCATTTTTGGAAAATTCTTGCTCATAAACTGCAAGTGATTCTTCATTGTGGCTGAAAAAAAATATAAATCCTTCAGTCTTTTATATCAAATAGTACCAATCTTCTCTTAACATTCTGTTCTTACTAATGATTTTCTGTGGAACTGCTGCTTGACAACTTCTAGTGTATGGAGTGTTTTAGAGCGTTGATTGACTCCCAGAGGTCAGTGGTGCAAACTCACAAACTGGTAGTGATCTTATCACAGAGAGAGCAAGCTGGTCCCTGGAAATTGTGTGTGTGTGCAAGTTCTTACCTCTATTGCCACATGGTAAATTACTTCTCTTTCAGAAGGAATAATCCAAGTTAAGCGTGCACATCTGTGGGTCTTTTGGAATAG
>PYHW01010561.1:988171-1000751 GCA_013186435.1 Turdus rufiventris
GGCGCACCGTTCTATAAGGCGCACTTCCGGGTTCGAGGGAAAATTTTAGTCAAAAGGGTGCGCCTTATAGTCGTGAAATTACTGTAAACATTTATATAAAAATCCTGGGATTTATGTACTCTGTTGTACCAGTGTGGTGTTATTATAGAGAGCAGTAGCAGTATAAAGTAGGTACAAGACAGAGATGCGTAATAAAATAACTCCTGTCCTTGCCATGGTCAGAGTGCCTTTTCTGATTGATCAAACCAAAATCTTTTTTAAATTATTAGGTTTTTTTTGCATTGAAAACATTATTTACAAGGAACAGAAATATTTCCATGGCTAGTCTAACACTGTAATTTGAATAAATCCCCAGTTACAGCTCTTTATCAAAATCCTGAGGGTTCTGAAGAATAGATTTTGATGTCACCATTAGACAGCTGTCTCACACACAAATTGGTACCAACTGAACTATATAGAATATTGTGGATGCTTTAATGTGCTGTTAATTCTGAAAAAGAAACTTATTTTGCCAGACTACTCTCTGTCATCTTAAAAGTGTGGAGTCTTAGGATACACATGCAATGTCTAAAATATATATATGTATATATATATTTTTTTCATATTATATATATATATATATTTACATATAAATATACATATTTACATATGTATGTAAAATTTGTCTTAAAATCCAGATAAACTATTGCATACCTTTGATGTACAAGAACCTGAAATACCTCCTCTCTGTATTCAGTATACTGGGAAGTCCATTCAGATGTATGGGTTGTCACATCTATTGATGCTTTTAAATTGACTAATGAAAATAACTTCTTAAAATTTTACTGTACAAAGTGTGCTGTTATTGCATTCCATTATTGAGGGTGATAAGTATCTCAGTGGCTGTTTTATTGCTGGTGTACATTGCACATACCTGCTGAAATGAACACTGTGCAGTAGAGTTGAATGGGTCTGCTTCCAGACCTTACAGTCTTTAAGTATCATACAAGAAGAAAACATGTCAAGATAAGAAAATGTAATGGTAATAAGGCATCCTGTGATTAAAAACAAATGCAGAGTACATTTCTGTTTATAAACTTTTAAAATTCCTTTATTTTCTTTCCATGCCTGAAAGATAACTGTACTGTCATTTACCCTCAGAGCAAGGCCTGAGGTGGTGATTTGATTAATATTGATAAGCAGTGCTAGGTACCGTTGTGGAAGGAGGTCAAAGGTTCATATGAGCACCACCTGGCTCCATTAGTTTTACTACAAGTTTAGGTTTTTATACTAGTTAACTCTGGAAAGACACACTTATCCATGACATGCAAGATTGCATAAGTGAACACAGGAATGTAAATGTTCAACCTGGAACATGAAAATGTTTAAAAAATACTTTGTGAAGGAAGGTTGCTTAAATATTTTAATAGATAATAGATACTTGTTTTTAATGTATGATGAGGACAGCATAATCTTTTCCCCAGCAGGCCTGTCAAAAGAGTTTTTTATAAATTCCTCCTGTGTCTAGGTGTTATGTAAGGTAAAAGTCTCTTGGCTATCATAAATATTGGCTAGCTGACCTTTTAAATCAATATTTAAAATTGTTTTGTTTCAGCCCAAAGTTATTTGTAAATGAAACCAATGTCCTTATTTATTACTTATTGATTATATTACTTATAATTTTAAACTAAAATATTATTTATTTTAATAATTATTGTCCTTATTTATTACTCACATTGAATCAACTTCATTTTCCATAGTAATATGATTACATTGACCTGAAAGTAAAGATACCTCATTCATTACTCATCATGCAAGTTTGTGGTAGAATAGCCCCAGTAACACATGCAGGAGTGCTGTAATTGTGGTTTTTGTATTCTAAGGGCATCTTTGAGAGTCTTTGACTCTTTTCCTCATCATCTTTCCACAATTTCAGACTAGATAGAAGCTTTTCAGGAAGAGGACTGATAGAATTCTAAAACACTGCTAAAGAAAAGCAGTAGGATGTTTCACAAGAGTGCCTACCTACAATTATACATATATGTATGTATGTGTATATATATATATATATATATCTATATGTACGCATTTTTTTTTCTTTAAGGTTAAAAAAAATTGAAAAAAAGGACCTGAGATTCCTAGGAAATGTGAAGGAGGACATGAAGCACGTGTGGCCATGCACTGGAATGAGGCCATGGGAGGGGCACTAGTATCATTAGAGAGCTGTAGCACATGAAGCACAACAGTAGAGAGCAGGTTTTGTTCAGCCATTGGGAACACTAAAGGGAGACCTTGGGTAGCTATCTGATGGTTTTAGAGAAGACAAACACCTGATGGAGGTACATAGCAAGAACTAAGAGGCAGCAGACACAAGTGGCAACAAATGAAGTTGTTAGGTATCAAAAAAATCATATTCACAGCAAGGGGTAGTCAAATATTTAAAATAGCTGCTCAGAGAGAAGGGGAAATATCCATCCTTGGGGATATTAAGAATTCACCTGGACAAGGTTCTCAGTAACCCCCTTTGAACAGGGAATCTGATGAACTTCAGAAGTCCTTTCTGAATTATTCTGTGAACCCTGGGGAAAAAAAGGGAAGAACAAAATAGTTTATTTAGGAAAAAAAAAATTCTTATGGCTCTGATGTGAATTGTGTACTGCAATGTTAAAAGTCACCCATGGCAGAAAATTTGGACATTTGGGGAGATGCATCTTGGAAAAAAAATCCAGATGAATAATCTCCCCATCCTATAATGCAACAGTTATTTATCTTCATGCTTCTTTACCTTTCTCAGCTGTAGGGAACATCTGTTTCATGGGAGTTACCATGTCTTCATTAATTTATATCTTCAGATGGGAAAAAGGGAAAAAAGATAAGAAAAAGTGAACTTCTGGATAAACCCAGGAAAAATAACATTTTCTTGATTTTTTTCTCATTGTAGCCTTTCTCACACTTAAAGAATTTTTCCTTGCAAACTGTAAGAAAACACTTTTTGACTAAAGATTGCCTTAGACCTCCTATGATTTCCATAAAATGGATTCACATGCTTTTAAGATCAAGGCAGGGTGTTACTACAATAAAATAATTTAAAAAACCAAAACCCAACCAACTAATAAAAATAAAAATAGAGTAAATAACTTATTGAGTAAATGAAATATTGTTGGCAAGAAGAGGCATGACATGTTTAAAGGTTTCCCATGCCCCCGCTCCCTGTCAGTTCTTCTGGCTGCTCTCTTTTTACAGGCTTGTCCCTACCACTGTCAGTTCAGTGCCTCTGCCCTTATGAAACTCTGCCGCAACTCTTAGGCCTTTGCTGCATCTTGTAATCCCTCTGGCCTTCCTCCACTAATCTTGTCTTGTGTCTGCCAAGCACAGTCTTTCACACCTCTCTTCAAGTTGTCCACCCAATTTCTTAGAGGAACAATGAAATGTAGAAAAAAATGAAAGAAAATAATAATCTTGTCTGTCACACAAGGTTTAGACATAAATCCAGTTTCTCTTGTTACGAGCTTCTTCTGTAAAGAAGAGCTTGCAAGAAGGCATGGTACAGTTCCTGTGGAGGATAAAGGATATTAAACTACCATCTTGATTTGTGGGCAGATAAAGAAGCTTGGATTTGAGGAAGATTTACTTATGTTGTTGGACAACTGAGTTTCTAGATTATTGAACTTGTAAATCAAGAGCAAATGAATATTTTGCTACTTTTTTCCCCCTATAAGCTCACTGTACTTGAGAGATAACTCCTTTCACCTGTATTCTTATTTTTATAGGAAAGGGAACATCACGTGTATTTTGTACCAGAGCCCAACTGTGTTAACAACTGTATGCACATTGGTTTATTTTTTTTCTCTTAGCCTTTTTTTATGATTCTATTGTTCCCATATGTGTTCATTCCAAATAAATATCTACCAACTTTCCTTGGAGCAGTCAGAAACCACTAATGAGCTGTTACATAGCAGCTGTGTCAGATTACTACCAGTTTTCAACCAAATTCTCTGCCCTTCTTGCTCTTCTTGCATCTGCTCTAAAGCAGCACTGGAGATTTTTGACTGACGGTGAACTCAAGAGTTGTTAAAGCACTCAAAACCATGCAGATTCAGCTTCATGAATATATTCAAGATGGGCCTTTGCTAATGTGTCTTCAAAATGTCAATTATGGACACATTCATTTCACATGCTCACAAAAGCTTAGGTCCTGTGCAGGTTCATGCTATGGAACAATAGGTGAAATCAGAATGATCCCATCTAGCATGACTGTGCCAGATTAGGAGGTGCTTTTCTTTTCCACTTCTGTCTGATGCTTTGAATGTCATAAACGGTCTCCTTGCTGAGCTGTCTTTGACCAACTGCTGTCATGCCTGTGCTATTTTCTCTGCCACTTTCTTCTTCTCATCCCACAGGCAGCTGAACAAGTTGCATGCCAGAAGCTCAATGGGAGCTGGAAAGAGCATTAAAGTGTCCCTTTGGCTTTATTTCAATATCTTTGCCAGATCCTGATGTTGGGTGGAACCCGGAAAGTTTGCACATAAAAAAACAATTGAGAAAATACCATTGATAGTACTAATTTGGTTTTTAACAAACTTTAGACTGTCTTAAAACTTAGATTAACCTTCTACAGTGGTTTATTTGTTTGATGTGGTTACTCATTGATAATAATTTTTTTTTATTTTTGACATGGGAAATACAAAGTCTGGAATTTGTACTTTTTAATGCTCTAAGTCTTCTGGATGAGATGCATAAGTTAAAAAAACCCAAATTAACAGCTCACACCCACCCCTTCAACTTCCATCACCCCCTCAACTAAACTGAGGTCCCAAAACAAAAGAGCCCCAAACTTTTTGACTGCAATTATGACTGCTGCAAGGGGAGAGGGGGAACTGCATCTGTATCCTAGCACTCGAGCTTCTTGTCTCAGTGTTTTTGGTACACTGCTCTTATTCTAAATAGAGTAAATGCACCCTCCAAAAGAAGGGATTTCTTATGATTAAGAGCTGGATTGTGTCTTGAAAGAGTAGTAGGGACATTGGTGCGCCTCTACCATTGGCTTTACTGCCTCCTTCCCATGCCATCCGGAGCAAGGCACTGTGCCCTGATGTTCAGAGGTGTCCAGCTGAGTGGGTTGCAGCTTTTCCACAGCCTGCAGAACACATGCTTCTGTTCTACCACAGCTGGTGCTTCTGACTTTTTGGTGAATCTACCCCTTCGTAGGCTTCTAACTCCTTCTGGTTTCATTGTTCTTAGACTTGCATTATGTATCTGTTGATCCTTTCTAGAAGGAATCTTTTAGTCTCTATTTAAATGTTAAGTTTTATTGTATGCCCAACACCACTTTCCTGTAGCTGTTAGTGAATGGTATAATACAAATAATCATGTCTTAATGGAGTTGAATTAAAAGATCTCTGTCAAAATTAATGCAGAGAATAAATGACTGTACTATTTTTGACTCCTTACTGGGTAATTTTAAACTTTTCTAGACTCTATTTAATTAAATTTCCAAGGCTATCAAGTGTGAAGTAGTGTTGAATGTCATATCAGTACTTAGACATAGGTCTTCACTGACTCATGATGGAATATGGGCCTCATGTTTAAGCAAAAAAAACATAAACAGTATTATGGAAATTCAGAGCTATCTCCAAAAGTGTCACTGTGTAACAATGCCATGTGGATGACCAGTGCAAAACTAAAACCCTGCCATAAAAACACATTTTAGAGTGGTAAATGGTTCTGAGTGAGAAATAGAGGAAAAAAAGTCATTTACTGACGATGCATAGCAAGTGGTTGAAGGTCAGAATCAATCCCAGGCACTTTGCTTTCTAATATGCTGGTCTAATAATTCTTTCTTCACAGTATTAATAAAGGCCATAAAGAGTAGATTAAAGGATCAGAAATTTCATCAGATATTGAAGATATTCAGAAATTTGACAACACTATCTATGGCCCCAGGAAGCCACAGATAGTGTTTTCAGTGTTTGAAACAAGGCAGATAATCTCCACTAGTTTTTAACTTGTTATGGATCCTAAGAGCAGTAATAATCATAATCCTGCTTTCTCAGACAAAATTTCCACTGAAGTTCCTCTTAGTGAAGACAAGAGGATATATTTTGTGTTTAAACTCAACCCTAAAAAATCTCCTTCCCTATTCTTTGATGTTGACTTCAGAATTGTTTCTAAGAGGTTTTCCTTTTAATAAGATGCTTGCATCAAAATGGCATCTTTGGTTAGATAGTTCATTGTATTCATGAAAGATTATATCAGAGCACAGACCTCACTGAAGTGTTTTGTATCACTGGCAATTCAGCAAATAATCATCTTTTATTTTCATTCAGTCCTGATCCAAACTGTTGGAATAAACCAGGCTCTTTTTGTTGGAATGGACTGTGCATAAAGACAATCAACTAGTCAACAGTAAACTATATTTTCAAAAAATTCTGTCAGTGGTTTGTGTTTTAAAAATATTGTAAAAATATACTCTATTTGCAGTCAAAAGAACTGCACTCAGATGTATCACAAGAGCAATTTGCCAAACGATCACTTGAAGCGGGAGGTTCTATTTTTTCAGAACTTTAAGGGCTCCTGGCAGAGAGGAAAGCTGTGTTATGTACATGCTGACAAGTACGAGATAAGCAAGCACTTGCTGCAGTGTTGTTGGTTTAATTACCCTCCAGTGTCTAATTGTGATCCCCCCTTGGGAGGTCAGTACTGAGGATACAAGTTTAAGGCTCTCCTACTTTTAAAATAATTGTACAAAAAATAGGACCTGAGTTAAAAGGAGTGAATGCTACAATGACAGTAAAACTAAAAAGAAACATCTCTCTTTAAAACTGTGTCCAGATCTACGATGAACAAAATTCCAGAAGCAAAATACCTCTTTTTAAAGTGAGTTAAAACTACTCAGGTATTAAATAATTATATGTAGTCTGTAGAATAGACAATTAAGCAGAGCTTCTGGATATCTGCTTTAATACATATAAGTATAGTTAAAGGAATCTATAGTAGGGTTTGAAAAAGAAATTTCTTTAATTATGTAATTAATTTAAGTTTTACTTGATGTCCTCTGGGATTGAGGCAGATTCTGTAATGTTTTGATGTTTTCTTCTCTATTCCACGATGAAGTCATATGAGAAAATGTTGCCTATCTAGTAAAGTGGTTACCATTTTCTATTCTTGTACATGAAGAAGTTCATTTTTTTGCACAAGGAAAAAAAATACAATTCCTTTATGATGTGCTAATACTGTAAGTATTTACCCTTGAGGGTTGGTGACATTACATTCGTGTTAATAATATATAATTGTATTCTCTCTGCCTTTGAAAAATACTGCTGATATTTATTTCACTTCTGATTTCCATGTTTTCACTTTCAATATTTGAAAAGGCCTTTTAATCATACCCTTATTTTAATATATTAATTATTATTGATCTTTTTGTAATTATAAGATTTTTAATTTCTCTCCCATTTAATTATATTTTTCTGGTAGTCTAGCTGCAAAGGGCACAGCATAAGAGCACATTGCCAACAGCTGTGGCTTTTTACATAACTAACAGCAGAGGACCACCTCTTTGGTCCTTGACATGATGTAGCTTTATGCCATGCTTTCCTGCTTTGCTCTCACAGAAAGAAGTCTTTGGGGATCAAGCTCAAGCTGTTTGTTTTTCTTTGCTTTGTTTTATTTAATTTTTTCCACAGCTCCTAATACATTAGGGCCATGTTCTCAGCAGGTCTTCTGGGCACTGTTGCAATATACTTACATAATAACATTAACTCTATTTGGTAAATCCTTGTTCCAGCTGACTGTTTGTGTTATCAATTATTTTTATACAGTTATACTGAGTTACCCACCCTTCTATATTTATTTTGTTATTTATAAATCAATTAAAAAAATTTTTTTTGGTAAATTGTATCTCTGTTTTTAATATTCAGAATATTTCCCAGATCAATATAATATTTCATATTTGTAGTTGGTTTTGTAAAAAATTCAAAGAGAAACAGATTATTAAGTATAAAACTGAGATATAAAACATTCTTATCTACTGTGATACTTTGTGTGGTTGTGTTTTTTATGTTTCTTTGTTCCCTTGAAAACTTTTGATTGTAGTGATAGAGACTTACTTAGAATGTAATTTAAATTGAACGTTATGTGCCTGAGAACAAGCCTTGCTCTCTTATAATGGAAGAAATGGTATAAAATTCAGGCTTGTGGTGTCTGTACCATGCAAATAATACAGGACATTTTTTTCCTCAGCGTAATCAGAGAGCAGATTACTTGTATTAGTCAGCAGCGTCAGTGAGTCTTTGATATTTGCTGTAAACCGTAATGTGACTTATGAAAAGGCACCTGTGAAGTCTCTGAGGCTGAGGAATATTAGCAGCTGAATGTACTCTGTGGAGGCATATCCCAGGCTGCTTGCTGGGTTCTGCACTGTTTCCTTGTCATGAGTCTGACCACTTTTGGAAACAAGGGCTCCATGGACTGCTGATGTGACCCCATGTGCATGCTCTTAAATCCTACCAGAGTCTGCCAGAGCACATTTTCTCCCTGTACACTGTCTGTGGATCTCTGCTCCCCCATGGACCTCCAGGGGCTTCAGGGGCACAGCTGCCTCACCATGATCTGCACCATGGGCTGCAAAGGAATCCCAGCTCTGACACCTGGAGCACCTCTCCTTCTGCACTGACCTTGGTGTCTTCAGAGCTGTTCCTTTCGCATGGTCTCACCCCTGTCTTCTGGCTGCAATAACTTCTGTGCAATAACTTTTGTTTCCTTATTCTTCAATAGCTTATCCCAGAGGTGCTGCCACCATCACTGGCACGGCCCAGCCTTGCCAGCAGTGGGTCTGTCTTGGAGCCTGCCGGTGTTGGCTCTGTCAGACCTGGGGGATGCTTCTGGCAGATTCTCACAGAAGGCAGCCCTGTGCTCCTGTACCTCCCTCTACCCCTGCATTACCAAAACCTTGCCATGCAAACCCCACACAGCATTTCAAAGGAAAGGATAATTTGAAGGTAAGTGAAGAGTGGAAATAAGTGCAAAATGGGTTTCCAAATACGGGTCACAGCCAACTAATCTGATAGTGTTTTTTAAAATTGTAATATTTGCCAATGCAACATACTTGGATCCTAATAACAATCTTTCTGAAGTCGAATACTGAAATTTAGTAGACATCAGACAGAGTTGAATCAGCTCCAGAGCTTGTTTGACAATAATCAAGCAGTTCTTTCTGTTTGTCATTAACAAAAATAGAGTTGCCAGGACAGTTTGCTGTTTTGCTGATGTTGGTTTCATTGGCTTTCTAGTGTTATGCTAATAAAATCTTTTGTCAGCAGATGCAAATTAGACTTTATTTAGCAACAGCAAAACTTTTTGACAAATCTATTTTTTTCCGTGCAGAGTTATGTTTTTAGTGCTGAATGGAAACCACATGAAGAAGTCAGATATAAATTTCTTAATGTAAATCTGCAGTCCTGTTTTTGCTGACTTTTTTCCTCCCTCCTGCTTTCATGTCCAGCCAGGTATGTCCTATTAATGTAGGACTCTAACCTTCCACAGATTCTTAGAAAACTCAGACAGGATCTGAGGCATAAAAAGTTTGATACTGTAATTTGACTAAGATCAGTTGAAAAGAAAATGCAAATGAATCTAAAGAAAATACAGGATCTTCCTGCAGTAAAGGTCCAAACTTAATTGCTTAGGTCCTTACTAAATTCCCTGAGACATCCTTGGAATATTACTTTTTATGATAAGAAAATAAACAAAAATTTCCTCCTTTATATGAGAAATGAAATCTAATTTATTATGTTCATAAAGGCACAACATTTCTGATATTTGAGAATGAAATTCTGTTGAACAGCAGGAAATTATGGCTAGGCTTGGCTAGGCTAAACAACTGTGTAGCTGTCACATGCTGCCTGGGATTCTCCATTAGTCAGAGAAGTAAAGGCTTTTATTTTAATGAAGAAAGTCTTTTTACTGTATCACCATGAAGTTCTTAGTTGTAACAAACTTATTACAGTAAATATGTTTACCGACATGGGTTCAGTATTATATGTATTAAACTGTCATAAAATGAACTGTTCTATAAATGATGGCATGGGGAAAAAAATAATAATTCTCTTTAAATGTCAGAAACTGAGCTGATGAGAAGAAGAAACATATATATATATAAAAGGAAGTGGATTCCAGTCACTTCTTTCACTTTATCCAGGCAGAAATAAAAAAAACACAGCCACCATATCTCCCTTTCATTTGGTTGACTTCGTAATCTGCTATGTGCCAAAAGCACTGGGTATATTCTTTGAAAGATCACCAGAAAGATGTTAATGTATTTTTATTATTTGGAAGACTACCAGAATTATACAAATATATTTCTGTTCACTGACTATGAAGTTAAAAGGTAACAGGCTCAAAAGAGAGCATTAGAGAAGCTGAAAAATTGCAAGGATTCCCACTAGTCCTGTTAGAATGCACTGACATCCTAACACAGCTTGGGCCATAGGTTGAAAAAAACGATGCCAAACAACACGTATGACTTGTAAACTGCTAAACTTTTCTACTTTTTGCAGGTAAATCTCTCCACTCTGGAGATTAAAAAAAAAATCTAGAAAATAGGAATGTCTTTAAAGCCCAGACAAATTCCTTAATTAGGATGGTCTTTAGCTGGTATATGTTCAATCAGAAACGAGACCTCTATTCAAGTTTTCTGTGCTTTCTGTATGTCGGGTTATACTACAAAATAAAATTTCTCCTGCAGCAGGAGAAAACTTTCGTGTTCCTTAAGATTCTTATGTTTTAAGTACCTACAGGAAATGCTTTTCATTAGCTGGAGAATGAAAGAAGTAAATGTTGTTCTGCAGGCCCTTGTTTGTCATTTGTTGATAAGCAGTCAAAAAGTCAATGTGACCCATATGTCCAAACAATATACTGCTGGACATATTTTTCCTAATGCACTGCAAATGAGATCATGCATTGTATAACAAGCATATGCATTTATTCTCTTATATTTTTCCTTTGTAGAAAATTATGAAATATTATTTGGCACAGTAATATAAACGGTTTCCTTCCTTTATTAGTCTTTTGCATGAAAGGCAGAGATAATATGATTGGACCCTTCCATCCAGCTATTTTCAGCAAGATGAATGAGAAATTATCATTGTGAATTATTATCCTGATTCATATTTTAGACTACCTGTGAAAATGGAAGCAAATGGTGGACAGCAGAAAGATTTTCTAAATACAGTTGTGTCTGTGGTGTCACACAATACATGAGCACTGGTGAGGTCACACCACAAGGGCTGTGCCCACTTCTGGGCCTCTCTTTTCAAGAAGGACACTGAGGAGCTGGAGCGTGTCCAGAGAAGGGCAGTGGGGCTGGAGAATGGTCTGGAGCACGAGTCCTGTGAGGAGCAGCTGAGGAGCTGGGAGTGTTCTGCCTGGAGAAAAGGAGATTTAGGTGAGAACTTATGGCTCTCTACAGCTGCCTGACAGGAGGGTGTAGCCAGTGGGGTTTGGTCTGTTTTCCAAGGTGACAAGTAATAGGACACATGGAAATGACTCCAAGTTGCACCAGAGAAGATTTAGATTGAATATTAGGAAAAATTTCTTCACTGAAAGGGTGGTTTGGCATTTGAAGAGGCTGCCCAGGGATATGGTGGAGTCACCATCTCTGGAGGCATTTAAAAGACATGTCAATGGGGCATTTAGGGAGATGGCTTAGTGGTGGATGTGGCAGTGTCAGGTTTAGAGCTGGACTTCAGGACCTTAATGGTCTGTGCTTATACATCTGTATATACATAAACTGTCCCAAGTGTTTTGCAAAACTTGAACATAAGAATCCTTCATCAGTGGCAGGGATGGGCATGATTGCAAGCCAGTAAGTCATTCAAGGTCAGCAGCTTTCAAACTCGTGATGAGAAAAGCTTGGAGCAGATGGAGCAAGATCTCAGAAAACAGTGGCTAGAAATACTGTATGATGTGTTAAAATTGGCCAAAAATATTGATTCGTCTCTTAGCTGTATTCTGCTTTGGACTAGGAAAGAAAAAAAGCTGCTTTCAGTTTTATTTTTGCCTCTACGAATAATTCTGAAAAATGTGGAGAGAAAACATGGACACCAAAAGTGGTTGAGGTGCTCCCTTGTGCTTTGTTCCATGCAGAGCTCAGATCCTGTCTTGTTTCTCCCCTGCATTTCCTTCTTAATACATCTGAAAGGTATGACAGTTTCTTAAGTCGTAGCATAGCTCTGAGAAGTTTGCCTTCATTAATTCAATTTTCTCCTGATTGTTGGTCCCTGTTTTTTAGGTATGGCCTGCATGTTATAATCCAAAATGTATCACTACATATTTCCTGTAAAGGAAATTAATATAATCTGAAAGGTTACTAGGAAATTCAGGACTATTTGTCTTGAAAGTCTGTCATCCTTATAACTGCTGTATTTAATATACCAATTATCATCATCATTAAGGACTTCTGGAGTGTGTAGACAAGGCTTACAGTAATTTCACGACTATAAGGTGCACCCTTTTGACTAAAATTTTCCCTCCAAACCCGGAAGTGCGCCTTATAGTCCGGTGCGCCTTATATGAAGTACAAAGTTGCAACATTTGCCACCCC
>PYHW01010561.1:1001152-1017846 GCA_013186435.1 Turdus rufiventris
CGCCACTGGGAGGAGGCAGGCCCGGCGACCCGCGGCGCCACCCCTGTCCGGTCCTGGCGGGCCCAGGGGCCAATGGCTGCCGGGTGGGGGCGGGGCCTCAGCCAGCAACCTCGTAGGGGGAACTGGGGGCGGAGCCTCGCTGCAAAAAAAAAGTGCGCCCTATAGACGGGTGCGCCTTATCTGATCTACAATGTTGTAATTTTTGCTGACACCCAGGGGGTGTGCCTTATAGTCAGATGTGCCTTATGGTCGTGAATTTACTGTATTTGAGTGGCATTTAATACCGCAGAACTCACATGAGCAATAGTTTGATGTTTTTCCAAATACTGACACAAACACTTTGGTTTTAAGCCTCCTAAGGTGCCTTGCTCTTGCTCAAGATTTAAACAGAATGTGATGTAGAATTAAATCAGAGGTGTCATAAAATTCTGTACGTTTCATCCATGCAGTTATATTTTCTGGAATAAGAAAGAATTCTTTGTGTCTTTGCTAAGAGTATTCCTTTCTCAAACTATCAATTGGCATTTGTTAGCTTTGTAAGTTCAGTACCTGTCAGCTGTACACAAAATATATTAAGACAGCCTGCAAAGAGGGACTACAAAGAAAAAAACCCCACTTTTTTAGAGTCTTAGATTCACTATTAAAGATTCTGAAAGTCATTGTAATATACATTAGGATATAAAAATTAGGAAAGGCAGAGGACTACTGTTAGCTCTGTATTAAGTTAATCCACATAAGTTTAATGCCCTGGAGTCCTCTCAAGATATCTGACCTGCTGGTGTCTTGTCTTCTATATATTACACAGTGAAAAAAGTCTTCAGGGTTTTTTTTGGCACTTATCAAGATCCCAAGATTAATTTAAAAATATTTATAATTTCACCAGCTCTTGAAGGACTCACTAGAAATATTTTTTTCTTTTTAGTCCTGAAATGTTGCTTCACATTATCCTTGATTTCTGAAGTAGTGGATGATAAAAAGGCAACAGTCTAATCTGCTGGTAGTTTCATTACATCCATCTTTTAAACACTTCATTCTTCTAATTTGTTCTTTGCCCATGGCAGAATATCCTTTACGGATTGCACTTATAACTTTGCTTCTAAAAGCCCCAGTTATGATATGTTGGTTCGATAACGTCATATGTAATACTCTTTTGAGAGAATATTGCTAACTGTATTTTTTTCCTGTTTGCATACTCTTTGCTCTCAAGTCTCAGTTGAAGATGTTTGGTTTTCCTTTCTTGCTTCTAATGTCCTGTTTTAATTTCTTATGACTTTGTAAATAATGCAAAATGTTGGTAAATATTAGTAGATACTCCCAAAACATAGTATTTTGATTTTCTGCATGGTTAAAATACTTGTTTTATTATTTTGTAAACTAATATATCTTAATTTTTTGTTAGGTTAAAGTGCCAAAATTTAACTGAGAACTCACACCCCCCTGCCTCAGCCTCACCCCCAATTACAGTAATTTCATTATTATAAGCCACACCTGATTATAAGCCGCATGTCCGGGTGTCGGCAACATTTAGGTCTTCGTCAATATCTAAACCACACCTGATTATAAGCTGCACTTTCGTTGGCAGTGAACTTTCACAAAGTTGCCAATTAGTAACAGAATCGCGGGATTGCGGGGTTTACTGGCAGGTGCCGACCTCGGAAACATTATTTCCAAGTGAAAAAAGATATAGACAATAGCTGCAGCAGTGTACCCTGCAAGTTTTATTTAAAAGCGGAAAAAGATATGAACAATAGTGTGGTCATTTTGCAAGCATTTCCAACGGATCTGCGTTGCCTTTAAACAGCCGTGCAGCTGGGCAGCCGCACAGCCGCGCAGGCGGGCAGGCAGCCGGGCAGCCGGGGAGCTGAGCAGCTGCGTGGGCAGATGGGGAGCTGGGCGGGCTGAGAGCCGGGCAGCCGCACAGGAAGGTGGGGAGCTGGGCGGATGGGCAGGGAACCGTGTGGCCGCACAAGACTGAAAACACCAAAAAAAATACAGAGAAATATCACGGGCTCAGATCAGTGGCGCCGCCCCGCCGCCGGGGCCACGAGGGCTCCAGCTCGGCTTGGGGCTGCTGCGGGCTTGCACTTCCAGGTTGAAAAATTTCTGAACATCGTTCATATATTGGCCGCTCTGGAGTACAAGCCACACTTCTGGGTATGGACCAAAACTTTAGTCAAAATAGTGCGACTTATAATAATGAAATTACTGTAATCCTACCAGACACGAAGTTTTCAACTGTTCAGCAATGGCTGAATAGTCACTAAAAGCACCACCCTTGGCAAATTTGCTCGTTATGACAGAGAAATAAGATCAGGTATTAAGTAGATTTGGGGCGTCTTCTCATTTTTTTCACTGCCAGGCCTTTCTCTCATTCTTATCATCTCACTGAAATGTTTGTTCCCTCTTTATTTTCTGGCCTTACACTACCAGAAAACTTTTCTCTTGGATTCACACTCTTGATTGTGAATTGTACAACCAATTGCACTTTCCAATTTCTTTTGTGCCTGTACTCAGCTGAGGTTTGGCCTGGTGGAAGCTGCTGAAAATAAAATGTTCTTTGGCTGAGGACAGCACAGAAGATGTAATGTACAGCCCAGGAAGAAGAGATTAATGTGGCAAGAAAGAACTTTGAGAGAAGACAGACAGAAAAGAAAGGTGAGTAAGACAAGGCAGTGGAATGACTTCTCCACGTGTGCCTTCATTAGGTCTGGCTAGAATTGTGTCTGGCATAAAACCTTGACCTTTTGGACCTGTGTTCATACATCATACTGGGGAAAAGATAGAAACATGGATTAAATAGCAAGTATAAAGACTGACATGCTAGTGGTGAGATAAACAGGCCTCCTGCAATGGAGCAATGATGTGCTTTGCCTGTCCTATTCCTTACACAGTTTGGACCTCCCAGAGGTTGATTTACTGCTCTTGGCTACAGTGTTCATGTTACACAATTGTTTTTTGCTCGCACAAAAAAAGCGTGGTTTTAGAAGATGAGATGAACTCCATAGTGTAGTTTAATACAAAGACAAAAAGGTGCCATGGGCCATTTTCTGAGATTGAAACAACACTGAATGAATGGTAGGAAATGAGAAAAGCTCCTGTTCTGGCAATTTTTGGTGCTGGCATTCAATCTGTTTGTAGTAGGTACGTTAATAGTGGCAGCACTGTGATTTTGCTTAGTTCAGATCCCACAAGAAGTTATTAAAGAAGTATTGACTTTGTTGCAGTTGCTCTAAACATTGTGGTTTCATTGTTGGCATATACTGGTTAAACAGAGTGTAGCATTCTTTGTGGCCATCTGTTTCTTACATGTCTGTTCTGCAGATATCTATATATAAATAAAAAGTAGTGTCCTTGTTAACTGAAAATAAAAACCAAATTCAAGTGCCAAAAATTATTTATTTTTTCTTCCAGTGAGTGAGTCTGTTATGTCTTTTACAGCGCTGAGAGATAGACTTACTGTTTCTTTATGACTGTATTGCAGATAAATATTGATTACACAGCCACCATGCAGTCCTTGTTAGGTTGTTGCAATCCAATAATGGAAAAATTCTTTGCATACATCCTCATGAATAATTACCACTTCAAGTTTGAATGGAAGGATTGAACCTTAAAAAGACCAATCATGATGTTTCAGATTAGTTGCAGTTACACTGTCTTGTCCTACTGGTTTTACTTTGGAGGTGCTGAATGTGAAGGCTTTTGGTTTCCCAAAGTGATTCAGAATGCTTTGCTAACAGTCTGCAAGTTTCCAGTGTGTTTTAATTTTCATACAATCAAGTCCCCTGTCATGTCTGAAGTTATAGACTTCAAACACACTGAAGAAATTAAAATTGGAAAGAGTTTTTCACCTTTTTTTTGGTGAAAGGAAATATATTTAATAGGGTTTGTGTTTTCTTCTTTTTTTAATTTAACTACACAGTGTGAAAAAACTATTGGTGGTAATAAATGTTTTTTCCCAGAAAAGGTGTAAAAGGAAAATCTGTGGGTGAAAAAAGGTTGGTATGAGCCACAACAGTGAAGAAATAATCCCTGCATCTATCTCTGACAATGAGTATGGTTGTGAATTTTCTTTTTAATCTTTCTGCCAAGTACCTTTTAGAAATCATTGACAAATCACAGTTTCTGACTTGTTGAGCAGGGTATTGCATTCAAGAGAATGGAAAAGAGCTGACTAGGAATGCTAGTGATTTTGTGTTTTAAATTAGACACAGATCATACAGAATGCATAAGTAATTCAAATGGAACATCTTCATTTGTATCTATTAATAACCTTGAAAAATAGATGTGTTTCCAGTTTTATCTGGATATTCTTCCAAAATATTTGTCTTGTGGATATGTGAAGGAATATATCTTCATTTTGTTGTGAAGTCTTAAGTTTCCTAATTGTAAAAAACCCTATTTTTTATAGAATGAAGGGTGTTTTTTTATGCAATCCACAATAAAATTGGAAGGAAACCTATTCCTATTAAAACTGTCTCAGGCAAAACAATTTATCACAACCATAGAAATACTATTGGTGCACCAGTTGTAAGGAATAAAACTTTAGAGACATGTCCTGGCTATTTTCACCAGCCACCAAGCTCAGGAGGTGACTAATGTAATATTTTATTTTTGTTTGGAGGAACAAGAGAAAATTAGGGTAGATTTTTTTTATTACTGTTATTATTATCATTATTATTGATCTTCTGAGAACTTGAGAAAAAAGCTGCGTTAAGCTTAAAAAAATGTTGATATTTTCTTTCAAGAGAATGAAATGCAACCAGAAATATTCTTTTTTTTAGATGCTGTTAATGGATGCTCTCATGAAATAATACAAGCACCTCCAAATATCTGGTTTAATTTATTGCATATTTAATATTGCTGAAAAATGAAAGGGAGTGTTTGTGAAATCTGCATTAAGTTAAAGTGAGGTTATGAGAATTGCATTGTGTTCCTTTCACAATAAAGTTCAGTCTTTCAGTTGTTTGTCTTTTAGGGTCCAGTGAAGATCTCCTCATTTTTTAGGTCTAAACCAGTCTCAGTTGCTTTCAGTCCATTTTTACTGTACATGCAACACCTCAAATCAAACCAATCACTATCACAAAATTCAGTGAGACTGAAATGAGTTTCTGTGTCTGCAGTTATGACATCTCTTCTTCCGAAGTGGCTTCCACTCTCTTCCACGGTAGCCTCCATGTGTGAGCCTATCAGCTAGCATAGAAAAATATGTCAAATTTAGATGATATAGGCATGTCTACCTTAATTGTTATAACTTTTTTTTAGACCTTCGGAGCCTTTTGAATTTACTTAGTGCAAAATTATTCTCTTTGACTATGGTTAATTTTATCATCTTGGTTAGAAATAGAGGGAGAGTAAAATACCCAGCAGTGAGCAATTAGAATAAGATCACAGGAAAAAAAGTGGAATTCTGCAGATCAAGCCACTACATTTTTAATAAAAAGAGATTTATATTATTCTTGGTCAGAGTAAATTGATACTACTACTAAGAAGTCACCAGGTTTAGACCTTTCAACTTAATACAGGAGTATTAAACCATTGCTTTCCATACATGAAGTGTCACTGTAAACAAATGTTGACCCACCGAACAACTTTCTACACAGAAAGCCTCTATCCCAAACCAGCTCACTCCCTCCCTTCCCTCTCTAAATTTCTGGTTTACTTCTGCAGTGCTCTTCAGGTCAGTGCCATTCACTGGTGTGAACAGCTGTCCCTGCCCTAGGCCTCCCAGCCTCGCTGCCACCTCCCTCCACAAACCACCCTGTCCACAGCAGGGAGCAGGGCACAGGGCAGACTGCTCCTCTGCTGCTCCCAGGCGCTTCTTGCACCCACAGGCAAGGCAGAAGCAGATGAGAGGACAATTTTAAGGTTTTTGGGTGCTGACCCACCTGCCATGCTTTAAGGTTACACAACTGGCTGAGTTAATTAATAGCTACACACCCATCTGGGACCTTGTTCTGGTTTTGAGACAAAACTAATTTCACTGTTCAGCTGGGTTTTCCTCATGCCAGACCAGGCTTCCCTGCAATCCATATCCTACTTACCAATCACATTTAGCTTTGTGTTTATGTGTGTAACATTCTTGCTAAAGCTATGTAGTGTCATATGTCTCAGCATGGCAGAAGAGTAAAAAATGAAAAGATTGTTGTTGGATTTTTTTTAAAACTTAATGCTTATAGCTGAGAAATCTGAGGGAAATGCTATATTACCACTCGACTAAGAAGTCACCCTGTTTCCATTAAACTGCTGTTTGCAGTGTGATATGAACCACTGTTCAACTCTTGGGACAGACAGGCAGTTTAAAGATAAAATTGTCATCTACCTTCTGTCCCCTAATTGTGGATGATACAATTCCTCCAAAGCCATCTTCCCCTGGCCCCTGGAACTTGCTATAATAGATAAGGTATCCTAGATACCAAGGCTGAGCCAAATTCCATAAGAATTTGGTCATTCTCTAACACCTTGGAAGATAATTAGTTAGAAATTAGTTTGTGTAATTGGTCAGTTCACCTTTAGAACTTCTCACTTAGATTGGATGCTGTTCTTTGTATAAACTTTTTATTGGCTGTAGTTTGAATCCCCCCTGAATTTATAAATATGACTGTCTGCCATTTCTTCTGAGAGAATCCTGCCTGACTCCCTTCTCATGAAATAAAGATTCTTGTGGAACGCATCAAGTCAGGCTTCCAGTCTTTCTCTGCTGGCTAAATGTATGCTTCTGAGAGATGGCTGATCGATATTTGCACTCTCAGGTCCTGGTAAAACAACTAACAGAGACAAAAAGAAAGCTTACACCTAATGAGTGTGTTTAAAAAAAAGACAATGTGTGAGGAAGATTTCTGACCATGAACAAGAGGAAGCATTTTTCAATGGAATTAGAATTCATCAAATCTGACAAAACAGTGTAGACCCCTAGAACTAAAGTGAGTGCAGCTGTATTCTCTGCATTTTACTTTATGTTGTATTTCATGGGTTACACATAACAATAGGTAACAAAGTTTGTTTAATTTATCCTGTTAACACTGAGTGTGTAAGAATTAATAACATGGTGATGAGTGAATCTCAAAACATCCAGAGGTTTGTTCTAGTTTGGATAGCTGTAAAAAGTGCAGATGATGATCTGAATGTATTGAATCTCTCTCAAAACAGACTGGGGACCCTTGTACAGAAGAATTTTGGCCACTGTGAGAATTAATTTTGTACTGAATGGAGCAGCGTCCAAGGCAGCTGAAACCAAATGAGAAAAAAATGAGAGAAAAAATGCAAAACCTCCTCGAGTTATGTAGCCAGTTTCATTTCTATTTAACTTGGGCATGTTTTTTCTTGGCTCTGAAATCTCCTGGCATGTAGATGAAGATATCCAAGCAGCTGGAGAGGAGATTTACTCTTCATCTCTTTGAAAATGCTTTGTGCCTGCAGTTAAGGAAGCTCAGTAGCAACCTGAATCTTCAAACTGAGTCCAATGCCAAATTTTAGTCTGTCCCATCCATACTACTTCCACTAGAGCAGTCTGGCTCCAAATATCATGCTCCCTTCAAATGTTTGAAGGCACCAATCTACTGTCCGGTGTGGAAGTCATAAGCTGGAGTGAAGAGTTCTCTCGTCTCTAGAGCAGAGAGAGTTGGCATAAACAATTTGAAAGGGAAGTTACAGGATGAGAGATAAGGAGCTTAACTGCAGATTTCCAGATTTTTTACATGTAAAAGATGTGTATTTTAAAGAACAATGTATTCTCAGCCTTAATTCTGTTTTACCCAACAGTTTTGTTAAGAAATGTATTTATTTTTACTAAAATGCCATTTTGGTACTAAAATGACAAAAATAACTGAATAGTATACAATTCTATATGTAGAGAGACCTTAAATACATTAGAAATTCACATGAGGTTGACACCACTCTAAGAAGGCTGTCAAGAACCTGCAAGTTCAGTGAGCATGTTTCATGCCTAACCAGTGAGAGTTTTAAGTTTTTGGAAAAACCCAGGCTTAAAAAAAGACTAAAATATATTTAATCTGAGATTCCTAAAACAACCATTAATTGAAGAAACTCTTCTTGATTCTGTGAGAGTCAAGGAAATCTGTATTTTAAAAATACAGTAGTTTCTTTATAATGAAAACTAGGACTAAAAGTTCATTAGAAATCTGATTTGCCAATATTTATCTTGTATATCTCTGCTGTCAAAATTATTTGGCCCAAAAATTTTGCCATTAATCCCTGGGTGAATTAGCTTTATTTTTGAGTGTCAAGTAAGTTGATCAACCCCTTCTTTTTTTTATTACAGAACTCTGTAAAACTTGCCCGATACTCTGATGAGGGATGGTTTATGAAGATGCTTGTCAATGGCCTGAGGTAGCATAGAAGTAGAAGGTCAAGGAGGTTATTTTTTGAATATGTAATGTGATATTTTGTGTTTCACATTTTGTTTGAAGAGAGATAATGGACTGTGGGAGGCATTTTAAGTCCCCAGCTTTTTCTCCTGATAGTTTTGGGTTATTGTCCTTAAACAAAATTGGTTTGTTGATGAGTTTTTTGTTTGTTTTGTTTGTTTGTTTTATTTTGTTTGAGACAATGAGCAATGGTTGTCTGAAACTTGTCCTTTGTGTTGATGGGTACAGAACCTTCTGATCACACCCACTGCTGAGCAAATACTAAACATGTGGTAATTGCCCTGCAAGTTTGTCAAAAAACTGTAGAACTTAAGCTAATTTCTTAGACTTCAGTATCTTTGGTTTTAGTCTCTTGAATGATCTGCAGTTCTTCAGGGAAGTAAAAAAATCAGTGACAGGTTTACAAGCTGAGATGCGTGTTATAGGATATAATTTACTTCCATAATGAAAAGTTAACAAGAATATGAAAAGTTTACATAAGGCATGGCAAAGACTGTAATTTTCACCAGTAGTCTCAGTCAAGCTCTTGAACTCTGTGCCAGTCATTTCACATATATCTAAATTATTAATTTTATTGGAAATAGCCCTTTGTGTCCATTGAGGACTCTGCACAGGAGTGTTTTAATCTCTGAGTTCTTCAGCTTTTGAATAAGAAAGAGGGGAGAGAAAGAAGAAAGAGAGAGAGAGTATAACTTTCAAACAGCATCCCAAACTCAAATTTTTCAGTATCCTAGAGTTAAAAAAATTGTTGTTTGTCTGATTGTTTTATAATAAATGTCATCCTCTGGGTACAGTCTAGACAAGAGATATTTTAAATGGAAAGGCACCTTTCCTTCCCTCTGCTACAGAAATGAAACAATCCAATGTTGGGATTGTGGTTTAAAGGAAACCCTTACCTTTTGACTATGGAATTATTGGCATGACCTCCTTATAAAGGGTTGGAAAGGGGTTTTAAAGTTCTTACATCCAGGAATTTTTCTAGTCCCTCCACTTTAGGAGAGGAAGTGAGGTTGCTCAGGGAACTTGGTGACTGCAGTGGAGGAGCTGGTGGAGAAAGTCCTCATCCAGTTTTTCTGGCACATCTATCAGCAGTAAAGGATGCAAAAGAGACATTCCAAGAAGTAGTGATAAATTTGGCAGCACTCATGTGGCTAGTCTCCGTGAAGGGAAACAGACATCAGAAAAGCAGAGCAATTTTATTTAGTCATGACTTAAATAACAGTTTTCTAGTTCCATTAAACTAAATTTAATTAAAAAAATTACGATGTTTCTTATACATGTACCCTTTAACATGTAAAGCCAACATATACATTTTAGTTACTCAGTCAGTTCATATATTTGAGCGATATTATATATAGAAAAAATTCATCCATGTTAGGTTAAAAAGGGGAATATTGTTCCTTACCTCATTCTTTATGGTGTAAGCTGACACAGTTTAATGAGGACAAAGGAAGTTATCCAAGGAATTCTATTTGGCTCTACATGCAAAAACCAGAGAGGCAGATCTGTAGAATGAATTTCAAAGCTATGCTTCAGAACATCATTTATATGCATGTGCATGAACAAGAATTTTTATTACCAAGTGGCTGGTTTTATGTCCACTCACTTGTGTACTCCTCTTGGGAGATGGCACGAAATTTCCAATGAAACTGTTAGCTACTTCCAGAAAGCTGAGCTGAAAAATATAAAACAGATAATGTCACACTTGGAGGAACCTGTGTTTTTTACTGCCAGTAAAGTAAAAGATACCATATCTTGCTCAGGAAATAGCACTGATATTTTTTCTTTCTCTTTGGAACTACCTTCACTATATAGTTTATTGGTTTATTGATTGGTATGGTTTACTGATTTGCCTTCATTACAATGAGGTTGTGCTTTGCTTATGTATTGTATACCCAAATTTCATCTTAAATTAAAGCTGAATATAATAATTTTCCTTTCTTTTTTTTTAAATTTTTTTTTTAATTGAGTTTGATTTTTTTCACTTTGCCTGAGATTTGAAAAGGAGGGCAAATGCTATTTTATGAGAATCTGTTTTCTCAGGTTGGAAACCAGAATCATTTTAGAATGTAGATAGACAGAAAATTTCTTTCTCTTTAAATTCTGGCAACTACATAATAATTTCAAATTAAAAGTGGATTCAAATCCAGGTCACTGGGAATAAACAGCTAGCATTTAAATAAAAATGGTCATGTAGAAATTTACTGCACTTTGTTCTGATCACTTCAAACGATCTGTGGTTGCTAGAATCAAAGGAGGTCTGAACTATACAGACTTAAATGTTGAAGCAAACCTGTGACACCATTAAAAGTAGTAGTAGCAGTAGTAGTAAGTCAAGCATTCTGCTAAAGGATTATATTCTTGTTATGTGTTCAACAATAAAAATTCTGAAATCATGTAATATTCAAATACATGTGTATTCGTTGCCAGCACTGTAAATTTTTTGCTTCTGTTGTATCTTGCCTTCACTAAAACTTCACAATGGATGATTTAATAGAAACATATTAAAACGACATTTGTATTATCTAAAATCACTGGGCAAAGTTTAGTTAGTTTGAGATGGTCATTTGAGACCCTACAAACTGTATGAACAAGTTGACATTTATTGACAACAGGAGATAAAATTTGAGCATTTACTTGTCATATGCTCTCTTTTTACATTTTTTTAGGAGAGAAATATGCACAGTTGTAGCTTTTGAAGATGAAACAAAAGGCTGATACCAAAAATTGAGTTTGTCCAGGAAACCAGTCCGTGATCTGGAAAAAAGGTAGGTCTAGTCACAAGCAGCAGTCTTAACTGAATTTTCACAGGCTTTTGATCAAAATCCCATAGATCTCCATTGTATTCATCAGCAATTGTACTTCGTCTTGTATGAGCCTGAGGCCTTTATGTACCTGAGATCAGGGAAATGGGATTTCTGTCCCACATTATTTTTGGACACTGCAACCCACTGTGGGTTGCTTCAAAAATAAAGTCTGAAGAGGAATCCCTCAAAGTTTTGGCGAATCCATTTAATAAAACATGTAACAAGGAAAAAAAAAGCCAAAGGGAAGTGATAGGGAGTTTGTGGGTTCATCTGGTCAGTGTTTACTCTTCATTTTACATATGCTCTATATGTTGATATGACATCATTCCCTCTAAAGTTAGGAATACAGTGCACACACAGCCACGAGTTTGTATAAGATGCAGAGAATATCCCATGAGAGAGGGAACATGACATAATTTAAAGTTGGAACCTGGAGTGATTTATGAAAGTCATTGTCTTACTGATTTAAATACTTTCCATATGTTGTTGTAAAAACTCCAGTTTGTATTGTATGTGTAAAATGTGTAGCAAATTAGTTTCAATTCAACTTTCTTCCTCCAAAATGTTTTGATTTTAAAATGTTGATGTGTTTTTTATCTCTAGTCTGTGATATACCACTATGCTTTTATGGAAGGAACCGTAAGGTAAAAGATTTTGAGGTGTCTTTGCTAAAGTTTGGCATGGTGAACAATAAGTGCTGCAAGTGCTTTTGATGGTAAAACATCCTATTATGCTGGATTTATGGCTTGACTTCTGTGCCATGCTTAGCTGATACAGGGTGTACCCTGTGTCACGCTTGAAGCCCTGAAGGTACTGTCCTAATAGGGAAGGAAGAGAAGAATTTTTCTCTTACCAGGTGTAGCCCATCGTAATTCTATCTCATTTTATTTTGGAAATTATTTGAAGATGTATCTAGTTACATTAAAATTATGTGATGGCAACATGATTGCTAAAAATACATTACTGCCTGAGGTATTAAAAGGCTCAATTTAATTTACCATAATATATAAAATAATTTTATTACAGGGAGACTTTATTCCAGAGGTTGCTTAGTAACTGAACAGACATTTATTAATCAAATAAATCAACACTACCCATGGCAAACTGACCCAGACGTACCTGCTGAGGAGAGATAGATGAACAAAGCATGAGGAAAAAGTTATCTGGTTTGTGCTGTGCGTTTCTGCTTGCAATTTCCTAGAACTTATTCATTGCTCAGCATTATTCACCAACCAGTGTCTGCAGAGTAGCTTACCTTGTAGCTTGTTCAGAAGCAATTTGTAATGAGTATTCAATGTATACTTCAAGCAGAGGTTATTTATTATTAATATGGAGGTCAGGGGTTTTATTTGTGCATCATCCCCTACTCAGAAAAAGTTTGTTGATGACAAATAAGGCTCTTAAGTATTACTGTGATACAAATTAATATTGGCATGAATTATGCTTTAGCTTTTGTTTCATAGTGATCTCCATAGACTTCAGTGGTATTGAAACCAAGATTTAAAGTATTTTCTTCAGCACTGACATTTGGAACAGGCACTTTAAAATACATCAGGCACACTTTCTCTACTCCTTTTATATCAATCTTTGTTTTGTGTCTTTTTCTGTCATTAAAGTTTTTACTAAGATATCCATGGAAAGTGAATTGCAAAGAAGATAAAAATCTACCTGAAACAAATGATTCACATACCACTGGAAATGGTGAACTTTCTTTCCCTGCAAATGCAAACCATGGTATATGTTTTTAGACCTTCTCCCACCTACTCATCTTGTAAGGCTTTTAAATGTGAAGTTGTGTGAAACAGCATAAACCAGACTCGTACATACCGGGAGTTCATTTTGCATTTGTTTAAAATGTATTTTCAGAAACACAAAACACCATCAGTGCCAAAACCCAGCAATCCAGTCCCTTATTAAACGCAAAACAGAGAAGCAAGGGCGATTTTTTGGTTTGTTCCTCCCCTTGCTGCACAGCCACGGAGTTGGGCGGGTGCAGAGGGCTGAGCATGCCGGTGCATGAATGGCACAGCAGCAATCCTTTGGCCATTCTTTGTTGTATCCTCTGCGCTGCTAATGTATCGGTCTCCCACGGTTTCCACGCTGGGCGAGCTTGCTGCTGGGAGGGCAGAACAAATGTGGCTGTAAAGCTTTAACATCTGCGGCAGCCACGAGGGGTTTGCTGGATGAGCTCTCCAGCAGGTAGGACAGCCTGTTCCTGATACCATTAACCAGAGCCACTGCTGCTCACCCCCTGGGAATGGCTAATGAGTCTTTTGGGGCTTGGGAAAAGCTGGTCAGACAAACAAGTATTCTCCTCAGAGCCTAAAGAGCAGGACAAACAACTCTTTCTGAGGCAGCTGTGGAAGCTGCTTCTGCATGCATAAGGATACAAGGCACATTTGCTTGTCAGAATGAAATTTATCCACAGGCAGGGGACTGGGACAAAGCACATGGGATTCCTCCACTCTCAGGAGACTATCTGAGGTGTAAACATGAAGTGAGGGGACAGAATGCTGGCTTTCTGAGTGGGATGCAGTTTACCAGAGATTAAAGCATTATGAGCATGTCAGGCAGCTAATTCAAAATGAGTCTATGGTTGCATCTTCCATCTTTATCTGGGTGCTTAAAACAATTTATCATCAGCTGTTTTCTTCTGCCCATTGGAGCACTGGAAGTCCCATTCCAGTCCATCTTGCATTCAGATGTCAATCAGTTTCATTTTTCTCTCCATGGGTGATATACCTAATTAGAGAAATGGGAGCTCCACATATGACAACCCTGGGAGACCCTCTCCCAAGTGGAGTCACCCAAGCAAGGACTGCACCTCTTCTTGTCACTAGTTTGAACTTACCTTCTGACTGATGTTTCTCTGTTTAATTAAGTTCTCTGTAGCTCATCTCTTTTTCCTTTTAATTTTCAAAAGCATTAGTTTTTCTGACACTGTAATGAGTCTTCTTCAATGGCTTCACTCAGGTTCACAGTAAAAATGAAAGTGGGCACCAAATACATCCCCAGCATGGAATAACTTCAATTGTCTCAGCTGAAGAAATTGCTATCTGGCTTTTTTTTTTTTTCTTGAAGGTGCTCTGATCATTCGTGAACCTGGTGCTCATTGTTTGAATACCTTTGCTTTGACGCTTTGTTCCTGAAAGGAAAAAGAAAGCTAGGCAGGCCATAGAAGGTTATTTTTTCCCAACTCCATGCCCTGCCCGATGCTGTTCTCCCGGCTCCAGGGCGCGGTGGCAGCAGCAGGTGGCGCCCGAACCCCTGGAATTCGCCTTTTCCCGAGCCCTTTTCCCAGCGCCAGCGCGGGTTTGCACCGCACGCTCTGCCCACGCCCGGGGACGTGCCCTGGTACCATCCGTGTCTTCAAGTGAAATGGGATAGGTGGGGAATTTATGACAGTAAGGAAGGAAGTTTGGGCATCAGGGAAGTTAGATTCGATAAGGATAGGTTATTCACCTAGAATGTCTATGATCCAGGAAAGGATGTGATTACTATTCCTAATGTCCTGCTCTTAGCAGGAAGCCATTTCCAGTATAGGGAACTGCATACCTAACAAATACACTTAATTATAGCGAAAGAAATTACATGGAGTTATGGAAATCCCCACAGGAAAACAACTAAGCTACGGATGAGCCCTAACAGATTTTTTGTTGTTATTGTTTTGTTTGTTTTGTTTTGTTTTTTTTTTCAGGAAAGGCTATCAGTTCTCCTGTGTCAAGCAGGAAAGTGTTTCAGGAGCACGCTGTGAACTTTTCAGTTCAATCTAGCAACAAAATTACTTCATTTTACCCTGTTTATCAGAACACAAGTAATTTGGCAGTGCTTTTATACTGACTGCCTTCTCTAGTGACTGTAACAGGGTTAGGCAGCTCAGATACTTAGGGCCCTAATGCATGATGTGCATCATTAATAAATGCAGACCTGACAGACTTTGGCTCTCTGTGCAGTTAATGGAGAAAGTAGATACAATTCCTTAGGCACAGAACACTGTGCAACAGGAATGCATATTTCACAAGCATTTTTTGTAGTAGTTTTCTGTTCTTTGAATCAGCACTCACTGCCTCCTAGTCCTTGATAATCCCCTCCCAATTTTTAATAAAAATGTTCTGTAATAACTGCTGGGAAGAAGTAAATGCTAATAGAGAAGACCCAAGAGAATGAAATTAGACATCTCTATGAAAAGGGATGAAGAGAGAAGATGATCTGTCTTTCTGTGTCAAAAAAAAAAAAAATTGCAAGCAGGGTTAATGATGAAAGCACTGACAGGAATGTCTACCCAGTGTCCATCTGGTGCTGTCCCAAGTATTTACAGAGCCCCTGTAGTCATGCTTCACCTCCACGGCCTTGGAAATAAGGAAATTGAGCAGACTGTAAGTGCTCTAAAGATATGAAAAATGAAGTGACTCCTATGACATTAGTCATAATAACGAAGAGGATTTCAGCTATAAAATAATAGTGCATTACAGGATTATTCTTGCAAACTGAGATTAAAAAAGAGTTAGAAAGAATTATGTTTAACCATGTTTTGTGCGAGGGTGTATTTTTTTTGAATGTCAAGGAGACTTTTACATTTATGTTTTAGGTTTCATTTCTGTCACAAGATGCTGGCTTCTAGTCCTATAGTCAAGTCACCAGAAAACAGGAGAAATGTCTAGTAGAAACATACAGAGTAGTAAGAGAGTTCCTACTGATTCAGTCAAGAGTCTGACTTCTAGACAACCTGTCAGCAAAAATATTTCTTCTTTTCACTTAGTGTTGTGTAATTACTTTCTAAACCATTTAAGGTCATTACGCACTCATTATAAAGTCTGATCTTTTCCCAGAAAGATACCAGGTATCTGGTATATGGTCAAGCATGTTTTACAAGATCTGGTTTATCTGGTATTTCTGGTCTGGTACTTTTAGACTAGAGACACATAATACCTTTTTGTATCCAGCTTTGCCATACTTATCCCCTGTGTCCTCTGTCATGACTTGGAATAGAGGCAGCCTGGTATCAAGACATTGCACACTTTCCCTGAAGGGACGTGATCTGAACCCTAATTTCCTGGCTGCATTGTTGACAAATATATGTTAATGATCTTGCCAGTCCATTGAAAACAACTTACAGTTTATCATTTTCCTTTTAGAGGAAAAGTATTTAATAACTTTTGCTTTTTCTTTTCTATATTTTATATAGAATGGGCTTAATACCTTTTCCTGGCTTTCCTTCATTGGTAAGTATCAGGGTTGGTTCTCCCTGCTTTCCATACTGTATAAACATTACCCTTTGTCCTGAGAATCTGCAATATATTAGCATGTTACAAAAACGATATTTAAAATCTATTTGTCAAAAATATATATAATGGATGACTAGTAGCTTTGCTCAAAGCTCCTGCTTAAAAAGCACTTCACTCAGAGCCACAGTATTGAATGAATGGTGTAAATATAATTACAGAATATACAACTCTCAATACTAAACTAAAACAAATAAATGACATTGTACATGTTCTATTAC
>PYHW01010561.1:1033116-1044108 GCA_013186435.1 Turdus rufiventris
GCGTCCATTGGGAATGCTCACAAAATGGCCACGCTATTGTTCGTGTCTTTTTCGGCTTGTAAATAAAACGTGCAGGGAACACTGCCGCGGCTATTATGTGTGTCTTTTTTCACTTGGAAACAATGTTTCCAAGGTGGGCAGTAAACCAGTAAGCCCCGGCGATCCGCGATTGTGTTACTAAATGACGACTTTGTGATAGTTCGCCGCGAACGAAACTGCGGCTAATATTCGGGTGTGGCTTATTTATTAATGAAAACATCAACGTTGCCAACACACCAGGAATGCGGCTTATACTCCGTGTGGCTTATATTCATGAAACTACTGTAATCCTGCCCTCTTGCAAAACAGTCCTATATCTCGCCAGCAAATGTGTTACTGCCTAAAAAATACATGAAGTGCAATTTTCTCTGTGGTAATCTTAACATTTCTTAGACACAATCAATTTAGATGTGGGAAGCAGAAATCTCTGTGTTCAAGGAAATTAACTGGGGTATGGGAATGTTTCTTGTGCCTCCCATCACGTAAAGGATATGTTGTGGTTTTATTGGGAACTGACTGAAACAGCAGCTTTTCACAAGTGAGCTGGATCTGAGTCTAAACGGACAGCTGTTAGAAAACACAGGGCACCTGCAGGGCATAGTCTTCAGTTTTCTCTTTTGTTAAAAAGATCAAAATGGCTGTTCCTTAGTTTTAATGTGAATATGCCTCTATTTTCTTTACTTATTACACAAAGTTTGTGTTAGTTTCAGAACCTCTATCCATATTGCTGCACATTAGAACTATGAATCCACCTGTTTCTTGCACCCAGTTTCCCAATACGGAACCATAACTGGGGAAAGTGGAACTGAAAAATCTAGACAAAACATTTTTTGGGAAAAAACAAAAAGGATCCTAGTGGTAAGGGAAAAGAAGTCCCAGTGATGAGATCTATATTATGCTGTGCAATAATTTCTCCTGAATAAATACTGCCATTGAGGTTTTCCTCTATTTAAATAATAGCTCAAAATAATTTGTTTGGAAGAAATCTGGTGTGACTGGGGATATGTTGACCTCAGTTCCAACCTTGCTCTGAAATTTTATATTAAGAAAATCATCAATTAAAAGAAAAACAGTAACAGTTGAAATATCACCTAATTTGTGGATTTTTAGGAGTTCCAGGTTGGGCTGATTGGTCCAATTATTCAGGGTTGCTTGCTATCATTCTCACAGTGAATATGCAGTTATTTATATGTGTAACAACTTTGTAAACTTAATTCCTGAGAGTTCACTATTTGTACATGTTCAGTGGTTAAAAGTACCTTATTTATGCCACAGTTAATTAACTGTGTTAATTTTCAGAACATTAGTCCCAGTGCTTGAGCTAGGAGCACTCATTTAATATCTCCTTTAATGCTATTGGGAAAGGTGAACATAGCTATTGGCATGCTCTATTAACAATACTCTTATGTAGTCTCTACAAAAGACTTTTGTTTTGGCTATCAGACCTAAAGCACTTTTTGAAGTTCTGAAGGATCTCCTGTAGAGCTCTGCACTTCACATCTATTAATTATCTAGATGCTGAAGTGAGAAAATGTTCCTACATTTTTACACGACTCCTTTTCCAATTAAAAAAAATAAATAAAATAATGTTACCTGAAGTTAAACATCAGTTGTATGATCTTTCTGAAGATTCGGTTCAGGAAAACAAAAGAAAAAATAGCAGCTGTCATGGCAATAATAGGATTGACTTTTATAGTAAGGAAAAAACAGTTTCTGTGTCCACATTCTGTGGGCTGTTTTTCTTTTTCCTCTCTCAGTTATGACTTGCATCCTACATGCTGTAAGCAGTCCAACTTCACTAACAAACCACATTTTGGGATTGATCTAGGAGTTTCTTCTTCAATGTCTTGTACAATAGGAGCAGGGGAACAAACCACAGTAATCTCCAGACAAATTTGGCATCTCTTCCTCAAAAATCCTTTTATTTTCCTTTGGACCCCCATAAAAGTCAAGTTTCTATAATAATGAACTCCAGGAAGGAGCTGGAGCTCATTTACTATTTGAATAGTACAAAACCTTTCATAATAGGTTGACATTATTCACTATGCAGAGAAAGAGAACTGGTATAATTTTAATTTTTTTTTTTTTTTTTTGCAAATACTTTAGTTGTTTGTTACCATGAGAAGAAAATATTAATTTACAAATTGCTCATCTTTCCTGTTCTCAATTCCAGAGTTTTTATTCCACTTGTCTCTAGCTACTGTGTGCAATTACTCTACAGGCTGCCAGGAAGAGAGACATAATGAAATAGCGTGTCCTTCAATTAACAGTGGCAGGTTGAATGGAAAGAATTACCAAGAAAACATTTCTCAACCATTCTTCTGCAGAGCACACAAGTGTGATTAGAGACTGAGACATCCATTCTTCTGCCTGTTGTAAGGCCTAGTTATTTGAAACAACCTGCTTAGGGTGAGAAGTAATCCTTTACAGAATTTTGCCCACTTATGAAAGGCAAAGCAGCCAGCCTGGAACTCTGGGATTTACCATGCTCTAATAACTGACACATGACATATTCTAATAAATTCTTATCAGATTATTGTCTTCCTCAGTTTGATTAAATCACTTATCCTTTGGTAAAGAAAAAAACAAAAAAAAACCCCCATCATTTAGTGCAATAAGATTCCTTTAGTATTTTTCAATAAACTGTTTAAATCTGCAGTACAGAAGGCCATTAGGTTTACATAATTTTCAGTGACAAAAGTAATCTGTCCATAATTTTCTCTCTGTAAGAATTCCTGCACCAAATAACCTAAATTACTGAAGATCCATGACCACCTCCAATTATTTATTTGATTTCTCTGGATTGACTATGTTCCAGTTTGTTTGAATAACACCCTAAATGTGTAGAAATGGCAACGTTCCAGTTTCTTCAGAACCATTCCCTTAGCATCACCTGTATTCTTTAAATGCTTTTTTTATTCTATAACAAACAGCTTACACAAGGGATAAACCTTAGCTCTATCTTAAGATGTCTGGTCCCTGATGAGCAGGTGTAGATCCATTTTGCTCCATTTTGGGTTTTTTTGGGTTTTTTTTGGTTTTTTTTAGCAAAATCGAGGCAATGCAGAAGCTTAAGTCCAGAGGTTTTCATTGTCTTTGAAGCTGTTGTTTTTACTCTATTTTGTTTTTTTCCAAAGAATATTCTATCTGCAAAGATGCCAATTCAGGAAGATTTGGGAAGCAGCGAAACCTCACTTACTAAGAAGTCTGTGCTTTCTTTTCCATTAATAGATGCCATATTGTCTTCAGAAAAAAATATGCTTGGATGTGTACACGAGAGGGTATGAGTCATGAAAAGTCAAGAACAAATGTGGATGCTTCCCTGAGTGAAGAGATTAAGTCTAACACACTTACTGAAGTTTTCTTTGTCTTTATCTCTTGAGACCTGAACATTATTGTTCTCAAATCTGTGTTCCTCTCTTTGGTTATTGCAACAGTATTTGTTCTGCAACTGAACTGGGGATTGCTTATCCTGTGCATGACTTTTGGGGTTTTACTTTGCTTTTGGAGATCCTTTCTGGGTTTGATGATAGTTTGAGGGAAATGCATGCAGCAAATCATTATTAGAGATGGATCTGAAAATCAAAATCTCATATATATTCCTAGGTGCTAGAGCTGATATTTGGCTTCTGCTGTTAGGACCACATCTGGTGAAATGTATTGGAAAAAATTCTTGTAAAGCCAAATTTTATGATTTGTTCAGATTTATGTTCTGAAATAAATGGCCTCATTTTGGTCCGTTCCAGGTCTGTACCAGTAACATTTCCTTGAAAACAGACCTGCTTAGTCTCCATTAATGAGGAAAAAATGGGGGGAGAAACAAGCAAGAAAGTTGTTGAGGTGGGAGAGCAGAAACAAGTTATGGCACAAGAAGCTGAAGTCACAGGGCATCACAAACCTGATTAGGTGAGCCCTAGGAAAGAAAAAAATGGAGACTTTACTGATATTTCAGTATTTATGGCAGAGTAATAAAATGGAGCATAGGAACCAAGTACCAGTAGTATAGCTTGTAACTAAACCTGTTGCCTTGCTTACTTATGGTTTTAGAGTAGTCCAAATTGTAATTGAGTAGCTCAGGTAAAATTGAACATGATCTTGTACCTCTTTAGACATTAATCTGAGTGCATTCTCTTCAGATTATCTACTTGGGCACTTACACTTATTTGTCTTACATTTATATTTTTCAGTAGTTTGATTTATTAATTTGTGTTCCACTTACCTGTATATCAGATGACTAACCACTTAACAAGGAAAAGAGCACAAGTAGAATCTGGCTTTAGCAATCTCCCCAAGTAATGTGCTTCAAAAAGTTTTCACTGTTCATCTAATTCTGTGTCACTGACTTGAATCCGTAGCAGCATGTGTGGTGTTCTGAAGAGTAGCTGCTTGAGGTTTTCATTTTACTAAGTTTAATGGCATTTATGGATCTGGAAATTCCATCAGTTGATTGAATAATTTTCTTTTACACATCTTTTCCCATAGACGTTCACAATTCTTCTGGTAGATCAGGGATATGTCAGGCACTTCATCCTTCACAGAGGGTTTAGAAAATTTTCACATATGATGGCTGCTCTAAATACACAGAATTTGGGGACATTGTCTTGACTGTGGTATAGTTGCAAAAAAAAAAATTACTTCTGTTTTTGAGAGCATGTTAAAATAGTATTCATGGCTATAAGGGTGATGCCTAAAGGCTCCATAAAGTTTTTACTCTACCCAGAATTGGTATGTCCTCTGTTAAAGCTCTGGCTCCTGGAAATGGGGATTTTGTGAAAACTGCCATCAGCAGCTGAATTCAGACAAAAATCCCTCACTTTCTTCTAAACCTTTCTTCCAACTTTTACCAAACAAGCTGTTGCAATAATACACACAGTTATTTCCCAGTTCAGCCCAGAATTCTCATTGTTCTCCACCTATGAATGTAGCAGGGAGGGCAAGTTAGGCCTCATTTTGCTCTTTGTACAAGATGTTTATTTATTGCATGGTGCTCCAGAACTCCAAATGGCAGACTTGGCACAAGTTCCTTCTGTTTCATTTTTTCTGAACTTGAGAAACATTTTACACCTCCTAGGTATTAGATCAAAACCCCTTCTCCAGAGACTTTGTTGAGTAATAGCAGCTGAGAAACAAGTGTACCTTCCCTTTTTGTAGTGGATTTCATGTAACTCACCATTTTCCATTGAATGTTTGTATTTTTCCTATATCTTTGAACATGCAATTTCAGCTGAATATGCTTTACATAATTTATTAGCCTGATTCTTTGTTTAGTTGCCCTGTGGAAGAGGGTCAGCAAACACAATTGTAATGGCTCCTGAGGAATTTCTTTGACGATTGAATAGTTCCAGAGTGGGACAAACCATTCTTTCATCCCTTGAGTCCTCCTACTCTGTGTGTTTCCAGTACAAGGAACACATTTCTATTACTTCTGGGATTCAGCTATTCTGCTTTCTGGAGCAACTTTATACTGTAGCAGATTTATGCTTTTAATTAAACATTTGCAGCCTACACATAAAGGAGGATTAATTGACTGTCCGTCCCATTCAATTTACACTTCCTAATGGATATATATTCAGCATAACAAGCTGACACTATGTTTTTTCAATTGAATTCAATGACAGACACCAACAGTCAGAGTATGGTTGTACCATAGAGAATGGTAAAATTTAATTTCTGAGGAGATGAAGAAAAATAAAACATGCAAGAAATATCAGCATGAATGGATCATGCTGATCAAATACTGAATATTTCCCATTCTCCTGAGAATTATAACAAGGTGTAGCTGCATTCAGTACACGTATTAATAGCTTGTGTTAGTTGGTCTAGGGACATCAAGATGTCACTATAGGCAGTTTAGTGTGCAGCTGTGTTTTAAAAGGTAAGCTATATGCTAGAATGTATAAGGGTGAAGTACCATATGGAAAATATTAAAGACCTTTATAGAAACATATGATGCTGTATCACTTAGAATAATTCTTTGAGCTAGTTATCTTGTGGAAAAAATTAGTCATGCAAGTAAAAGAAATTAAAATGGAAAGGCTAGAATTGTTTCCTTAGACAAGAAGGGAAGAGCTGCCATAAAACTGTAAAAAAGGGTTTCAGAGAGAGTAGTGCAATGAGGGCACATTCATGACAATTCAAGGAAGCAAATTCAAAAGTGATGAAAAGAAATAGCAACAGAATGTGTGGTTAAACTGGGACGCCACCATAATAAGTCAAGGAAAGTAGGAATTGAGTGAGAGTCAAAAAAGGAATGGAATGTTTTATATAGATGAAAAATGAGTTTTCTGAACTGGTTTTAATAACTGTAAAAGTTCTGTTTGTTCGGTTCCATATTCCAGAGATTATTTGCAATTTTGTATGAAAGCATAAATGAATGAAAAGATCCTGAGGGCATGAACCTTGACTGGGACAAAGCACTATTATCTGTATGCTCAGTTATTGCTTTTTCTTTTTGCCTGTCAACCTTCTGGATGTGTTCTTTACTATACAGAGGTTCAGGTTGAAAGGGTGGCTAGATGGCACTTTTTTCCCTATTAGCTCCTAAATTAGGTGCTATGACACTTTGCTGGGAAGTGGGAAGTATAAGTTCAAATCCTCTCAGTCTAATGAGTGGATCTAAGAAAGGTTTCCCGACTTATTTGGTAATTTCTCTAATTTTTCTTCTTTTTAATAGTAGGCAGAAAGTATTCCTCTTCTATAGAATATATTTTAAATCTGCTAAAGTCTCTGAAACTCTGTCTTCAGCAGGCGTGGACTTGTGTGATTAAAAGGTCTCTCTACTGTTGGTTCAAGTATCTGAGTACAAGACTGGAAGAAAAATATCAGAGTGTAAACAGGGCTGAAGTTCAGATTCTGTCATAGGGCTGAGGCAGAGAAGCAGACACTACAGATACAGCTGGTAGGTGTCCAGAGCTGTTATCTGTTACCTTTTATGTTATCTGCCCATCTCGTGGGCCCACACTTATCCCATATAAACTTTACTTGGGATTTTGGACTAGCCTGCTCTATCAGATGCTGGTGACTGTGAATGTTAGGATACAGATCTACTGGATTTTGGATCCAATCCTCCATTTCAAAGTCACCTGCTAAGTATATACTGCAATGAAACTGAATGTAGCATTTTGCTCTTCATGTACTATGACACTAAAACCACATACAAAACCAAAATCATAAATTGTTTCCTCTTAATCAAAATCAAAATAAGGTGAAGCCCTTGATATGGGATCTGATCCAATTTTCAACATACTTACTGACTTTCATTTATTTCAGAGACTGCTGTAGCACCTAAGGATGCAGTAATAAGAGAAAAATGACTCTAACATTTTTCAATTAAAAAATAAATAAAAATTCATATTTTAATATTTTTAAATTCCATGGTAAAAAAGGGATTATAGAGTTGAATGATCTCAATAGATGCTTGCTTGTTAGGCTTTGTGCAGCACAAACATGGCAGCAATGAAAATAATAGAATCTCAGTTCACTTTATCTTACTGCCTTTTTTAAGAACATTATATTTTTTTTAAGTTAGCTTTAAACTATGAAGATTATACCTCCTGGATATAAAATCCCTTCAATCAAACACTTTAGTTTACAACAGTGATGTCTTATGTAATCACCTTCCTCCCTGAGCTAATTATTTTCTCATTTAATAATATTCCTTAATGGCTGGGGTTGTCCTTCAAGCACAAATAAAAATACTGGAGAGAAAAAAAAGGAACCAAACATCAAATTAATCAAATAGCAATATGAATAAGATAAAATCTCCTTCTGAGAGTTTGCACATTTCTGCAACCCACTGTATTTCAGTAGGTGTTTCTTCATCTGGTTGATTTTGGAGGTTTTCTTTGTGTGTTCTGTTTGGTTGTTGGTTTTTTGGAGGGTTGACTTTTCTTGTTTCTTTTAACACTTTCTAGAAAAAAAAAAATCCCCCCCCCCCTTTTTTTTTTCCCACTGGGGCTTTTTTCTCCCATAAGAGTGAAAAATAAGAATATCTCATTTTTAAGGTTTTGAATTTTTAGGAAAGTTTTTGAAAAACATACAACTTTTTTGTTTCAGAGTGTCTTTTTACTAAAGTTTATCCCCTGTCATTACTGAAGCACTCCAGAGATATTAAGAATATATGTGTGCAGTCAAACTTTTTGACAATTACATTGATGTTATTAAGTACCCATGTAATTCTTAGCTGGCAAAAAAAGGCATATGTGCTACTCCGTTTTTTTCATGGTATCACAACTACACACCTCCGTAGCATTACCTGCCTACTGCTACTTTTTGGTCCACTAATTTCAATCCTTACTTGACTAGCTGTAGAGGGATTAGGGAGACAGTAAAGAATGTTTGTCAACTGTTTTATTTTTGTCTATAGGAAGCACATGTGTCATGCAACATTGTCAATACATTACTCATATTATTAAAAATGGCAGGCTCATTATATTTACAATAGATTGTAAATGATGGAAATATGTTTTTAATATAGAACAATAATATATTACATTAGGAATTCATATTTCTTTCCCATGCATCCTTGAGGAGCTGAATGGACACTCCATACATCAGGATTCATCACTATCCACATTCCAGTGTCCTAACGAGGCACATGTGCCTAATTTGGCTGTTTCCTATAGGCACATGATGCTGAAGCTGAGGGAGGTGCACAAATATCCAGCTGGATGTCACACTGGCATTAACACAGGTGTGTACTTACAGACATATACCACTTTCTACTTGGATGGATGTTGTGTACTCTACATTAAAAACATTCTTTCTGTATTTGTCTCCATGCGGACAGTCTGATTTTTCATCCTTCCATAATTTTCTTTGCTTAAAGGATATAAAAAATGCTGCCTGTTCCATAAGGAAGAAGCTGAAAAGGCATAATAGTTCACTTTATCCTAAGTCTTTCAAGACTTTCATCAGGAGCAGGGTGGTCCATTTGTAGTAAATAATATGCAAATCTTGCCTTTTTTCAGTTTGCAGTCTATTTAAGTGTAAAGCATGGATTTTTATGCATTTTTTCCTTTGGTTTGAAATTGTTGAGAGAACGCTTCAAGCAAAAGCTTTGGGCTTATAGGTTGCTTCCAAATAATTTATTTAAATTGTCTTTCACTATTCGTTATTTTTGAATTAGTGTTAATTCATGCCCACATGGATAATGCTTTCAAAAAATTTGGGAAAGAAATCAGTGGCATTTCTCAAGGGTGTGTAACCATTTCTGGGCTGAACTTTCCCATATATGGGTATTTATGATTTTGATAATGTTGCAGAATGTGTGTACCTAGTGCATTCTGGTTGAATTAATGGAGTTATAAGACTTAAATTTTTTTAAAAATCTCTTTTGAATGTGTTTCTGATGCCACTGTTCTGATGCTGCTGACCAGGGCTTAACCACAGTCCCTGCAGAGAGGGATACCTTGTGGAAGTTAGTTGTTGAGATGGAAATAACTTGTGACAATGGGTTCAGAAAGCCAAGGCTTTTTTGCTTCCTATCTGCAGGCAGGAGTTTTGAAGTAGTGGATAATTAATAAAGGCAGAACAAAGAAGCCAGATGTTGTAAGGGGGACTAGAGGAGATTCAAAAAATACTTTCAGCAGAATGAGAGAAGATATAGGCATGTTTATAGGATGGGCAGAGGTATTGTTGACCAAGGTCAAAGACAGTGAGCTAAAGTGGACTGAAGCAATTCTCTCAGTCTGAGAACTAATTTTAAATATTTGGGATGGTTTCACATCATCTGAGGACTGTATCAAACATATTGAAACATGTGAATTAAGACAAATGGTGTTTTAATCCTGCGTAGAGCCGGTTTGAATGTCTGACTGCCTATGTGTGCAGTGTCCTCCAAAAATGTAAGTGGCACAGGGGAGAATAATTCAGATTCTTCTTCAGGAATAGAATTATAGAAAATGTTAGCTTAAATTATGAAGTTGCCTCAAGGACCTTCCTCAGGTGGGGTCTCAGGAGAGAATCCATGAACTAGAAATGTTTATAATTTCATAAATACCAGAAGTTGGTGAGTTGTGTGCAAGCTAGTGATCAGCCTAGAGTCACAGAGGTTTTAGCATTGTCAATTCTACATCACCTTTTATTAAAAGACATTTAAACACAGCAAGGGACCAACACAGTATTACTAAGATCTTCCACCCCTAGCCCAAGCTGACTACAAGTCTAGAACTGTGGAAAATATTGTTTTAAAACTATTGTCTGCTTGAGCTAGACAATTTAAGATGTTTCATCACTGAATAGAGTAAAAATTTTAGATAATTCTTCAGGGAAGACAAAGTAGTTTTGAAACTGCAAGCTGATAACATCTGTCATAGGTGCCATGGATCTTGCAAGAGATTTTGCTTTGACATATTAAACTATTACTATCAAAGTAATCCATGGTTACTGACCATTTCAATAGGTATAAAAAATTTGCTTGTATAGTTAACTTGTGCCTGAGTACTTTGTTTTTCCAGAAATTACCAAAATAAGATAGCTTTGGGAACTTCTGAGATTAACCCAGTAAAACTTTGTGAATGAATGGCAGCTGTGAGAAAGCTTAATGAAGATGAAAAGACCAATGCAATGGCATGACTCTACCATCTTTCAGATATAATGTCTGGTGTATTTAACAAGCAAATAAATTTGCCATAACATTATGAATTGTTTAAAGTACTAATTGCTAATAATCTCTTATGGATGGGGTGAGGAGAAACTTCAAGGTTAGTATTTTGTGCTTTTCCAAAGTGATTACAAGCAAGTGGGCTGCAGTTCAAAGAGCATTCAGTAGACTTAGTTTGTAACCTTGAGATGTTTTAATGCAAAACCTATTGCTCATTCAGAAAAATTGTCCTTTTAAACATATTTTCTTGTTTTCTTTCTCTAGGGAGCTAGACAATGAACCAGAGAATAGAGAAGTGAGTCTGTGCTACACAAGGATTGTGTGTTTAGAAATTACTGTGGTGCCAAGGA
>PYHW01010561.1:1045402-1057167 GCA_013186435.1 Turdus rufiventris
CTGCGCGGCTCCTCGCTGCAAAAAAATAGTGCACCTTATAGTCCGGTGCGCCTTATCTGAGCTACAAAGTTGTGACTCTCGGGAGGTGCGCCTTATAGTCCAGTGTACCTTATGGTCGTGAAATTACTGTAATCACATGATAACTTACAAAACTGTGGACTACTATCCTAACAGTAGAAAAATCACATCTACCATTCCTGTTGGGCTAATGACAGACATACCAGTTTGTGCTTTTTAAAGCATCCACCACTGTGGTATGTGTTGTGTTAGCAATATTATTTTAGTGTGTATTTTTTAACCAGTAATACAAGTCATAAACTGACAGCAGAACTGTTACTATGTTTTACTGAGGGTAACAGAAACCTACATAGGAGGAATTTATGCCAGTGGTTTCATAGTATTTTTTGTTTCAACTAAAACTGCTCTATGCGGAATACAGAAAATTTCTTTCCTTCTATTCCATGAAAAATAATATTACAAGAAAATCTGCTGCTTGGAGTTTATAATAGTTACATTTCTTTTCTTGTCTTACTTGATAATTCTTGTAACAATGACATTATGGTGAAATAATATTTTTCACTCTTTTCCTACTAGCAAAGGAATTTGGGAAAAAATGTTTTCTAAAAAGTTCCACCCTATTTAAAAAAATACTTTTATGTGAAATGTTGGTCTTTTGGTTTGGGATCTGTAGCTGATAGGTTCTATATTGAACTGATGGCTTAAACTGATCCTTGCTAGAAATTTATGGAAAGAAACTGACTTAGGTCAGTGCCCTCAACTAGTATAAAAATGATATGAATTTGGATACACTCTCTGTATTTTTGTTTGTATTCACCTTTAAATCATGTTTGAATATGTGATAAAAGAAAGGAAATAAGAGGAGAAGGTGGAAACAAACCATCACTTCTCTAATTCTCTGGGCTCATGAGTCTTAGGTAAAAGTGAAAAGGAAAGATATTCATAACAGAGAATCTGATTAAAAGGTCTGGTTTAGATTGCAGTATAAGCAGGAAATGATGAATCTTGGCAGAGTCTCAACTGTGAAACAAAGCAGTGAAGAAAGCTGATGCTGGTGCTTTGGATAGACAGGAGAAAAAGAGGACTCAGAAAATAGGAAATTACAGACGTATTTCATTTTGGCAGAGCCAGAGAAATTGTTTATTACCACCACCATTGTATGAACAGTTACTTATTATCTGTCCTGAAGAAAAACAGGGGCAGGTTAATTCTCTAACCGACAGCCTGAAAATAAAACCAGTGACTTGGGGATTGAGTGTGAGCATAAAATATAGCCAGGCTGATTTTTCTCTTTCTAGAGAATCATAATTTTGAGAGGAAAATCCTGGACTTGTAATTAGCAGTAGGAAGCTCAGCATTGGCATTGGGGTCACAGTAGACAAGTTCAGCAGTTGATATGCAGAATCCTAGTCAATCCTCATCCTTAACATCAAAGGGACACTAAGTGAAACATATGCTTTTAAATTTATTAATGGTTAATTAATTTCTTTTGCTCTCTCTGCTTTTAAGAAAAAAAATGAGGTCATATGCAGATTATTCTTTAAATTATTATATAGCATTCCAGTAGATTAGGGAAATTCTAGACTTTCTCAAAAGACAGGTGACATCAGTGACACCCCATATCTTCAGGCCAGCTCCATTGCTTGCTGAAACCAAAGGAAGAACTGCAAATAGTGGGAAATGACTGTTGTAATACTCTAAGAGTATTTTTGTTCTTATGTTATCACATATGAAGATTTGAACTGTCTAATGATAAAAAATAAGGTATGCTTGTAATGTACCTGAAAATGTAACTGTAAAATATTTATTTCTCATCTTGTTGTTTCCTACTGATAAAGGCTCTCTTTGTTTCTGAATGTGATCTCTGAAGTTCTTATTTTAATATTTACTGAATGAATGTGGCTTAGTATCATTGGTCATTTCATACCCCTTGGGCAACAATTTTAGTGCTGTTTGACATATCTGAACTAAAATCTCCTTGCTTTATACAGGAGAGATTATTTTCAGTGTCCAGCAGCTATGATTTCCTTCCTGCTTGCCAGAGATGACATTTGTTGACATCTGCACTTTGTGGAAACCACAATCTTTCATCTTGCTGTGAAATATGAGGATAAATGGTTCTACTACATTGTGCAGCAGTGCTGAATTGGGGTAAATCTCTGAAATTTATGGAACCTCTGTTTTTATTTTCTTGATTAACTGTATTTTTGACTTTATATTAGCAGCATATCAAATAGTTCCTGCAGTCTTGGAAAATGCAGGTACAATAAGCAAGGTTTCAAAGGAATTATAAATGTGACAGAAAGTGGTATTGTTGCGGACTGCCACATAAAAATTTTCCTAGTAATCCATAAACACATTGTGTTTGCATGCTGGAAAGAAGTTTTAAAGCAGGGGAATTGGGATTTTTGATGCATGTGAGTGAACATTGAATGAATGTTGGTGAAGTCCCATCTTCATCAGTCTCTCAAACATTAAATTCTAATCTGTTACCTTAGATTCAAGGTGCCTTGCAGATCTGCAGAACAGACCTGAGCTGCACTTTCTGGAGCACCTTCAGTTGTGTTAGCATCAAAAATGGCCAAAATATTTTCAGCAATAGTTATCAAATTTTCATTTCTTATACTTAATTAGTAATTTCCTAGTTGAAAATAGAGAAACTTTCTGCTTATGTATTCGTCTTTTCTTCCATCTCTGTGCTGACCAGTTGGACTCCCCTACACAGAAAAGTTACCTCTGTCTAGTCCAAAGAGCTCTCCATGGCTGACCCACCACCTTTTTTATCTCTCTCAGTGTCCACCCACACATCAGGGATATTTTTTGTAATCACAAAATGAGGCTGGTAAGATTCTTAATGAGGTATTTCACTTTTTTCTCCTTCTGAAATATTTCTGCCTGTTTCTGAAGAGTTAATATACAGAAAATCCATTTACTAGAACTTACAGAGTTTATAATCCTTAGGAAGTTTTCTGTTCTTGTTAGTTGAAATCTTTGTATTAGTGCAATCTTAATAGGAGTTTTAGAGGGCCTACCCTTGAATATGGTGATACTTGGGAGCAATGGATCACTGTATTCTCACTATTGTCTTAATGGCATTGCCTTGAGCTCTGTTAAAACAGTATCCAACTGGCTCTTTAAAAAAAAGGTCTTAAATTCAAATGAAACCATGCCAACTCTTTATGAGTCTCTCTGAGGGTTTATGGCTTTATGCAGAACCCTTAAACTATGTCTTTGAGAAGCAGCTGCATTTGCCACACTTAGAAATCATTCCTAATAATTTCCCTACTCATGCCAAGCTAAAATAAAACACCTCTGGTGCGCCCTCTGAAACTTTCCACTCCGGATAAGGCCAATGAGTATTTTTGGAAACGTTTCTTAGAAAGATTGGTATAATTAGGCTTGCTTTTTTCCCATTTGTCTGTTTATTTATATGGCAAAAGACCCTTTTTCTGCATTGATCTGAAAGGGCAATATTCCATCTGGTCTCAGACTCAGCATTCACCCCTTTCCTCAGTCTCGGCTTGAGAAACTGTCTTGTAATGTATGTGGAAAATTAACCTAATTAATTTCTGCTTATAAATAGCTACTTTTAAAGCACTGGTTTGTAGTGCATGTACTTGTGTAGGCAGTTGCCTGCTTAAGAAACAGATTCATTACCAACCCTCCTTTTGCAAACTCCTGTTGTTTGTGATAATGTGATATATTATAAATGTCTGATAACAGATCTTTCTTTCCCCCAAAACTGGGTGAGAAAATAGAAAAATTGTTGATCAGACATTGTTTACTCGTAATGCCCTTGGTCTTCTGCATGCCTGGGAGTATTCTGTACTCTCCACATTTTCACTCAGCATTTGCAATTTGCACTGTTCCACCAAACTCCTTAATTTTCTTATATGAATCTTGGAATAACTTTTTAATAAAAGGGACTAAATTATTGGAATAGTGAGCAATATAGCATTACAAAAATGTTGTTGAAATGGTAGATTGGAGGTTGATAGAAGTCAGAGCATTTGTCATGTAGCTTTGATTACTCTTGGTAGAAGATGCAAAGGAAATTCAGACCTTTGATTTGATGCCTTCATATGATTAGAAGTGTCTAATGTTGCACAGGTTGGAGTAGTTTGGATAAAGGATCTAATCTGTGAAATCTGAGATTGAATCCCATATTTTTGGCAGACACTGGAAAGTTCTCCAACTAAAAACCTAGGTGTATTTGACTTGCCCCAAACAATACAGAGCCACATCAGACTCTAATTTTTCTGTCCCTTTCTGCTACTATAGGAATTTCTCACTGCCATTTTCTCCCCCTTATTACCTGCACTACTTCCTCCTCTCCTCCCTTTCTCCAGCTTCTCATTCTTGCACTGCTCATGCTCACCAGAATGCACTGCAGTGTGAGCAGGAGGTGTGAGACTGACCAGTTCAGCGACAGTGGAGAGTAGAAACAGCTGGGAAGACTTGATAGATCTGTTGCCTTCACTTTGCAGAACGAAGCATTACTATAATCATTAGTGTGAGCATTTGGGCTTGTTTTACTGAAATCTCGCTGCCTCTGCTGAGCACTAGGTTCTTAAAAAGTTGAATTCCACTTCTATTATTCCAGGTCTGTCTTTACTTATATGGCAACATATCCTTCTTACACATTAGTCTTATCTGGCTTATGCTGAGAGAGAATTAATAATACCATGACTTACCTGTATTCTTTGAAGTGGCATAACTAAAAAAAAATAATTAAACAACCACTGACTGATTTTGTTAGCATTTAGGGTTGAAGTCATGCTCAAGATCTGTAAATCTTACTGAGCTAAGTCTCTTTGACTTATTTACCTTTGTAGTTATGGCTTTGTTCTCTTCTTTGGTGAACTATTTCCCACATTGTGCACTTCCTAAACTTGGCACATGCATCCATTTGGAGAAGATACTCTCTGTTACAATTACAGCAGCTGCTCTGCAGATACCTGTTTGTCCTGGCCAAAGCAAAATCACCAGTCATGAGTGAGTAGCTTCAGGTCTGGTTGTTTTATGGACAACATGAAGATCTTTCATATTCATTGGTCATACAAATGATTGATAGACCTCATTATTTTAAAAGAACTATTGTACTGTAATGTTTCCAGATGTTTTCCAATAGAAGTTGTGTTATTACTATACGGAGTATCAATCAGTAAATAACCCATGTCACTCGTTGCCCTTCTACGCAATCACAGTGTTCTGATCTTGTGGTTTGGCTTCATTTACAAAGGACTCATCAATTCAAATGGATTATTGTTCTTTATGTTACACTGCAGAGGGACAGCCTGAGTGCAGGATATGATCAACCTGCTATGAACTAAGTGCAATCAACTGTGATCAATACTCAAGTGTAAAGTCAACAAGCAAAGCTGAAATGCTGCAAAAATATTATTTTAAATGAACTGGTAGAGGAATTTGGCCATCTGTTATTCAACCTTTGCTCCACTGTTGTGCTAGAAAGCACTCTGCTCCTCTTTCATGAAACAACTGTGATGCATGTAACTAGAGAATGTAAGTTTGTTTGCAGCAGTCTGTAACTAGAGAATGTAAGTTTGTTTGCAGCAGTCTGTCTTATTTACTAACACTGCCTTCAAAATTATGATAGTAATTGTAATATAAGAGCCAGACAGTTCTGATGTCAGTCAGGAAAACCCCAGATGCATTGATTTTCAGTGTGAGAACCAGAGGCCTGGAGGGGTTTTACTCTCTGCGGCTCTCCCAAATTAGTATAGACTTCACGATTGCAATTAACTGAAATAAATTAAAGAACTGAAATTTTGTTCAAGAGCATGTGAAAATCAGTAAAACCAAACCTGTAAATACTATAATATCAAACCTAAATGACTTTGTCCAATCTCATTCAAAGCAAGGATTAGGAACTCTTGCAATTTTGATCCCAAATTCTGAGACATTTAGTAATACTGGTTTTTAACCCTCAGTCTTTAGAGCTGTATTTTAAAAAAACACAAGATATGTTGAAGGAAAATTTCAGTCTCTGGCATAAATGAAAAGTGACATTCGTATTTTCTAGTTATCTTGAGGTTCAAACCTGAAGAATAAGAAGGAGGGAAGAAATTAAATGGGCTATGGTGGAAAAGTCAGATTCATTTTAGCAGTCACACCATTCAGAACGGCCTGGCCCATGAATTCGCAGCACTTGGAACATTCTGCTTACAGAACTTGCTTGCAGGGCGGGGATCTGGAAGGCCTCACAAAGGTTACTTATGAAGCTGTTTCCAGGTTTCCTCTGTTCTTATGGTTCAGTGCCAGTTCCAATAGCTCCCACCCTCCAGAAGCAGCAATGAGGCCTGAGTAACCTCTGCTGGTAATACCTGAATTATCTGTGGTGGGAAGCTTTGCAGTCTTCATTCACCATTTGTCTGTGTTGGCGATTTGCTCAGGCTTCAGTTACTCTCTCTTAGAAGGAGAGAGGATAGAGGGCAAAACAAGAGTGTCCATTCAGTATCTCTTGGTCATCAGGTGAGAAGCAAGTACTGATTTGTTTGAGGCGAAGAGCCTTGACAGAAATTTTGGATGTGTTCTGCATCTGGATAGTGGGTTGCACTGCTTTTGCATCAATGCATCACTACTGGAAAAGGACATCCCACTACAAAAATAGTATTTGATAACTAATAATGTCTGTGTAAAAGAGATTTTTTGAATATATCGATTTTTATGTTGCTACTGAGGTCTCTAAACCAAGGAATCTATTGCTGCAATTGCTGAATTAGTGATGGTACCAGCTGCAGGCTCCTGCATGTGCTAAGTCCTAATGACTGATGCTACCTTGATTCACCCAGTGACAAAATTACTCTTCTGTCTTGTCTGTCCTTGACCAATCTCTGCCAGCCTTTCGTTGCACTTGCCTATCAAATTCAGCATTTATTACATGAAGTTTTCACAGATGTGTGTGAAATTTGTTGCACATGCAGGGGGTGGTGAGTTAAGGTGAGTACATGTGTATTTGGACTACATAAAGTATTAATGTATGAAATTTAGGATCTTCATTGCTTTTTTCTATTTATCTGAAAGGGGCTCAGCTTCTTGTGTGCACAGAAATGATTGCAATGATTGCACACAAGAATAAGAAACAAGAATAATGTGGCTCATAACATACAGAAGGCAAAACAATGAGGTAAGCTTACCTGTAAGATGCCTGTCTGCATCATAAAATCATCTGGAATGCTTGCTATTCTGAATGTGGCTAACTTTAGGAAAATTGAAAGATGTTACAAAGGCTGAACTCCATTAGAAGAATTTTCATTAACAATAATTCCTGAACAAATATTTGTAAATGGACACAAACTACTTGAAACTCCATATAAACATTCCTTTTTATTAGATCTTTTCCTTTCCATATTTTCTTTGAAGTTTCTTAATAAGTTTTGAATTTTGTTTCCTCTGAGCCAACTGGGGGCAAATGCTGATTTAATTTACACTGGTTTACTAATATTACCTTGAAAAAACTAGTGCATTACATTTCTTTTGCAATAACCATTTTCCTGTGGTACTTTACTACTTCCAGTGTGGCTGAATACACACACACACACACACACACCAGTAGCCCAATTAACTATTCAAATATGCCAGAACTTGACAATGTTTTAACTTGACAAAAAAGTATGGGCTGTTTCTCAGAAATAATAATGATTTACAAAGTGCTTTTATTTTACCTAAGCTGCTTTGTATATCTGTAAGGAATCTCTTTGCTATAGCCTTGCAGTGAGTTACCAGACTTCACTTACCTCTTGGGAAGCTTTTTCTGGTTTTTGAATATGCTCCATGGTAACTTTTTGGAAAGCAAAGAATTTAAATGTGCTACCACTAGAAACCTCTATGGTTCTATCCCTGGTTTTCTATATTAACTTTTGTATTCCCATCTCACAGTCTCTTTGGTCCTTGACAGTGGTGATATCTTTTCTTTCAGGCATGCTGACCTCTCTCGTTTCCTTTGAAGCACTTAAGATCATATCCTAGAGCTGCATTCCAGCTGTGGCGCCTTCGGAGGTACTGAATATATTAAGATAAAAAGAAATAAGCTCAGCTATATTAATAAGAAGCTGAAATGTTTATGCAGGCATGAGCTTTGAGAAATTAGATACTCAAAAATAAGACTTTAATAGGAAGGATGAAGTAACTAAACTGAAAATATGAAGAGAGATGCTCCTTTTTCAGCATGTTCTGGTCCAGCCAGTAGTCATATAACATTAATTTCTACTGTAACTATCCAGTATCTAAGTGAAAAATAGTTTTCTTAAAGAACATAACATTTACAAATTCTCTAGAAGTCCTTTGACTTGTTTTTTAAGTTCAGTGAGGCAGTTGTAACTCGTATCTATTCTCATATCTCATGTGTCTTACGCTTCACAAGAATATACAAACCTATGTGAGGATAATTTACATAATCGTAAAACAAATGCAAGAGGATTTTTTCCCCCAATTTGAGCATTGCAAAGTCTGTACTCTCTGAATCACATCTGGCTTCAAAGTTGATAGTTGTAGGAGATCAAAAATGAGGAGTGGTTAAATAAGATGGAAAATCTAATTTTAGGGTCCCCAGTATAGGCTCAAATATGTCATTGGTAGGCATTATAATGGATCAAACTGACCCAGAATAGTTCTACTAGTTAAATGTGCTTGGAGAGGGCAACTTTGCCCTGGTGGGTTTAATTTCCTGGCAGAATAGGTGAGATCACAAAGACCACAGGTTCTTTGGGCCTGTTATTGCTGACTTACGTGTTCAAAGACAGCTCGAGACTGAAAACAGCCTGTGGCCCCATTTTTTTCTGTGGCATCCTAGATGGCTAACAGGAGGCCCACATACTTCCTCCAGACTATGGTAGCATTCAGAACTCTTTTTCTCAAAGCTGCATACAAAGCAGTGATTTCTATCTCCAGCATAGATAAACTCATTAAACAATGAGGAATACTTCTGTGCCAGGACTGGCTGCCTTCTTTGGCCAACTCGGAAGGCATCACTCTTTAGCACATATTTCCTGTATCTTTTTAAATTGAGGTCAAAGAAGATGCTTTTCTGATGCTCAACAGAGGAAAGTTATATATATCTAAAGCTCCAGTTTGGGAATTATTTTGTTCTAAACCAATGTGATCAAATCTTGTCTTTAAAGTTATGCACATGTCTAAGTGCTTCAGTGCACTGAAAACGTTAAACATTTCTAAAAACATTTAGCTGGAACACTTTTTAAATTGCTAAGTTTGGTTTCTGTTCTTAAAATTGGAACAGTTGTATTTTCATCATGGCAGGAATGAGCAGAAACCACAAATAGCGACTCCTCTGAAATTAGTTCAGGGGTGATATACAGAGCAGTGGGGCTTGCCAAAGTCAGATTCTGACTCTATTTTACTTCAGGGGAAGACAGTTTTCACTGTTGATACTCAGGAAAAGAAAAACTCATCTGATATAGATGACTAATTAGATTTTATTTTTCTCAAAACAACTTTTCCAGGAGGTCAAGGAATTAGAGAGTTGTTAAGACTTCCTTCTAAGGGAGGATCATGAATACACAAGCGGGTGAAAATCCTATTGTGTACTGGTCAGTATACATCTATGTGTCATGTCAGCTTCAGGTTCTGAGGATGTGAACGATGCAAAGGGTCTGAACATTTATGTGGATATTCCCACAAATGGAATATTAGTAAACAGATGAGGAAAGCAAGTAGAGAACAGTAAACTTAATGAGAAATAGGTTTGCATATCACAGAACAAGTTTATAAGGTTTCTGTCTGAGGGATGTATAAGAAACATATCCTTTTTTTTAAAGTTTTCTTTTGACCACAAAGGATTTTTTATGTGCTATGCAAGAATGAAGACCTTAGACTTCAGATGTTACCTTCTTTATTTCATTAATGTTAATACAGGAAATCAAAAAAGATCACAAAAACACTATGTCTCATTATCAGGATGTTTCTTTTGATTCTGAACATGCCAGCAAAGCATGCTTGATCCAGCAACATCAAAAGATGAAGCCATTTGTGTTTCGTTGGTTTGCCTCAGATATTTTTTTTCTTTAAGGCAGAAGGTTTAACTTTTATACCTAAACCCCAAGCCATGAGACTGCAAGTGTACATCTCTTATCGCATCTGTATTTTATGGGAATATCCTACTTGAAGCACTACAGATGGACTCATTTTAGCCAAGACTCAGAATCTTCAAATGTTACAGTATTGATATGTGGATACACAGGGCCATACTTTTATTACTGAGGGGCAGAGATTGTTGATTTTAGTGCTTTTATACCACAGAAAAATAGCCAACAAAGGAAGGCTTGCAGCTATACTTTTATTTTTTAATAACAAAAATGACTGCATGAGGAATAGTTGTTGAATCAATTATTTACTATTTTTATATGGCTACTGTATTACAAACTTCACCTAACTGACGATTCAGATCACTTGAAATTATTTTGGTGATTCTAGCTGTGCAGGAATTGTCAAAAATTCCCTGCTGGGCTTCTGCCAAAGCACACTCCACTGCATTAAAACAGAATAACACTATAACTAACACAGATATTAAATTTAGAAATATATTCTAACTAGCACATTTTAAATTATAGTAATACCTTTATTTTACTTAGGACCATGAGCCAATGGCTGTGTTTCAAGTATTCAGAGAGCAGTCTTGATCATACTGCAGATGAAATAATGCAGGATTTTTGCATAGGTGGTATAACAACCCAAGAACTTCCATTGGGCAGACTTCAGCGAGTTGGTACAATTTGCTATATTTGACCATCCACACTGTACTAAAAGATGCACTCCAGGCAAAGTGCTAGGCATATACACTGCTAAGATGCATGCTTTATCACATATTATGATAAAATATGTTATCTGCAACTGTAATAATATCAAAATTACTGAAATTTTTTGTTGAATGGTTTTGACTCTTGAAAAAGTGTCTGACAGAATCACTGTAGCTAGCTGCAAGTCAGTATAAATGGTGCAGGGAGACACCTGAGAGTTAGTTAAACATGATGAAGTGATGCTTTGCTTACTTTGCCAGTTTGGAAGGTATATATTTCACCTCTTGAAAGTTTTCCCATAATATTCCACATTTGATGACAAATCCAAGGTGACAGTTGGAAGGCTCATTCTATTGTTTCGCGCTTACCAGTACACTTGAAGTGGATCAAGGTTGTAATGAATTCCAGAAAGCCAAGAGAGTTTCCATCATGCACAATATCAAAATGTGGATCTCTACTCAACAAGAAATGCAATAATGGAACAGTCCTGGGACTGGGTAGTATGGGGGATTCGTAATAGGAAATGTACCCTCTTGTTCACCTTTTAAAATCCAGAACAGGTGAGCAGCAGCTAATAGATTTTCCTGTTAGTCAGCTCCTGGGTGGCCTTTGTGAGGAGAGAGTTGCACTGAGGAAAGATGCAGTTTGAGGGAAGGAGGATCCAGGTGATCTCAGAGACATGCTGGCTACTCCTCTGTGCACCAGGAGGGCCAGGAGAGGTTCTGGAGGAACTGGCACTGCTGTACTACACCCACCTTTGCCAGAAACACTCAGTGAGAAGGAGACAACCTTTTAGGCTCTTGCACACCTGCTGCAGGCTCCAGGTGCAGATAAAGCAAGTAGAAGGGAGATTCCCAGACACATAAGTGTGTCTTATTTGGCACTACCATCCCATAGAAATCCTCAGTGTGAAGCCAAATAATGCAGGGGCCAGCTAGAAATAAATGCATGGACGGAGCAGCACTTCCTTGATTA
>PYHW01010561.1:1057257-1068403 GCA_013186435.1 Turdus rufiventris
CTGCTCCTCTTTTTTTTTTTTTTTTTTGCTTTTCTCATGAGTGCTTCTCATTCTAACAATTTGCATTACATCTAGTTAAATACCACTTCACTGAAGCAAAATGCTTCTCAGGCTCTGAAATATGAAATATGCTGAAGTAGCTGTAAGATTTTCACCTCAGTACATGGTTTACATCCCTCAGGATGTGTATTTGCCTTCTTTCTTTTCAGGGAGTAACAAAATAACAGTTTTCAGGCCATTTTTCTTTCCCTGATTAAAACTGTTTAAAGAAACTGTGTGAAATCCTCAAATCAAAGTCTAAAATGCTAATGCTTTAACATGTTCTATAGTCTGAAAACAGGTAAATTTGTCTGCACTGGAAATTTGAAGCCTGAGGGTGATTCCAGGAGCCCAATATAGACAAATGCTACCAACCAAGTATCTTTCTTAAGGACTTATTAAGGACTTGGAATCCTAAACCAACATGGTCTGTTACAATACTGTGCTGATATGTTTTAGTTGTTAATAGTTCTTTTTTTAATTATTGTCTTGCTCTGACTTAAATGTACTTTTCTGAAGCCAGCTCTGTTACAGGAAACTTGGGAAAATTTGCACAGTGCTTTTGTGGGGACACCCTGAGCTAAATAAACCTCAAACATTATAGTTGGTGGCTTTTTAAGTGATCATGGATTACTCTTTGATTCTACATGAAATTTTATTAAGTTTACAAGATTAGGTGGCTGAGACATTCAACTACACAAAATCTGATGTCTTGGCATTTTGAGTATATCAGGGTTAAACTGTGAATTAAAACATTTAAGGGGGCTGAGGAAGGTTTGCATGTGCGGGAAATAATAAAATCACTTCTGTAAAGAAGTGACCAAAGAAAATGTTTGTCTGAGTCCACAGGCTGTCTTGCATAGTTGTGACTGCTAAAAACCTGAGCAGATCTCATGATTTTTATGATACAAACTAACCAATTAAATTTTTCTGTTTATATATTGTTCTTTTTCTACTCTTTTTTTCATCTAAAATGTCTTGATAAGAAGCAGTAAATGCAAGTTGGGGTCACAAACTTGTAATATTTTGGCAGTGGATAGCAGTGTGAGAGCAAATTTGAAAGAAAGTGTTAAGCTTTAAAGGTCTGCAGTTTGACAGGCTGTTATCTTTTATCCTTCCAGCACAAATCTTTATGCTAACTTCTCTTGTATCCCTTCATTCCCTGAGGGAACTCGAGTTCGTTCACATGTTGCTGGACAAGAGACAAAGAAGATCTGTTCAACACATGCAGAACAGATGTTCCGGGGAGGAGGGGGAATTTTCCAGTGCAGTTACTGTAATATCCATTGCTGCTGTCTTGCTCCCTGTGTAAGCACTGTTGGCCCCTCCAGAGCTGGTCTTGGGGATTTTCCCATCTTGGAGACAGCCCACCCAAGTGAGCTGCCCCTGAAGACATTTGCATACCAAAAATACTCTCATAGAGTGTCACCTGCTTCCGTATTTCCTTTTCAAGAAGGGACAATAAAATAGGTGGAACCACAGAATGACTTGTTTCTCAAAAATGTGGCTTAAGGTATGCAAGATAGAGGGTGAGGAGAGAATATGTGCTGCTGGTGGTAACTCACAGCAGTGGTGCTCAACTTTCTCATCCCTTTTTTATGTTCTGTGGTTGAACTAGTTGTGGACTTGTTCCAGCAGGAGGTGAGGAGGTACTATGACTCCTGTGCTCATCTGAGGCATGGAGGCACGTGATACAGAAGGCACATAGTGTAGGCAGATGAAACTAGAATTACAGCTATTTAAGAAATGCAGCAACTTCTTAGGCAAGTACTTGATCCTGTGGAGCATGGAAAGACGCTGCTATTGATGTGAAAAGAGATGAAAAGCAAATGGTCTTTGCAATTTTTCTAGCACCTTTTGCAAAGATCTTTAAAGGAGTTTTCTGCTAGGGTGGTCAAACATAGATTGAATTGGTTGAGGTGACTTCAGTCCTGGGAATAACACCACTGAAGATGCTGTTAGCATAGAGAAATTGAAATTAATTGTTAGCATAGAGGTCCTGAAGGCACAGAGAAATTACTCTTAGGAATGAACTCTCAGTCAATTATGGTTAATTTTTATCATGCTGTTCCCAACAGCACATGGAAACACATAAAAATGGATGCAGAAAATAATCTGCTCTTTTAAATCAATATCTCTAATGTTGGAGTCCAGCCCAGCCTAGCTAAAATAGCAAATACACATTCTGCTTCAGCTCACCAGAGGATCAAAAATTAATTAGAAGTGAAAATACAACCTACTGCTATACATCACTGTTCCCCAGGTTCTGCAATTGCATCTGACCAACAGAACAGAGTCGCACTTAAAACCAGTCACAAACATTGCTGCTACAGAGCTGTATGACTACTGAACGGCTTTATCACGGTGCAATAAGACTCAATTACCACTTGCACAAACCAAATTTCTGGACCCCTGATTAGAACAGGGATTTAGGGACTTGAAAAGTGCCTTTTCACACAGGACAAATATTTATGGCAGGGAAATATTTGCACAAAGTTCCTAGGAAAAAAAGGTGTTTCCCCAAACACTGAAAAAAAAGGAAAAAAAAAAAAAAAAAAAAGACATCTGGCCTTGACAAAAAACAGAAATGTCCTTGTGACACATTGAAACCTGGCTAAACTGGGGAGTGTAAAAACTTACCACCCAGCCTGGGAAATGGTCCAGACTGCTTCCTCTCTCTCTGAGGAAAGCTGTGCAGAGCTGCAATTCCATATGTGTGCAAACAGATACAACAGTTCAATGAGTTTATTTTGTTCTCAAGGAGCGATGGAGTGTGTTCTGGCTCCTCTAGACCATTTGGATTCATGAATGCTCTGGGGCAATTGAGACAGCCTAAGGCAGATAAAGCATTGCCTCAAATTGATGAGTTGCAGTATGTGATTTTGTTCAGGTGATTAAGATTGGAAAAAACCCAATGTTGAGTACTTTACAGGTAGGCACTGTCTTCCTATTTGAAGAATACCTCAGCTGGTCTGAAAGGATTGCTTGTGTTTCCTCCCTCAGTAGTCCTGCCCTTTTACAGTAGTATCATGTTGACTAAGTGGAATAAATGGCATGTATTCAATGTTTGTATTAATTTCTCTCTGAGACATCCCAGAAGACAGTGCTGGACTGCTGGACTCCTGCTCCTCTTTCCTCTCTTCTTATTTGCTACCTGGTTCTGTATTGTTATAAGCAGCCCGACTACAGTAGGTGATGAACTGTGCAGAGTAGGTGCCATCTGGTCATCCTTTGACTGGAAGGGCTGTTTGTTGAGATATGCTTGTGCTGGATTAATTATTGCAGCTTTCTAACTGATGTACTGGAGCACCAAAGGACTCTCAGTTCAGAATGAAATTTGGAGTGGGATGTTGTCAGATCTCAGGTTCAAATTGTCAGATCTCAGGTTCAAATTGTAGCTGTGCTATTCAGATTTTTACTTTTTTGTTTGTTTTTTGGTGTTCTTTGTTTTGTTTTGGTTTTTTTTTTTGTTGTTTGTTTGGTTTGGTTTGGTTTGGTTTTTTGGGGTTTTTTTGTGTTTTTTTGTTTTTTGTTTTTTGTTTTTTTGTTTGTTTTGGTTTTGTTTTTTGGGGTTTTTTTTTGTTTGTTTTGTTTTTTGTTTTTTGTTTTGTTTTGTTTTGGGTTTTTAATTTTCTTTTTAATTTTTTAAAATTTTCTTCCTCCTGGAAATGAATATAGCACAACCTGTAAGCAGTGAGGCTGGCCACAGACATTTGCTATAATCAACAATATCTTGAAACAAACTTGCAAGAAATATAATATATCCTGGTAGTTTTTATTTATTTCTTTTTGTTCAAGTGAACTGAGGGCATTAAACGTGTGATGCTGAATGGGACTTCAGAATATTTACTTACTTCATATGGAATGTTTTAAAATTGTTAGGCTCAGGACAATGAGTTGTAGCTTGATACTGCAATGAAACTCATAAATATGAATTCCCTTTACACAAATAGAATGACCAAACAACAAACTAGAATGTGCTTTGAGTGATAAGCTTCTTTAGTGATCTTCAATTTTCATTCCCTTTAGGTGGAATTATTTACTTTCTTTATTACTGAGCCAGGTAGTAGTTAAATTAAGAGGTTTATGACCTTTCCTAAATAGTTTACAAAAATATTATTGCAAATGGAGTAGATAAACAAAAAACCTCAATAACCTGCATCAGGAAAAAATAACCCACTGCAATGTGACAATCGCCTCGAAGTTTAATAAAATAAAATGGTGGGAAACTCAAATTTTACAGAACATAAAGGGATCTCTATGCCATGGAAATGTGTATAGATCTGAGCTGTAGGTTTTCTGGAACACATTTTCATAAAACCAGTAACATGGTCAAGTGGCTTTACTCTTATGGTTTCCTGGGGCTAAACTTCTAGTTTATAGAGATTAGTTCAGGGAATATCCCAGGTTTGTTATTTTTATTATGCACACTTTACACTGTGATTTAGATTAAACTACCCTTTGCCAGTTTTGGAAAGCATTCTCTTTACTTTCTTGCTGCTCCTTAGATTATTATTCTATTAGATACCATGGTGTGTTCAATTTTTGAGAAAAATAACCTGCAAATGCAGCATTTTCTTTTTTAAGTCTGCCTGTGTAAATGTACATTCAGTAGCTTTTTTTCTTTTTTTTTTTTAACATAGTAGAATCAGAGTGCTTATCAGTTGTACTGTCTAATTTCAGAGTAAAAGTTCCTTAGTTACAGAAGCTACCTTTGAATCCTTGAACTGGCAAACACAGCACTTGCCCAGCTTTAATCACATCAGATAGATTTCAGCCAAATCTCTTCGAACTTAGAGTTCCTGTGTTTAAGCATCTCAATTGTGATTCCAGGATCAATTTCATATGGTCCAGAATAGTCTTGCATTTAAGTACCATCTAGTTCTGGTTAGAAGGGATCATTTGGACCTTCTGTCACTTCATCTGGTTTTTGGAGGGTATGAGGCTCCTAGCTCCACTAATGTAATGAAAATAAGCAAGTCGCACAGCTGTGGTTCATATAGAAGGATGTTGCATTGCAAATACTTTTATAGGATGTTTTTTGAACTTCTTGTTAGTCTAAGTTTTTTTTCCCTTTTTCTGTGCTCCTGTGGTTGGATATTAATATATATTAAAATTTAGGATTACTCTAAAAGTTATTTTTGAATGAAATGTGAATACATATTGCTTAGAGGAGACTTGGTACTCTCATGCCTTTGGTATTACTACTTTATCTATCTTGACTTAAAAAAAAAGAGGGGGGGAAGGAAGAAAGGTTCCTCTGACCCTGAAATTCCAGATGCCTGAGATTAAAAGAAAGAACTGGGTTATCCCATAATCTATACTGGCACTATAGCTGCTAAGTAATTTAATGTGAATGCTGTGGAAATGATGATGTATGCCATCAATTGCTGTGAACACAGCTGTGTTTCATCAATGTCTGTTTCCCATGAGACAGAGAACTATCAATGATTTTTACACACTTGATGTCAGGCTTTGGGTAGGTCTGAGGCTTAATTATTTTATGGAGTTTTGCATCAGTTGTTTTTTGGTCCCCACATCTCTTAAGATTTTTGTTCAGAAGCAAGTGAGCTATAGATTTTTAATAGCTCATAAAGAGAAATCTCAAAAAACCCAACTGCTTTCTTCATAGAAACTGAGAAAGTGATAATATCTCACTTTTTGGCTGACTTGGATGTTCTGTCATCCATCAGATGACAGTCAAATCAGTTCCCTTCCTGACAAGGTTTCCGAAGTCTGGGGTGCTCAGCCATTGCACCATTCTAGACTAAATTTTGGCTTGGCTGTGGGCTGCACTTCTCTAATTTTTTTCCTCTCGCTGCTTCTTTCTTTCTTCTTCTCTTATCCTAAGAGGTGCTTCTATATTTCCATCTCTTTTTGCCTTGACACCATATTAAAGTAATATCCAGTAATAATTTTCTTTTCCCCAGAAAAAATTCTCCTAATCCTCATGTCAAACTGTGAGGAGAAGTTCCCTCAAGCTGCAGCTCACTGACAGCCAACAGTCCCTGCGACAAGGTTCTCATGGTTCTGCACTAAATTGACAGAAAAATCCTGAAGGAGATGGTTCTGAGGTTGCTACATCGTGTGTTTATCACAGACCCAAAAATGCAGTTTTGATTTACTGTGACTGAATTCAGTCATGAAGTGGGGCAGAAAAGCTTGATTCCAATTGTTGTAAGGCCCTGGACACAATTGTACCTCACTCCCATGTTTCTGGCTTTTATGCAGGAGCTGCTGCCAGGTTCTACTCCATACACAATGTGCTATGGAGCGTTCCAGTGTTATCCAGATCAGGCAGGGATTTATCCTTGCTGGATGATTTAAAGCATTTTATATACTTGTATATATTGCTTTATTGTGCACCAGCTCTGTTTATCATACACAAAGAAATGAAACTCTCATATATTTCTCATAACACTTTTGCAATGCGTATCATGAATATAACATCATTTCAGCTCAAGTCAAATGTGGCCTTCCGGAGTTTTATTTAGATCTACCTGTTGGAGCAAAAGTAGGTATGTTCATTTACACTTCATCATATTTTGACTTCATATTAGACTGCATAAACAAGGTGAGATCTCCATAGGTAAGAGAAAAGGAGAAAACTCTGCACATAAGGGGTTTTTCCTCAGTTTTAGTGCTAAAAATTCTTACCTGGAGATGTTTATTCAGGGAAAAAAGTTTACTACTTTGGCTATATTTAGACATTTTTAACATTAGTGCAAGTGGAAAAAAAAAATCTCAGTTCTGCTATCTTGGTAAAAATTTTTAATATTAGTACTCCTGTTTACAGCAGAATGACATTTTTCAACCCTGTTTTTTTGATCTCTTCTGCCTTAATAGCTCTCTCACTCTTAGTCCAGAAGTGCCTAACTTTGCCTACTATATAAATGAGGAGTGTTTTTGATTTATAAGTGCACTGGATATTGGGATTGTATTGTTTAGAATGTTCTGGTGCAAACCTGATGTACAGTACTGGTGGGACGATACAAACTAATGGGATGATGTGAGCGAACACAGATAATCCATTATTAGATTCAAAACTGAACTAAGTAAGTGTTATAATGTGGGTGACTCCGCAAAGCACAACTTACTTGACAGTTGTGACGCTTTAGCACTTTGCTGAAATGTTTGAGGTTAGAGGTGGATTTTTTAGTTAGAGCATCACATTTTGTAACATGAATTAGACTTGGAAGAAGACAGAAAAGGCAATAAACAATATTTGGGTTTTCATTTTTTAAGTATTGCTGGACTTTTGTCCAAATACTAGGTATAATTTTACCAAGCTCTTTGTAAATATGTCCCTCAAAAATAATTTCTTCTGCTTGTCTTTTGCTTGAGCATGTCTCCCCAAGTAAGCCCAGAAAGAGACATAGAAATCTTTATAATATACTAGGATTTGACTTGCAAGGAGAAGTGAGTTATTAAAAGAAATAGAAGAAAAATGTAAGAAAACCTATGCCTTTAATGAATGGAATAAAGGAGAAAAGAGAACGTTGATTTAATCTATTGATTTTCTGTGAAGTTATAGAACAGATGTTTTCTGTTAGGTCTCTGGATAAAATTCAGTAGGCGCCACTAATACTTAGGGACTGGTGACTCCTGATAAGATTGAAAATTGATGTCTGCTCTATTGTTACCAAATGGAGATGGCAGGTTATGCTGCTTTAGGTGACTCATTTCAGAGTACTTTAATACAGAAAAAATATCTCATTTTCCTAGACTGAGACACAGACAAGAAATGTTTTACCAACAGTTTCCAGCTCCAAAGGTGTCAGCCATGAAGAGTTTAATACTTACAGTAGGCGTAGAGCACATAAAACTCCTTTGTTGTAGGTCTGAATCCCTTTGGATGCCTAGAAAAAGGGTAGATTATCTTTATTTGCCTGATTTCTGTTTGTCAATCACCTCTTTGAATGTCTAATCCAATAATTATCTACAGAGGTGCTCAGGGAGATGTGATTACACTGTAGAGGTGTTGGAAGCAAGTCCATTTCAACATTGGCCCAGTTTATCTGACTGCCTCTCCTTCGACAGATCCAAACATTAAACAGATCACATTTAATGGAAGTTCAAAGGCTTTCCCAAAAGGTTCAGAATTCTCTGTGTTCAAGGAAGAAAAAAAACGTTTCTTGTTTGCCTTCTTGGAAACCACTCAAAGCAATGCAATTCTGGAATTCAAATTGTCCCATAGTGCTTTTTGAGAGATCTGTGCAAAGTTTGCTGAGGTCAGTGCGTAGATGTTCCCAGGTGTCTGGTCAGCTTTCAGGCAAGGAGAGCAGAAAATCCATGCAGAACACCCTGCGAATGCAAAAAAAGCACCCGTGGTGCATGTGTGTGTGTGTGTGTGTGTGTGTGTGTGTTACACATGCAATATAGCCACATGTCTATAGACACATACATGTGTGTATATATCTCAGGGAAAGGATTTAAATTCTTGCTTTCAGTGTGAAATCCACCTCAGAAACTGCAGAACTAGTCAGGATCTTTCTGCGAAGTGATAAAATCTATTCTTCACACTTCTCTTACAAGGAAGACTAGAAGGCCTTCCCCCTCACTCTTCCTGAGATTTTTGGCATGGGGCTTTCATGTATTTAAATACATGCACATGCACACCCCCTCATATTTGCTGTCATGCCTTTCTGCTTTTTCTGTGCCTCCTTAAAGGTGCTGTAAGCTCCATAGAGAAATATTTAAAATAACAGAAATACAGGTTTGAAAACTGTGTCTTCCTGATGAAGTGATTTCTAAGTATGTGCTTGGACTTTTTTTCCTGTTTAGTTAATTTGCAGTAGCAGGTGCCCTGAAAGGGCAAATAGTTTGGATTTTGTTATCATACAGAGAAAGTGGCTGTGGCAATTGTGGGACACCCCTACAAGATGTGGTGCGTAAAACATGGTACTTGGACTCCAGCCTGGGGTAGATTAGTTCCTACTTGTGGCTGAAATTTGTAGAGAAGACAGAAAACCCATAAAGAGCTCTAAGACCCTTAATGAGAGACTTATGTAGTATAAAATGACGTATTCTTTAAAAGACTTGAAAAACGCGAGAAAGAATTTCAGAAAAAGCATGGCATAGTTTTGATGTGATGTCTTAGGTATGAGCTAGTCAATACTGTTTATAAATCTCTCCTTTTTAATGCATCAGATCAAAAATTATGTTGACCTCTGAACATTGCTAACTATTTGAAATGAGTCTCAAATATAATCCAGCTGATATGTAATAGGCATTACAGGCTTGGAATGAAGTCAGATGAATGGAAACATAATTTAACTTTCCAAGTTTCTTTTATTTTTGAAGTATTTTAAATGTCTAATTATAACAGATTCTGTACAGAGTGGTTTACTTTCAGCTGTTAGGCAGATCCACATCTCTAAAGAGGGTTTCCTGAGAGTCATTGAAAACTGGGCGATGTTCCCTATTCTTCTTGAGAAAGCTTTGGGGTTTTTAGCTGCTGTATGATCAACTTTATTTAGAGAAAGACATCTGTAACCTCCTGCAATTCTAACGGTAGTCTTGTGTCAGTGTAGCACATAATCCCATGCTCAAATTTGAGCCATTCACTTGTCCTGTTAAACTCAATGAAATTAGTAAAGAGAAAATGAATTATCCACATGTTCGGTATTAAAATATGAAGTATTTTTAAATTCCGAAGGACGAAAAAATGTTAAAATCATATAGCCAGGTTCTTTGCACAATTCAGGCTGCAGATCATTCATCTGTGTTTTGTATGGTACCTCAGGATCTCTGTGGGACCACAAAAAATGTATTTTTGAAGAATATCCAACGCTAAATTGAAGGCTTCAAGTGACAGACAGTCAATGATTGTGTATTGGCTGGTTGAATGGTTTACCTTCACTAGAACAAAACCACACTTCTGATTTTTAACCTGAATTTTTACAGATTCAGCTGCGGAATCTTGTATTTTATCTGGTTTCAATAGCCTTTATCCTCTTCTGCTCAAACAGACATGCAAGGGCATCAACATATTCCTCTCTAAACTTCCTTTTGAAGAAAGCAAGTTTTCTGAGATGAATTATGAGACCTTGAATAATTGTTGTACTTCTTTTGTTAGCCAGTTCCAATTTTGCTCAGCTTCCAAAGTGTTTGGTAACGCTTTTAAATTGAGAGCAATGTGCCTTGTCTGGAGAGAGAACTTTCTGATGATCAGCAATGCCTGACGTTCAGAAGCGTGAGCCATTTGGTTCAGATAAGGACATAGAACTGCAGGCTGGTAAACAAGCCTCATTCCAAATTCCTCATGCTATTTCAAATATGTAGTATCCGTCTAGACTGCATGAGAAAAGCTCCCTGATATTGCAGCAGAGATGCAGTAGAAGATACGGAAACGGGGAACAGATATACATGGGAATGACAGCTGTTGTTCCCACAAATCTTGCACCTCTTTCTAACAAGAAGAGTTGGCCCTTCTGTGCCAGGCTCAAGCTCTTCTGACGCCTGTGTTCAACATCAGCATTTGAAAGCACATCACGTCTCACAAAGCTGGGTGCTTTGCTGACAGGGAGCTGAAAGAGAAACACTTGTTTTAAGTGCTAGCTGGGAATTCATTAAAAAGGCACATGCTGATCTGGGAGCAGCCGCTTACAGCTGAAATCTGTGTCGACAAAATAGCTTTATACTGATGATACAGAGTCAGTCAAATGACTTGGCTTTGGCCTCAGACTAATCTAGGACAAATTGCAGCATTATCGAACTTTCGGCATTCGGTTTCCCACATGCAGGAAACCCTGCCCACCTGTTCTATCTTTAGTTTTTGCACCCTGCAGTTCAGGTCAACCATCCGTATCAGATTTGCTCTGGGAACTTGCTGAACCGCCTCAAGTTTCTTGCCAGGAATAAGAAATTTATTATCGTGAGCTCCTTGGAAGGATATCAGTAGAGATGATGGCTGGAAGCAGGGGCCTGCCCAGCTTGCCGCTGGGTATCCATTCCCGCAGCGCCGCTCCCGCTGAAGCAATCCCGGCGCCGGCGCTCCCGCGGCCGGGAAGCAGCTCTGCCGTGACCGCGGCCGCCGCCAGGTGGCGCTGCGCACTGCGGCGCCCTTCCGCTCCCGCTCCAGGTTCCCGCTCCAGGTTCCCGCTCC
>PYHW01010561.1:1068453-1098823 GCA_013186435.1 Turdus rufiventris
TCCCGCTCCCGGTCCCGCTCCCGGCTCCCGCTCCCGGTCCCGCTCCCGGCTCCCGCTCCCGGTCCCGCTCCCGGCTCCCGGCCCCGCTCCCGGCTGGGGCCGCAGCCTCTGGGCCGGGCCCGCGGGATCGCCCGGCCTGGCACGGCACAAGGGCCATCCCCCAGCGCGGTGAAGGCAAAACTGGAGAGATAGGTCCTTGAGAAGTGGAACCGGTGGGAGCTGCCGGTATTGCCGGGATCCTGGCTGCCAGGATGCCCAGGGATCTGGGGACAATTAGGGAATGTGTCTAGCGTGCTGATTCCCTGGACAGGCCAGAGCAAGGGAATCTCCTCTGTCTGGTGACCCATGACAGGACTCGAGGGAATGGCCTGAAGTGTCAGGGGCAGGTTTATGCTGGATATCAGAGGAAGGTTCTCCCAGAGGTGCAGGGAAGTGGTCACAGCACCAAAGCTGGCAGAGCTCAAGATGTTCAAGGCAACACTTGGAGGCACATGTGATTCTTGGCCATGGTGCTGTGCAGGGCCAGGAGTTGAATTAGGTGATCCTTGTGCGTCCCTCCCAACTCACCTCATTCCGTGATTCTGTAATCCAGACCCAATGAGTGACATGGCAAGAGCTGCAGGAAAGCCTCGCAACCCTGGAAGTGCCAAAACTCAAACAAAACGACTGTCCTGTATAATCCATTCCTATTTAAAGAACTAAAACCTAACAAAATAAAATTTCATGGAGTATTGGGAATTTGTTTAGATGTTAGGAAAAGTCTCTTCATCCAGAGCTTTGTTGGGCACTGGAACAGTCTCCATAGGGAAATGGTCACAGCACCAAGCCTGACAAAGTTCAAGAAGTATTTGGACAATGCCCCATAGTGTGACTCTTGGAGTGTCCTGTGCAGGCCATTGAGTTGGCCTCAATGATCCTTGTGGGTTTCTTCCAGCACAGGTTATTCTATGATTCTATGAATTAATTAATTACATTAAATACTTTTAGCCTGTTCACTTGAAAGTTGTTATGTGTGTACACACTCCATGGGGAGTGTGTGTGCCTGGCTTTGCATGGCTCTCCTGCCTCAAGTCAGTGTGGGAACACACAGACATAGAAATTTAATATATCATGTGGAGTTCTCAGGTGAACTTTGGACTTTCACATTTCTTTTATTTCATGGTTGAAAAATTATTTGTATACAGTGTACAAAAAATCATAGCATTGTTTCAGCAAAATCTTAGCTCTTGTAATCTTTTTATTAGTAAAATGTGATTTATGATAACTTGTATGTCTAATCAACAAAGAGTAACTTAACCATGGAGGTGGTTTGTTTACTATTTGTTTTAGAAAAATGCATTACTATATGATTTTCTTTGGGATGTAGCAGAAATCTATTTCTATTGAGAAGTGCATTCTACATTTGAATTATAGTATCCTGTGGGCATTCATATTTCTTTGAGATTTCGTTCATTATTTTAACCCTTGGTCCATTCCCCTATATTTTGGGGGACATTTTTCATTAAAAGTTAGATACAAAATTATACAGCTTCTTTGCAAATAAGCCTTGGGGCTCTAAAAAGCCTCAAACCAACAAATAATCAAAATCCCCAAAACAAAAAAACGCCCAAACACTAGTGTCTTCTTGGCTAATATTACTGAAATATATTTGGTTAACCTTACTGGAAATAACACAGATTAAAAAAATAGGCTATAGTTGCATTGTTTCAGCATGAAGCTAACAAATAAGGGATTTTCTTCTTTATTCTCCCTGTAGGCTAATGGTATGAAGTGTGCAAAGTCTCAGCTCAGGCTAGGTGCCTCTGCAACACGCTACTCTCATCAGTAGGGTTAAAAAAATACAATTAAAAAGCAGTAGCTGCAGCCACATGGGAGCATTATCAAGCAGGAATTTCACACAGGTGCTCTCCTGACACCCACTGTCCTTCAAAACAAGTGTCCACAGGGTCAAGCTTTCAAAATCAGCTTGAAATTCCTATTAATTGACTTAGAGGTCTGGCTGAAGAGCATATTGAATATTTGTCTTACAGTCTCTTTCTGAGGGCAAAAAAGACACAATTACAAAAGGCATACATACTTTTAAACTTACATATCAACTGTATTTAGCCAAAGAATCTTATGCAAAGAGTATCCTTAGATATGCTGTGCATTTTCTAGTATGAGCAAACACAATATTTTTTTTAAGATGCTTAACCCATGTAATGAAAAGAAATTAGAAAAATGGGAGACCTGACTATTCTTATACATATTTTGTGATTAATTGTGATGGATTAAAATTGGGAATTTCTGGCTATCCATGAATATCACTCTCTCAGAAGCCATTTATTTGCACTGGCCTTAGTAAACAAGACAATACATTTCCTTTGAACATGTACTTTAGATTAGTCGCAGCTCCTACTTGGAAGAGGAATATTTGTGACTGATCTTTTTTGTTTGCTTATTTCTTTTACTGATTTGTAAGGCTTTGATTGAAGACTTCCATCTCTTGCTTTTTGCTTTAGCAATAGTAATTCACATTTGTATGTGATGAATTCAGTGGTCACTCCACAGGAGGGTATTAAGTAAAATTAAGTAATTTCACGATTATAAGCCGTACCATTTTGACTAAAATTTTGCTCCCACCCCGGAAATGCGGCTTACACTCAGGAGTGGCTAATATATGAAAAAGGTTTGGAAATTTCCAACCCCAGAAGTGCCAGCCAGGGTGCTGAGCACCCGCCAGTAAAACCCGGGGTTGCGCGATTGTTACAGATTGGTTATTCTGTTGCACGGGGGTGGAGGCGGGCTCCCTCCTTCAGGCAGCGCAGCCCGGGGCAGAGGCGGGGGGCTCCGTGCTGCCATTCCCACGGCTCATGGAGGAGGCAGGGGTCTTCCGTCCCCGCCTGCCACCCCTGCAGGAGCAGGCAGGCTCCTTCCCCGCCTGCCGCCGCGGGTGCCGGCGGGCTCCATCCCTGCCTGCTGCCACCGCTGTGGGTGGCGGCGGGCTCCGTTCCTGCCTGCTGCCGTGGGACAGCGCCGGGCCGGGGTGAGCGAGCCCGGCAGCAGCGGCAGGCGGCCCCGAGCGGCCCCGCCGAGCGGCAGCGCTGAGCTGGGCCACCTGGCCCTGTCAGCAGCCCCGAACAGGCTAAGCCCTCACGGCCCAAGCCCAGCCAGTAAACCCCCCCAATCCCACGATTCTGTTACTAATTGGCAACTTTGTTGCACGCGGGTCTTCGCTGCGAACAACAGAGCAGCTTATAATCAGGTGCGGCTTGTGTATGGACCAAGAACTAAATGTTGCCGACACCCGGAGATGCGGCTTATAATCAGTGCGGCTTGTAATTGTGAAATTACTGTCTTTTCCAGAGACCAGGTTCTCTGCAGGAAAAAGGACCACAAGAACAAGAATTAGAATGAATTTTGATCCTGCTGAAGAGATTTGTAAGAGATATCTTCTGCAGGCAGTCTGGCCACTGAGAAGGGTGGAGGCAGTTTCAAGGGTCAGTCTCTGATCCCTGATCTGTGGTTGTTGATGACCACCTTCGTCATCCTGAGCTGAAGCTGCTGATCAAAGTTTATGTTTTTATGCTCTTTGGTTGCTACTGCACAGAGCTTTGAAGTATCACAACTTGAAACACCACAGAGCTTTTCTCTGCCAGCCTAGATTACTCGTGGGAAAGGGATCAAATAAAACCGATTTAGATACTGCAGTTAGCAATGCTGACATCATCACTAGTCCCCTTTCAATCCCTCTGTCAGCTTTGAATCACTTTTGCTTTACTGTTTGGAGATGGTATTAAATGCTGATGAAGCAGTATATATTTCAAGTTTCCGAAGTCCTGTGAGCCATTTTTAGATAATCAAACCTTTTTTGGGGTACAGGTACCTGACATTAACTGCTCGTGATATGGTGCCTGATCACATCCAGGAAGCTATTTCAATGCTGCTGCACTCCTGCTCTGGTTGGACAAAATGCAGTATATCTTTTATTTCCTGCCCATAATTGGATCGTAAAGTGAGTTTTTAGAGCTGTAGGAGACTTTGTGCATCTGAAAAGAATCTTAATTGTTGGTGTGTTCTTCAATGTGAAAGTTGTCATGGCTTTGAGATTCTGAATCTAAATCTCATGAAAGCTAAGGTAATAGAGGGTCAGTCATTTGGATCCTCTTTCAGGTTCTCACCTGTAGTTTGTTCTTAATCAAAGTTGCATTTCTTGCACAGGGGAGACATACCTGATGATCACAACAAGGTTAGAAAAACACTGAGGAGGGAGACAAATATCATTCACAACTCTTTATCCACAGTAAGGGTGACATCTGTTACTGCATGCTGTTTGCTAAATCCATTCCATTTCCTAATCTTGTGCTGCCTGCACAAGTTTGCAATAGGGTTAGTGTGTAGCAACTCTGAGATACCGGCTCAAAAAACATTTATGATCCTGCCTTGAAACATACTTTGAGCTGCACAACTAAGATCTGAGATGAAAATGGATGAAAACGCATTAGCATGAAACAGATTCTCTAGCCCTTCTGTCAATTTTTTTCATCAGGTATCAGCTATCAAGTTAAGAAATTGTGGGGTTTAAATATAAAATTATGTCTTTGGATTATTTCTGCCTAATTTTCTGGAACAGTAGCATAATTTCTTGGAAATCACAGTAGAATAAATGACCATTATATTTCTTAGATCATACCACATCTGATTTACTGCTCTGTGCACATCACTGGAAGACTGTAGGAGAATAGGTTCATTCTGTAGGAGGATAAGGCCACATTCATTCACATTGTGTCTTCTATTCAGTTTAGAACTTCAAGGTTTTGTGTAGCTTTTCCCTATGCAGCCATACTTTTTATTAGTAAGAATATTTTTCTTTACATTTATAAAACTGACATTGGTTGGTGATTTCTCTAAGGACTGTTACACTACCTCCTATGGCAGTTTCATAGTAGAAAGAGAATTTCAATAAAAATAAGCTATTTAAACCCTTTTGTTAAGGAAATAAGACAATTTTATTAAAAAATATCTGTCCCAAGAATGATTTTAACAAAGATAACAAACAGCATGAAGAAAGGAGGATTTTTTGGAACTAAGTATAAATTTTATCTGCAGCTAGTTTTGAATACTTTGGGAATATGTTGCTTCAGAAATCACCTCAGTCCTTTGGTGGAGTGACTGTATTTTTTAGGTATGCCTAAAAAGACCAAAAGCCATTTTGGATGTGGAGAGCAGGAGTGCAGAGATCATCACACCCATCAGCACCAGGTTCTTCTTGTTTTATGTTACAGCTATGTAATGTTTAAATAAAAATAAATTAAGTGTTAAGTAGAAAGTCTTCCTGCCCTAGTGTGAATAACAACATACTCCTGGCATGACAATATAGCAGTTGTTAGCTCTGTGCTGGAGATGATCTCATAGTTGGTTTAATCAAAAATCTAATCTATGCTGTTGAGAGGGCCATAGCTTTGGAAATTCAATCTTTTATCGTTTTGCCAAGAACTTTTGCTGGTGTCCTTTGGGTCACATTGGAAGGCTCATTTTGTTGTGCTAGGGTTTTCTGAGTGAGAAATCACACAGAGTTTTTGTTGTGAGGCCTCAGAAGACTTTTCTCACACAGGCTGGGATGCATTAGGGAAATGAGTAAACTAGTGTCATGTCATACATGCCTACTCTGTCCACTGCTGTCTATGTGTTTGGATAGATGACATGAAAATTTATTTATTTCCATTGAATAGTATTACTTTTCTTGAAAGAGTTAAGAAGTCCTTGGTGGTTTTTTTTTTGGTTTTTTTTTGTTTTTTTTTTTAATATTGAGAAACTAGTTGAGAATCCATAAAGTCAAAAGTCTGCTTGTAAAAATCTCTAGTTCCTTAACTCAAGTGCTTGCAAGTTGCAAATGCTGCTTTTAGAACAACTGCGGTTAATGAGCAGGCTTTTCCAATCAGTTTTGAATGGAATATTGAAACATGAAAGATAAACTGTCGTTACATGAGTTTTATTTTTATCTTATAATTTTTATACTGTACTTTTCAAGCAATTTTCTATTTCCTATGTTTTCTAAGAGGCAGATTATATTCTGTTAAGAAGAGGCTGCTATTGCAGTCTAGAAGAAACCACTTTTAGATGAGAAGGGAAAGATTCCTGAGGTGTTCAATGTGGGAACTTCTGTCATACTGTGTTATCTGGAAATAAGAATGGAAAGTCAATGAGATTCAGCAATTACTACCAAAGAAACTAGAGAGGCAGAAAAGGAGAATCCTGACCACTGTCAGATGCAGTCTTGGGTGTCATAGACAATCTCATTTGAATCCAAATTCTATTTGCATTGTGTTTAATAGCAAAATTCCAACATAACAACAGATTTGGAAGGGACCTCAACAGAGCCTTATTTCATAGCCTGTGACAATGAATCCTCTTCCTTAAACCAGTTTTCATGCATTTCTGTATGACCTCAAACCTTTTTATATAACTATGAAACAGCAAAGAGATATTTATTGTGCAAAGGCTAATGTAAGGCAACTGTAAAAGTAATCTGCCTGAAATGTTTTATTTTGCTAGGCTGTGCAGTTCAGTTTGGTGTTACAAGAGTCACACAGCAATTCAGCAGATTCATGGCTTCCCTGAGAACTGTGATGACAAACCCTTGCACTGCTCCGCTCCCATTCCACCGGCTGGGCCTGTGTCCAATATTTGATAACCAAGTTATCCCACAAAGCGATACAAAGCCCCTTTTGGTTTAATGCAAGAGGACATTTCATCAGTAGAAGTTAAAGGCTCACAGGTTCTTTGTCCAAGCAGACCCTTAGGGGTTCTTTATCTCTGAGCATGCAGCCTGGGCAAGTCACAGACTCTTGCAGCCCCGTTGACATCCCTGGGATTCAGCACTGGTGCATATCTCCAAAGTTTATTGGTGCTTTCAGGAGGTGTAAATTAAAACCAGCCATCCAAACAAGGTATTCTGAATTCTAGTTTCATGAACCACACCTCAACTTTATTCCCTTTGAGTGTTTCTTCCTATGTGTTGCCTGTATCTCCTGATAGTGAGGAACTGTAATTCACTTTCAGAGAGTTGGGAGTATAATTTCATCTCTTGTGCATACCATTTCCCCTGAATGCCATGCTAGGAATGTATTAATATATCTTTTATATGCCAGAGGAATGTGGAATATGTGTACTGGCAATGTGTTTGGAACCTAAGGGAGGGCAAGTGGAGGAGAGAGGCTGGGCTGATGGAAATGCTGTTCCCTGTGGGAGGAAGGAGTGGTGGAATTTGCTGTGCCACGCTTTCATACTGAGCCTCTTCTCTATTTTGCTAGTGGCATCCCTACCCAATGTTATGTCAGCTGTTCCCAACTCTTCACCAATGCCACCCTCTTTCGTGTGGCCTTAGGTCAACCCTGAGCAAAATACAAGGAACTGGATGATGCAGTTTCTTCCTGAGCTTAGAGGACATAATAACACATGTGAAAGCAAGGAGCCAAGGAAAACACAACTATATTTAATGCCTCTTTCTTTCTTTAATTTTAGCTGTCATTCATGCATTCACGTTTGTGTTTCTCTGGTATTGCTTGAAGCCCCATGGGTTGTTACAAGTTCTCATTAATTAAGAAGATGTCATATTTTCTTGGGAATTTTTTTGGTTTCCTTTCTTTGTGTGTCTAACTGAGGGTAGATTTTATCAGCTGTATGCTCTTTCATGTCTATGAAATAAAAAAAGCACATTAATATGCCTTTTCCACCCTTTAGTCACAATCCTGGGTGGATGTTGTTTTTTTTTTAAACAGGAGTATCTCTCAACATTATCAGCATTGTTAAGAAAACTAGTTTTTGTCTTCATTGTCCTTGTAGCCCTTTTCCACTCAAAGCATTTATTTAATTCACTGAATAAAGTTATAAATCAAGCTATTAGAGAAAATACTGGAAATACTTAACTAAGGACAGGTTCCTTGGCTACATATATATACACACACACACATATATATGTGTGCATATATTTCCAGTTAGTGAACCACTAATAAGAACTCCTTGGATACAGTACTTCCTCTAGTCTTTCTCCTCTGGTGGCTTATGAAAATGTCAAGGAAGACAGTATTAAAATACTTGCTCTGCTAAAAACCGTATGACATCTACTGCTTCTCCACTAGGCATGTATCCCGTTACAGGAGAGAAGACTGGTTTATGTGACATGGATTCATGTCTGATTAATCCATATCTGTAAAATACTAGCATTTGCATTTAGTAATATTGCACCCTTCCTTTTTCAAGCTTCAACCTTCTGCTTCAAACTTCCTATCTCATAGCAGTTCTTTTAGCTCTCAGTGCTTGCTTTTCATTCCTGTTCAAGTATTATGATGAGGTAATATTCTACCTTTCAGGTTTCTGGGTTGTGGTGTTTGTTTATTTGTTTGTTTGTGTTGGTAGGAATTGAATTTGTCATGTTAAATTTAAAGCTGTACTTGTGATACTTGATCTTGCTGGAGAGCATCCCTGTTATTTTTAAAATGTTTTTATCAGTAATGATCAGTAATAATTCAGAGACTGAAGTCCTTGCTAACAAAGGAATAATCCCACTGGGGTCCTTGGGAATTTTCAAGAATGAACATGCAATTACTGTCAAGATTTCTGTCTTTAGACGGTAGCTGAATGGACATTTGGACAGAGTACTATTCCAGTTGCCAATCCCAAGTTTCTCTCTCCACCCAAGTCAGAGAACTGTCTAAAATTACTGCTCCATAAAGCTCTTAGCCAGCTGTGGGATGCTGAATGCTCAAAAATCCCATTAATTTGAGAGGGAACTGTTGATCTTGACCTTTCTCTGGATGAGGCTGTGTATGTTTCTAGCTAGATTGCTCCAGAGACCTGGTAGTGAGTCTGGAGGGCATTTTCCTAGGCTGTTACTCAAATTCTGCTTGCAAATATGCAGAATATTTCCAAAGGACAAAATGTTGTTGGTAACATGACACACCCTCCCACCACCCCAGAGAATAATGTCTATTAAACCCTTTTTAATTAGTTGTGGTATTATAGATCCTGAACAGTGCATATTCCCAAAACTGTTGTGAAGCCACTGTCCTGTCCCATTTCTCCCTAAGAGGCCTTTGATGCTCTTGGTCCTATTCCGTGGCTCACCAGTGCTATTCAAGTCATTATTTAGGCTTTGCAAAACCTGCCCTCAGGCTCTCAGCTTCTTTGAACATGCCTCAGCTTTTCCAGTCTCTGAGTCCTTTCTTCATACTCTGTACCATGGAAGACTGTTGTGAAACACATTTTCTGCATTCTTACCCCTTCGAGGGCTTCCATATTGAAATGTTCTCCAAACCGCTTTATTTGAGGATAAAACTCTAAAGTACTGAAAGCTCTGATTTTATAGACTTGAGGGAAAAAACAAGTAGGACCTTAAAGGGGATCATCTCTAGAGGTTTCTAACAGTAGGCTTTTGGAATGGTTTTTTAAAAAATAAGGTTTTCAGTTCAGTATTTGTTTTAAATGAAGAGTAGGCCTCTTGCAACAGTTGCAATAACCCAGTAAAAAAGTTTGCTTCCATTGTCATCTTATTGTGGGCTTTTAGAAAAGTACATTGAAGATGTTTTTTCTGGAAAACTGACATTCTGAAGAGCTTCTGCTTACTTGATTAGCCCTAATACTGAGGTGTTCCCAAGAGTCAGAAGAGAATAGTAGTATTTTTGAGAAGAAAATGTTGGGTAGTTGAAACTTTAAAAAATAATTTTGGTGGGAAAGGAGTTGAGGCAATTGATGGTTAGGAAGAAGAGCTTGCAATTTGACTTGTTTCAGCCACAGAAGACTGAAATGTGAGGGGGTTGTCTTCAGCTGGAACACTTGTTAGAAAGACAAGGATTTACCTTAATTGGAACAAATAATTGAGGACTGAGCTCTTCAGTAGTAAAATTAAAGCACATTTCATGTTTATACTTAGTGTTTATTTTCTTCTTGACATTTCCCTCCCTTCACAAAACAAAATTAAATACGCTGAATGAAAGCAGAATTTACCTAAAAAATTGATTTGTTGGATCTTCTGAATGAAAACCATTTAGGTTGCTGCTCCCTTTCTCTATATATGTGACGGTACAGGATGCATGAGTATAAATGTCAGGCAGCTGGGAGGTGTTTGTTTTTGGAGAACTGGAAGCTCTTTGAAAACTGCAGGAGTAGATATGTTTCTGAAGTTTTATTTCATTGTTTAGCTTTCTGTCATCCAGAAGTGCAGTGTTTACTTAAACGTTATACAAGCTCAGTGTTGTAAATTAACAAGTACTGTTGTAAATTAGGAGTCTTGGCTTTAAACTGCTGGACTCAATGTTATAATTGAAAACATCTCTACAAACACTCAGCTGTTGAGTCCTAACTTTATAGAAATACCTTGGTTTCAGAATGTGACATTCACAAGCAGGTCTGAAAGGTTATGCTGAACTAAACCTGAGGTGTACATTTGAATTTTTTGATCAAATGAAATCTGCCATGCAAATCTGAGAAATCCATGCAATCTAGGGTTTGATGCCCTCTTTTTGTGACAGAGCTCCTATATAGCTCCCATGTGTGTTATTGATAAACATGTACACAATCCCAAGCATTGGATTTTAATTTATATGGTTTAAAGACTGTCTTTTCTTTCTGAAGAAAAGTTTGTCACATTGGCATTTGTGTTTCATGCCAATTTCTCCGTTGTGCTGCATGTAAGCACAGTCACATTAAGAGATGGAAGTTCAGAGCAAGACAGAGGAAAATGCTGGAGGTAAGGTAGCTCTAACCCTAAATGAAAGTTAAGCAATTCCAGAGAGATGTGTTTTGCAGTAGAATTGTGATGGAATAGAAGGAACACAAACAAGTCAGGACATTTACACTGTTTCAAAGAGTGCAACTGCGGGAGTAGATAAGACAAAGCAAAGTTAGGAATGTCTTAATAACTAGGAAAAACTTCAATATGCACTCTTCATACTGTAATCTCTGTTCTGACTTCCCTTTAAAAAAGAATGTAGACATTTTATCCATATGTGATAGAACTATTTATTTAAGAGGGTAGCAGAGCAGGAACAATGGGAGTGGAAATGATTGAGCAGTAACAGGATAAACATTTACCATACAGAGATCTTACTTCCAAATAGGTTGTATGTTTTCTGTATTAAAAAAATAAGAAAAAAGAAAAAAAAAAAAAGAAAATAAGATTTTACACAATCACAGAATTATTAGGGAAGGGACCTCTGGATATCATCTAGTCTAACCCCTGCAAAGGTAGGGTCACCTAGAGCAGGTGACACAGGAACAAGACCAGGTGGGTTTTGAATGTCTCCAGAGAGGTACTCCACGACTTCACTGGGCAGCCTGTTCCAGTGCCTTGCCATACTTAATGCAAAAGAGTTTGTCCTCATGTTGAGGTGAAATTCCTTGCATTTTATTTTATGGCATTTCTCTTTGTCCTTTCACTGTGAACCACTGAAAGGAGTCTGGCACCATCCTCTTGGTACCTGCCTTTGAGATATTTATAGGCATTGATGAGATCCCCCCTCAGTCTTTTCTTTTCCAGATCACAAATCTGGGCCCCAAAAAAGGTCCAGCTCCCACAGTCTCTCCTCATGAGAGAGGTGCTTCAGACCCCAGATCTCTTTGTGGCCCTCTGCTGGATCTCCTCCAGGATCTCCTTGCCTCACTTGTACTCAGGAGCCCAGAACTGGACTCAACACCCTAGATATGCCTCACGAGGGCTGAGCAGAGGGGCAGGATCACCTTCCTCAACCAGCTGGCCACATTCTTCTTGATGTACCCCAGGATACCGTTAGCCCTTCTGGCCACAATGGCACTGCTGGCTCATTTCAAGTAAGAGATGAAAGTGAGCGGTTTCTTTAAATGATGCTGCTTCAGCGATGCTTTTCCTTGTCTCAGGTATTAAACATGAGGCATCACTTGAAACTTAGGATGTTTCAGAGTAAAAACCAATCTTTCTTCTTTTCCTCCCCATGATGCTAGAGTGTGAGACTTTGAGGTTACTGAGTTTTGGGGAGTGATTGTAGTAAGGGAACATGCCATGTGTTGCTTTGTTTGGTTAAAATGATGGCTCAGGCATTTTACCTCCAGTTCCTCAAGGGATGAGCTCCCACAGTTGTGTACATCCCTACATAAGCTCTGGGCAAAATTGCTGGTATTGCAAGTGTCGCAATTTCTCAAATCATGAGACAAATACTCAGTTTGGGTTGCTTTTCTGATATTTGAAATTACAGAGGCAGCTGCTGTCCTGTTTTTCTGTTTGTATGTTAAAATCCCACCAGTTTACCTACATGCAGACTGGGACATGCCTGGTGGTATCCCTGCTGGTATTCTTCCTTGCTGTGAGAAAAGAGGGTTTGTTCTCCAGCTGTCTCCTGCTTCCCTCACTACAAGAGCAATCAGCTTCCATCCTATACCTTGGAGCAGGATGTGGCCGAGACCAAAACCAACAAGGGTGATTTTGCAGCTTGGAATTTCCCCATGGCTGTTGTGTCCATCTTCTAAATATAACAGCAGAAAAACATTAAATTCAGCAATTTCTTTTGTTAAGAGCTGATTTTAAATGCTGAACAATGCTGTTGTGAACTCAGCTTCATGTCATTGCAATGATGTACCATCATTTGGTTGAGCACCAGGCCCGTCTGAGCTCACAAAGCATTTGGACAATGCTTTTAGGAACATGTAATGATTTTTGGGGCTGTGCTGTGATCCTTGTGGGTCTCCTTCATCTCAGGAATTCTGTGATTCTATGATAACTGCTCACTTTGTCAGCTTACTGAGAGGTTTTTTTGTGTCACACGTATCTTCAGGAAACTAAAATACTCTGTGTGAGCTGCCATACACTATTTTTCAGTTTTTCATGGCAAATACAATGTTTGCTAAACCTCAAGTGCTTCTGTTAGGATGAAGTTACAAGTGAAGTTACAAGGCAGTATTTACAGGACTTCTTCATGTGAATGAATGTATTGGTAACTTTATTCCAATAATAAATAAAGTCAAAACCTCTCAAGTGTTAGCCATAAGCAAAAAAACTAAACTCATTTACATGAGGTGGCAGAGGTGTCAGAGTTAAATTCTCGCAATTCAGAAGGGAAAGAATTTTTAACAATATTAGAGGAAACCTGTACCATTTTTCAAGATTCTGTTTAAGTATGCTTCTTACTAAAAGAGGTTACGTAATTCTTGGCTTCATTAGAAATCTAGTCAAGAAATTTTATTTTAGCAGCCTAGTGAAAAACAAATAGTGTGCTTTCTGTTGGTAAATTATAGCACTCAGCTTTGGTCAGTTCAGGCAGTTCTAGTCTAACACACCTTAAGAAATGTATAAAGGCATTGAAACCTTTTTTTTTTTTTTTTTTTTGTGTCTGTACATGAGGCTATGGGTGGCAGCTGACATAGCAAAGCATGTAATCAGGTGTAGTCAAAATTGCAAAATTGCTCACCAGGGTGAGGAACCATTATCTGTTAAAGCTAGAGCTACAGATTTTCATCATGAGTTTTTTCTATGCAGTGCTAAATATCTTCCCAGCTCTGCTTCCAGTGGTATTCATAGGACTTGTTTTATCAATGGTAACAAGCATTAATCTGGCTGAGAGCTTGTGATCACAGACAGCCTTCCCTGTACCACCCATTGCTTGGCCTTCAGACTTCAGCAGTTTCTTCTTCTCCCATGCTGGCCCCAGCTGCTGATGCTGCTGTCAGGTGGCATGGCAAATGAAGAAGTTGGCCAACCCTGGCCTAAAATAATCCTTTTTCTGCTTTCATCTGTGTAAGATTATTTTTGTAAACATTCCTAAATGTTCATGTTTGAGTAAAATTATTTTCTTTTCCTGGTTTTTCACATGGTCCTATGGAAAGCTGAACCAGCTCAGATGAAAAATGGCATGGGAAGAAAGGAGTATGAGGAAAGAGTTGCCTAAACTTGCCCTGATGCTAAAAATTGAAAAGCTGGGACTGAAGCTTCAGTGTATAGGTCTATAGCATAGTGGCTTAGCTGGCAAAACCCATTTCCTTGTTCCTGCTCTGCCCCACCAGCATTCAGAGACTTGCCCTATCTCACATGCCAACTGAGCTATTTTCCCAGGGTTAGTAAGGAACTTGATACTGTGCTTGTGGACTTAATTACAGCCCATGTAAAACATTAAATTGGTCTGCATTCTTATGAGTCTTTATGTGTGAATTCTTTGTCTTAAATGAGAATTTTCGAAGTATTGGTATTGAAGAAGAGAAGTACTAGAGCTTTCTGGATGTTTTGTGTCTAGTGATTATCCTTCTAGGTCAGTTTATTTTACATATCAAAGATTTTATGTAAGAAACTACAAAACAAATGCATGCTTTGTGTGCACTAAGGAGAGCAGCAGACTGGACCTCAGCTATAAATGGTCCAACTATTGCTGCATGGAGCCCTCTGGGAATTCATTTACCTGTAATGCAAATTTGTACTCTTTTGCCTGCAGCCTGTTTTGCTTGTACTACAGGACTAAATATTGACCTTCTTCATTTCCTCTCTTTGTCAGACTTTGTTTATGGCTCAGAAGCAGCACATGGAGGGAGGAGAAGAGTGCATTTTTTCCTGCTTGTATTAGCCATTGGGTGAAGATCAAGAAACATGTGATCAACATTTATTAAACATGATCAATTGCAGACAAGTAAGTTCATGTCACTTCCACAAACATGTTTCCATTTGAACTCTTAATTCTCCCTGTTGTGACCTCAAAATGGGAATTTATCACAATCTGCTAGCATTTGAACATTTCTGATGTTGTAGACAGAGATTTGTGGGTGTCCAGGGCCTAGAGGATCTCAAGCCAGACCGGCAGATCCTAGATCTGTTAATGTAAACTTTAGGGATTGTTTTTTACAAAAAGAAACACTCATTTCAATGAAAGCTGACTCTATTTTCAGGGTTACAAGCTGCCTATGCTGAGCTGTGTAATAAGCAGAGCATGTGGAAACTCCCACTGAATAAGCCAGAGCAAAAGACCAGGGAGGCCTCTGCTCCAGTGCTGTGATTATTTTATAAGAACCTGAATCATATTATGCCTGATGATTTGTTAAATTTGCATTCAAATTTGAGTTCAAAGCTGAAACTGGCTAGCCTAAAGTCACCTGGAGTTTTGCCTTTGACTTCAAAGGGCCACACTTTTTATCCAGTTCTACAGTTACTGAGTGTTTTGAAGGAGTTCTTTTTTAGCTCCTCTGCCGAGACAGGTCTATTTGATGTACAGATCTCCACCATGGCAGCAAAATCCTTTCTCTATGAGGTTTCTGTGCTCCTCTCACTTATTCCTTCTCCTGAAGTTATAAATCTCTGCCTAGGGCACCAAAATCCTTCTCTGCAACAGCTGGTACTGATTTCAAGGATGCTCCAGGTAAAGAAAAAACATCAGCAGAGCAATATAATTCCTGTTGGCAGGCATTTCCCCCTAGATATTAAAAAAAGTGAAATGGATCTTTTCTCTCTGTCATTCTTGTTTGTTAGAAAAAAAAGCATGCAAGAAATATCACTTTCATCCCCAAAGCAGTGACCAGAGACTCTTGCCATCATCCTCCATCCTGTCCCTCTGAGAAATCTTGAACAGGTAGGAGAACTGCAGAAAATGGTGGTATGAAGGGATGCAGGACTTCCCTAAGGAGTGATAGGGTAGATCCCTTTTCCTGTGGGTTTTACAAGTCACCTACAGTAACTCTTAGAACAATGCTGTCCCACTGCAGTCCTCATGGCCTGTGCAAATAGGCAGGATACTTAACAATTTTCCTTCTTCCTTCCTCCCCTCCCCAAAACTGTTATGGAGGTCCTGGCTGTTCTCTTAGCTCAAATAATGTTTGACAGTTCAGTAACAAGACAAAAGACAACCTTCTTTTTTTAAATCCAGATAATTTAATACAATAAAGAAGCAAAGACATCAAAGGAAAGAAACCATATACATTGTACAAAGAATTGGGAATCTGTTCTCTTTTCAAAATTTTGACATGTGCTATGTACTGTGGTTATAGCTATTAAGAAAATACAGACATCTTTCCATGCAGTCCTCTTGCTATTTAAAACAATAATGTGAAATCTGTTTTGATGCTGCACAGAGACACACACACAGCTTTACTGCTGACTTTAGTGAAGGTGGGTACAATACGTTGGCCTTGTACTTCATTAGAGCAAAATCATGGCAGTTCAGTCGGAATGAGAGACATGCATTAAATTTATGACACAGTGCAAGTTTTGTGTATGCAGACTGCTTTCTTGTTCCGTCTTCAGAGCTCTGCTTAACTTCTTTTGAAGCACGTTTCATTATCCTTTATTGCCTGGGAGGGTGTTTTCAGAGATTTTCCTGCCCTACTCCATAAGACTTAGGCAGGAATGCTATTGGGACTTAACATGGAAATGCACAGGATCTGCTCTTATGATCTCCCATATCTAAAGGGCACCATGTAAGCCTGTGCCAGCATCCTCTCTAATCAGCTCAACAGTTTCTGAAACAGTTGGTAGAGGGGACAAATGTTCTAACATTGCTCACAATTTTTCAGAAAATGTCTCTTTTATGGACCAGGTGATGTCCATAAGACTCACAAGCTCCTATTTACCTTCAAACAGTTAAATTATTTACAGACTTGAACACAGGGAGTAACATTGTTTAGTCCTCTTGGGAGAAGAGGATGAGCTGTAAGTCATGTCTTCTACTGGAATTCCAAATACAACTTCCTGGCTTGTTTAATTTAGAAGTTGAGACTGAGTTATCTCAGTTACCATGTTGATTATGCTTAATAGGTTCAGGTTGTTTTAATTATCATTCCTATAAGTACTTTACAACTGTGGGGAGATGGCTCTAGAAGATAACTAAATGTTGAATTAATGAGAAGGGCTGAGATACAAGGTTTCAGATGGGGAGGGATGAATGGTCGTTGCTGGGCTGTATTATTTAGCAGTTTATAAATTAATTATTTTGCCATATTATGTTGCCTGTCTGCAGGTTTAGGTGAAATTTTAAGTGTGAAGATAACATTTTTACACAAATTTAATAGGCAGACAGTGTCAGATTCCAAAATCCTGCTCCTTGCTTAGGTAGGAAGATGAGACAACAAAACTGATATTAAAAATAAATACGTATTTATAAAAATGATGTGTGCAAACACCAGGTCAAGGTTCTCTTGAGAAGATTTCCAAGTCCCTGGGTTATCTCAGGATCATGAACTTTGTAGTTTAGTGGGGATATATGGTAGATAGGAAAATCTAGTAGACCATTTTTAATAAAGGAGAGAAGATTTTCTTTCCTATCAGGTATAAACGTAGTTGTACTTTCCTCTGAACACATTCTGATCTCTGCTTTGGGTAAAAGCTTTGGAAATAAACATTTATCTCTTACGAAGCCTTCTAATATGAAGAGTAAAACTTTGTGGGTTTTTATCCCTTTGGTTATGAACCATGATGGGCTACACAAAGAAAGGAGACCATATTTGGTAAAGATCACACTTTGTTGCTAGCAAATTTTATTCATATAAATAATGTGTCTTATTGCTATAAAGTATTGGCTAAAGAGACAGGCTAGACATTGACTAAAGAGATAGGCATCCATCAACAACAAAACTGTGAACCAGACCAAGGGAATATAAGCAAAAGAATGGGGTTGTTTTCATCTTGAAACTTTAGATGGATTCCTGAGATTATTTAGTGCTCTTTTAGTTGCTTAATTTCCCATTGAACTTGGATTTTTCTTGATCTAGTCCATTCCAGACATTGTTACTTAATCCTTTACATATCCCAAGATGTCACTTGGATTAGTAACCAGACTTTTTTATGTTGTCAGCCATAATTTCCCCTGGAATAACTGCCTTGCTGCATCCAGATAAACATCTTCATATGAAGAACATTTATTGTTGCCCAACATGGAGAAATTCCAGCTCCTACTCCAGCTGGGATGACAAGATTTTCAGACAGCAGTAGTAACTTCTAAGTAAACACTTACCTAAAGGTTATAGACTCATATTAAAATAATATTTATAATCTGCAGATATTCCCTGTGGAAAGGGGATTTTAGGACTGATGCATCTCTTTGGGTTGGTGAGCCCATAATGTCAGGCAGAAATACATTCAAGCCACCTGCTAAGTGCACAGCTGAACCTAACACAGCTGAAGGAGGACTTGGGGTAAGTGTATGGGTCCTAAGTTAATAGCTGGAAAATGTACCAAAATCTTTACACTTGGAAAAGACATTTGCTATGCTGCTTTTTGGTATGAAGCTGATAAAATGGCAAAGGAGGGAGTGACAGTTACTTTTGTTGCATAACTGAATACAACAGTTCCTAATTTGTCACAAGAAAAATTAAATTACCATTTCAAACAGGCATTTTATACTTTTCAGATGAGACTGGAATTCCGAATGTAATATATAATCTGTAAGTCAGAAATTCATTTTTCTGATGTATTATGTCATTTTTGAGCCTATCTAGATAAACAGGATTAATTTGAAATTCCCTCTATATTTTTATTTGTTGCTGCTTTTGGTATAACTATACTGCAATTTTTATTAATTATGGAGAATGATAATCATAAAACAAGAATTCTGTGTTCCATGCGTCTCTAATTTGTATCATGGGAATAGGATATTTCATTATTACCAATGGCAGTAGCAATGGCAATTTTTATTATTTTCATATGAATCAGGCTTTATTAGCATCAGGCCAAATATTGTGGATTATGACAGAGTAAGACTCTTTAAGCATGTGGGTAATGATGCATTACAGGGGCATGAATGAGAAAAAAAGAAACTGCAGTAAACTTCGGGTTTACTTTGTGTTTTAATACAATCCCATAAAGTTTTAAGCACATGTTAAACTTTGCTCATGTGAATGGTGCAGCTGCTGGCTACGAGCTAAATTATCTATCTAGAACAAGAGCATGGCTTTAAAGGGGAGCTACCAGTCTGTGGCACAGGAGGCACATGTGACCTGTGAAATAGCTCCATGTATCTGAGAGCCCCCTGAAGAAGGTGACTGAGTATTCTCCGGTCAGCTTTTAGCCTGGGTCAAACCTGCTTGCTGCAAACACAATTTCCTCAACACCAGCAGGGCTCCATTTCCAAATAGCTACTGCCTTAAAGGGGACAGATGAGCCCTCCTAAAAGGACATGATACAGAAGGTCCTTGCCCAGGTCCTCATGCTGGAAGACAAGAGATGTGCCTCAGTCCATTTCACTCAGCGGTGTGTGAGGAGGGAGTGATTTTTTCCAAAACAGGGTAGAGCACGTCCAAGCCGTAATGGTTCTATGTATGCTTGTACATATCTTACAGCTTCTGTGCATTTCTTTATTGAGTTAGAAATATATTTTTTTCCCCAAAGAAATAACAAAACTCTTAGGAAAATGTTCTTGATACACTGTTCCTTTAACACTTAGCTGATGCAATGGGGCTTCAGTAGTTTCCAAGTCTAGCTTTGCTTTTAATGCTGCTCATTGGACTAAGTATTTCTATTCCCTAATTCAGAACATTTTGTTTCCTGGAATAAAAAAAAAGGAATTCTCATAAAACTGGAAGGTGCAGAAGGCTTGGGCATAAAACACTATGAATACCTTTGTGAGGAAAACAGCACATGGTAGTGTGAAGAAGCATCTCTTAAATGAGGTGACCACTCTCCACCCACTGAGATGCAGTTGTTTTGTAACTCGCTAGAGGGCATGTGGATGTGCTTTATAATCCTGAAGATAAAAAAATTCTTATTAAATAGGGGATAAGGGTGGAGAAAAAAAAGTATGAACCAGTTGTTGCTCCATTGCAAACCCCTCAACTGCACCCCTTATTTCAATTGCTCATTTGAGTACATTGTTTGGAAAAGAAGTTTAGATTAGTCTTTCAGTATGCATATAATGGCTTTTCTTTACCAGGGAATGGAAGCAGAGGTATGTGCTGCAATTTACTTTGAATTCCATTTATCCTATTCTTTTTTCTTACTGCTTTTCCTGCTGTTTCTCTGGAAGAAAAAATGTAGATACCATAATGATCCCTTCTTATGGAAGATGCCAGAAAAAGCAACTCAGATATTTGCCACAAATATTTCAGAATATCTAGCATTTCTATTTGTAACCACTTAATCTTGTACACATGTTAAAGGAAATCAATTTTTAAAAACAATTATTTCAGATTTAAGTTTTCTTTAGGCAATAGAAACTAGAGGACCTGGTTATTTTTAATATGTCCCTACCTTGGAGCTTTAAAATATAGAGACATTTAGGTCAGTTGTTTTCATTTGCTGTATAAACAACCTTTAAATCTCCTGAATTTCCTAAGTATTTCCAGTTGTTTTCAATTTTGGGGGTAAAAAAAGGCATAATCCAAGTAAGTCTAGCAAAACCAGTTTCCCCCCTCATTTTTCTGTTGTGTCTTGCATTAAACCTGAGTGCAAAGCTCTTTGTCCAAGTGTAGCCAGTTTGCATTTGAAGTAAGAGGATACAGGTATAGCACCTATCATTTATGTATGGATGCAGAATGAAATATGAAAGAGGAGATTTCTTTGGGAACCCTGGGCTGACTTCTGGACTACTTCACTTAGCTTTTGTTTTAGCTCAAACTCTTACTAGTACAAACAGAACTTGAGCAGTGGCCTGTGTTTTTCCCAAAACATTCTTCCTCATCATCTCCTAAGACCTAGATCTAAAAAGGAGCAAACAAAGGAAAAAAAAAAAAAAATAACCTGTCCAGGAGTTCTATAAGACTAGACAGTGAGGAACATTGCAAAGGGACTCGAACTGTATTGTTTGCTGAGGTTTTTTTGTTGCATCTCCCTTCCCTGTCTAAAAAGGCAAGTGGTGAAATGTTTGTGTGGTCCATGAGTGGCCACTGGAACCTGTCAGCTCCCCTCTGAAATGCAGTTCAGTTAAAACACATCTGCTAATTTTTTCTCCCTGACCCATGTCATTATCATGGCACTACTTGCTGTGTTTCTGTGTGCTCTGGGTACCAGTATCTGGTCAGCATCCAGCCCCACCTAAGGGTTCAAAGTGCTTTAATTTGCCTTCCACCCCTGATGTATGCACTGTTAATTTTCTGAGCTCACTCCTCTGCTCAGCCACTGCATCACTCCAGAACTGCCTTTGCACAGCTCACATGGCTTTTGTCTCCTGCACTGTTAGTAGTATAGCCTTTGAGAAGTGATAGCTCTGAGTTTCATGGGGAAAACCATAATGCCTCCAAACAGAGAATGTTAAAAGCAGAAAGGAGATAAAAAGCTAAAAAATTAGAATACATTACCCTACTTTATAATTTCTCAAGGTTCTCTATTTCAGCAGTGCCTACAGAAAGCTCCTGAAAGATGTCATGGCTGAGTCAGAGGAGAGCAGATCACTGGCTTTAATTGTGGCATAAAAAGATGTAAAGCACAAACATATGAAAACCAAATACCAGTGGCTGTATATTCCTCTCATACCCTTCATATGCCACTTTGAATGGCCTCCTGTTTGTGTCAACCTGTGGTGACCCCTGGACCGCCGGCTGGTGGCTTTGAAACAGCAAGGGTAAGGGTCACACTGGGTGCTGGTAGAACCGAGGTGGGGCAGCTTTTGGGGCAAACTGCAAAGCCCTTTGGCTAGCAGGGCAGGTTCGCTTGATTTCCGCTGCAGCCAGCACCAGCCAGTCTGCTCACAAATAGCTCATGTTGGTTAATGAGACATTGCCCTGTGCTTACCTTGTCACATCTACCACAGGAAAAAGTGAAGTGAAGCTGACAGGTGGCTTGGCAAAATCTGCTCTGGGAGATGGGGCAGCGGTGGCAGAGCCTCTGCAGAGTGTATTTGTCATGTAACAAAAGCCCCTTTTGGGTATATGCTCCATCTCATCTGCATTAAGACAGAAAACAGCTGGGGTTAAGCTGAGGCACTTCAAAATTGTTTGTAAAATCAGCTAGTTACGCTAATGAAGTGCTGATACCAATCATCTCCTGACAGTGCCTTACATTCTGACTCTGAACACAACAAACCTGATGCTGTTCAGCCATAAGTAAGAAAAAAAGAGTTTTAAAAAAAAGTCTCTTTGCTGAAGAAAAGAAATTTGATGTATCAAAGTGTAGTAACAAAACTTTTTTTTCCCTATATTGTTTCCTTTACTAAAGAACCCCGTTCTGCATCTGCCATGAAGATTTGGATGGTGGGTTGAGATCACACTGAAAGTCAGGGTGGCCTACATCAGAAAAGTTGCATTTCACAGAACATTTGCTATTGATATGTTGGGAAAGTGTCAGACTTGTGGGAGGACTGGAGAGTATTTGCATGATACATTAATAAGAAACAGTTTAGTATACTAGATTACTAAAGCATGGTTAATTCTGAAGCCAAAGCCCACACATTCTTAACTTTGTTTCCCAGCTGAAGAGCCAGTGTGCTCTCATGTATCGTACAGAAACCGGAGTGTTATTCTTTGAAAGCAAACCCAGTGTTTAGAAAATCCAAAACTGGGCTAACAGCTCAGCATATAGGCATCACACAGGATGTTATTTTAAGTTGTAATGGAGAAATGTCAGTACAGTCAGTATCTGTATTTGCAGCATGTGTTTTGAAAAAGCAGCTTACATACATTCCCGCTTTATATGTCCTGCGAAACTGAGATAGTTTCATTTGTCTTGAGAAGTTCAGTATGTGACAGGTTGATGGGAGGTCTGCTCAACAATTCCTGGAGGCTTTAAAAGATGTAAGGACCTACATGCCAGTTTTGATGGGGAGCTGCTTTTTGAGACTGCATTCCGCCTCCCAGGAGTATTTTGAAACCAAATTTTCAGAACTTCCTAGTATAACTGACTTTAACCAAGTTTGCTGTACCACATCCCTAGCTACTGTACTTGTCTCCTGGAAGCAGTACTCATCTTTTCCACCTTAAGAAAAGCACTGGGGCTATAGGAATGCATCTTTCTAGAGCTATTTTTAAATGCAGTATTAAAAATGTGGTCCTATTTCCTAAGATCATATGAAGAATAAGAACTAGAGTAGATTAACTATCTTCTCACTTTATGTAATGAAATAATAAAAAAAATACAACCTTGAAGTCAAAACTGGGGTGGCATTGTTGCTGGAGAATGAAAAAGCTATCAAAAGCATCTGTGATTAGCTGGTCAACAGTAAATTCAGTGTTTAGGAGCTGAGAGGTAATAATGTTAAAGTCAGAGAGATGTTGCATGTGAGTAAGCTTTTAATCATCTTGATTGTTTTTTATTATTTTTTGGGGGGAGGGATTTTTCTCTCTTTGATAATGAATGCATGATAACATTGAAGCTTTCATTGAAGCAGCAGCAGCTTTGTGCTGAGCTCTTGCCTTACAGTTAATGTCAATGAGTTGTACATGATGTCCCCTCAGAAGTGCCTTAGATTCTTGCTCCTTTGGTTTATTAGAGTTTTTTGCATCCCTCTCTGAAAAATACCTAACTCTGGGAGTAACCATCTGGACTGCTTTGATGGTTTGTTGCCGACCATGTGGGTTGTGTGTGGTAGCAAAGGAAAAGAACAGTCTCTTAGCCACTAACTAATGAACAGTACCGCGCAATTTGGATGGGTGTTATTTCCAAATAGAAGCTCCCTGCTTCTGCCCCAGAGATAGTGAGTTGATGATCATCTGTCAACTGGTGGGGACAGAGGTAACAAAAAAATTCATGTAATTAAACCATGTGAATGTTAAAAAAAAAAATAAAACAGATACATCAGAAAACCCAAATTATTTTTTAATTTGATTACGTACAGAATCCCTGTGAAGAACCTTCTCTGGTTCACTTTTGGATAAAGTATAATGGTTTTATCACAATACTGTTCTTGTGATATATAGAGGCATAGATAAAAAAGATTTTTTCAGTAAACCTATACAGAATTTAAATATTTATGTCAGAATTGATGCTTTACTTTAATGAAAGCTATAAGTAGAAGTTAGCACTTTAATTTTTTGTTCATCATTCCTCTTGTTTCAATATTGTGGGCTACTTACTCTTGTTTTGTGAAAAATTCTTGACCGAGAAAGATTAAGATTTAGCATATATCAGTACCATATTGTTTTTCACTTGGTATGTAAAATTGGGAAGATTCCGTAGCCTAGACATGAAGTATGGGGTAGAAGTGAGATATTCTTTCTCACTAGCAATCAGATCCAAGTCTAGGCAGATACATAGAAGTAAAAAATTGGAAAATATAAGTTAAACATGCAAAGTTGATCAGACTGGTGAAGAAAAACAGAGTCAATGTATTCAGCTGCAGGTTTGAAACCCTGGGGACACCACCTGCAGTGCTGTGTCTATCTCTGGAGTCCTCGCCACAGGAAGGACATGGACCTGTTGGAGCGAGTCCAAAGGAGGGGCCACCAAGTTGATCGGAGGAATGGCGCACCTCTCCTATGAGGAAAGGATGAGAGAATTGGGATTGTTCAGCCCTAACTAGTGTATGATTCTGTGATTCTATTCTAAATCTTCTCACCCTCCCATAAGCCATACTTGGACTGTTAGAAATTGCTCTCTTCCTAATAATTTGAATTCCACCATTTTAATAATTAATCTTTTCTCTCTAGTGATACTTTATACAAAATTGAGATGGCTAGTAGCACTTTTTGTTACATTCAGTCTTTTCATGGGTATTCCAAAGCTATTATTATCAAACTGAGCAATATCAGTGATTTTAGTACGTTCTGTGTCAGGACACAAGTTTATATTGTAGACTATGAACTAATGCTTCAAACCTCTAGGGAAGAATAAATGATCAAGTCTGGTCTGAAAGAATCAGAAACTTGAAATGAGAATAATTCTAAAACCTAACATTTCCATGTTTCCATTAATTCATTATGTTATCCAAAAAAAAAAGGGAAGTAGAATTCAAAGACCAAAGTCCACATACCTTTCTACACACAAACTAGCATTTCATCTAAATTATACATGTAAATAAAGTTGCAGCTTGCTCCTAAGACATAAAAAGCAAAGGTCAGATGATGGAAATAAAGTGAAAAGCATTGTAAGTCTGTTTGTTCTGCATTTCTTGGCAGCTAATACATTCACTATTCTGGTACTTGTTATGAAGAAAAATAGAGCTGCCTATTGTGGATAACAGCAAATAAGGCAAAGGACCAGTTTTGTTCCTCTTGTAACTTCATCAGTGTCAATGCACTTAAACCAGGAATTCAATTAGCAGGGGTCTCTGAGTTACCAGCTGAGGCTCAAGGGCTAACTTCTTCTAAGACCCAGAAAAGTTACACTGAGTAAGGCTGGCAAAAATGTTCTATTAACTCTTTCAGCTGGAAAACTCAGGACAGAGCAGGCTCTGGAGCACAGTGATAGAAGGAGCCAAGCCTTGGGAAGGAAGCTAAGGCTGAGGTTTACATAGTCATTGTCTTTGAATTACCAAAGGCCGGAGTGAGGCTGGGTTACCAAAAGCCAGAATGGGAGTAAATTTAGATGCTCCCGGGATTATTTGTGCTTTAAGCAGTGAAGCAAGCTCCTTTCTTGCTAGCAAACTGGGCTGCACACCAAAGAGGAGAGCCTCCCTTTACTTCCTTTTCTCACCTTTATTTGTCATTTTCTTATACCAAGAGAAAAATGGGGATTAGCTGCAGCCACAGAGCTGAGTATAACTATACCCTGGCAAGAGGAAAACTGCAGCATGTTGTTCTGACCTGTAACCATTGAGCTTCACAGTTGCTCTCCATCACCTGTGTATTAAGCCAGGAATGAAGCCTTCATAGTTCACTAAATGGCTATCCCAGTTTTACCTCCTTCTAAGATTTTAGGGAGAAAAAGGTACCATAATCTTGCATTTTGCTCCTGCTTTATTTAGCACCTATATAGACAATGTCTTTAAAACAATGTGGACTGAACTCCTTATGTTATTGCTGCCCACTTTCAGTGGTGGATAAATCAAAGAGATGTGCTATATTTAGTGCTACCTTGAGGTTCTTTTTTCTCTGCTGTGCAAGCAGAAAAATCAAATACAGTTGTAGTAACATGTTAGTAGGACAGATTTTGAGTCTATTTAATGAACGAACCATTCAGCATAAATTCTTATATTGTGGACAAGGAAGTTTTGCCCTGTAATATTATCCCCTGATTCTAAAGCAATATACTTGTGCTACAAAAATTGGGGGGTGGGGTGAGTGTGTGTGGGGTGGGTGTAAAGAAGCTTATTTTAAAATATTTATCTTTTTATCTTTTAGTTACTTTAAAAAATAAAGATAGGGTGCAAATTGAACAGTCATATGGAGAAGGAAGCAAGCTCACTCACAAAGCAGAGGGGCTGCTGTTACTCTGAGAGTCGGATATTTATTACAGCCTCTAGATACACCATCCTAGCTCCAAAATTATTTGTTTAAGGGAGGTTTGGATGCCAAAGCATATGAATGAAGATATTTTTACATTTGGTCTTTTATACAGTCTTCAGCTGTGACTGCTGAGGACAACATGAAATCTGTTTATCAGACAACATGAAATAAACATAATAAGCAACAATCAGTTTCTTCAGTCCCTATTATAGCTAAGGTTGCACAATGGTTTCCATTCTAACCTTTTTCAACCTCATAATTTTCTACTGCTTTCATTCCAGAGAAGGGAATTTTCCTTACAGTTATTTTTCTTTGGAAAGTTTGAGTAACTTGGCTCAATATTGCTAAAAATATTGCAAAGAAAATGGGTGTATGTAGGCTTGCTAATTATAGATATTTTTCTTGTTTTAACAACTCTTCAACATATGCAGCTGGAGGAGGGAGAGAGGCTGAAATTTCAGCTATTTCCATATCAAGCCAACCGTCTTTCTGAGCTACCGTGGATTCATGTTTTGGTTTGTGAGTTGTGATCCTCTGGAAAACCACGTGCTGCGCGTTCCCAGTGTAGCTCACACACATCCTCCTCACATACATGGCTCCTGGTGCTGGGGAAAGCTCTGGTGGGGCCAGCAGCATTCCTGCTCACACACACAGCAGGAACACGGGGAAATACTGCCTGGCCATTGCTGCTCCTCTTGCTCTGCACATATGGCTGGCCCCTGTCAGCTCCTGTCAGGGAGACTGGGGGACTTAGCTTGTAGCTTCCCAGGGGTGAGACCTGCACCTTCACTATGTTTCACTGAAACTTTCCTTTGGAAAGAACTTTGTCTGATCAGTGCTAAAATACATGCAGCTTTGGGAGTGTGATCAAGTGGTGTCGAGTTTACTGACCTAGTGAAGGTGTTTTGGAGAAAATAATGAAATGGCTTGAAATAATTTAAGATGACCTATTATTGCATTGGGTTTTGAAGCAATGTTTATCAATGGTTATTAGTTTTGATGAACTGGGAGTGCTTTGCTTTGCTTTGTCATCCTTCCAAGAAGTTGGTTATTTGTGCTCCAAAGGGTTAATTGTTAGAGAGGCTGATTGAAATGCTGGACTGTGAGCAACCAAGCTAATCGCAGTACACTGTGTTGTGAATTAACTCTGACACCATCCTGGACTGTTTTAATCAGGGAAAGGAGTTATTTATGAGGAATAACTGTAACATTCAGTACTCATATTTTTCAAAAAATATCAGCAGGAGAAAAAACATAAATAAGAATTTCAAAACAGTTTTATTGCATCATTTGCCTTCCTGCTCACGAGGAGCATGGTGTTAGGAATTAGACCCAAAAATACAGAAATCAAAGGATGTGATATTTCTCCTGTTTCCGTGCCCGGGGTTGCACGCTGTGAGCCTGCCTCTCTGCAGGCTGCGGTCGTGCCTCCTGCTCGGGCTGCAGCTGGAGCCACCCGTCTCGACACAGCCGGGTCCGGCGGCAATTACAGCAGCGGCTGTGCTTGCTGACAGTTTTGGGGCGAGGAGAACCTTTGGAGAGGAAGAGGTGAGCTGGGACTGCTTGATGTGGCCAGGCACGACGTCAGCGGGGGATGATGTGCAGCCGGCGCGCAGCCCCTGCCAGGGGTGTTGCGGTGCCAGCCCAGCGAGCGCTGGCTGGGCAGTTCACTGCTGGCAGTGCCACCAGCGCCTCCCTGCAGCACCCTGCAGGGCACCCGCAGCGTGCCCACCGCACACAGCCGTCAGGGATGAGGGCAGAGGAGGAGTTTTATCCTCTGGCCGTCTGTCCCAGCATCTGCAGCAGAGTCTCCACGGCACTCTGGGCTCACAGGGTTGTGGCTGCGGCTTTCACACATCATCTGTCAAGAGGGAAAGAGCAGGAGGAGTAGGGATACAGCTTCTGGGGCAAGAGTCCCACCTATGGACTTCAGTGCAACATGCCATAAACTCTAATGAGGAGTTTCCCTGATGGCAATATAGAAATGTTATCTGTGGAGAAGGGTTTTGTGGTGGCCATGGGCTGCATTACTGTGGATTTCTGGACACCCATGTCATGGCTTCAGGCCCCAGCTTGTCCTCCGAGTGCTTTGCCAGGGCCACAGTCCTGGGCCATGAGACATTTGGTGCAAGTGCTGCAGTGAGGGCATCCTGTTGCCCTTGGTCCCCATTCCACCACCAGTGTCTGCACACTCCTTCCCTTCTACTGCAAACCTTTTCTTTGACAAGGTTTGGTTGTGAGCTAAATATAAAAATGGTGAAAAAGGGAAAGCAGTGAACCCAAAAGTCATCCCCAATGAGAGAGAGGGGACAGAAGGGAAAGGAGGAGAACCTTAAATGTACTTTAAAAAAAATTAATTGTTGAGGTGTAGCCTTATCAAAAACTAGTTATTGATTGATGGTCTTGATTGGATTTTTTAGTCAGAATTAAATAAAAGACAGTGTAGGACCCAGGAGCAATGCTAGGAGAGATTTGGCCATATCCAATTTGTTAGAGTTTATGTGAGGGGCAATGGAAATTCAGTGCAGCTGGTAAATGTAAAAAATAATAACAAAAAACAATACACCTCTGTGTAATAGAATGTCTTTCATATGACAAGTATTCCTAAATGCTTTATATAGAATTAAAAACAGATTTAATTTGAAGAACAGGTAATTTTGTTTGTTTAAGGGAAAGAAAAACATAGGACATGAGACTTAACTAAAGCTGGTGTAAATCAAAAAGGGTTCAACTAAAGTCACGTGGCTTAAAATATAGATGATGTAAAATACACAGGATTGTAATCAGGCCCATAATATTTTACATTTACAGTGTGTAATTTTTCCCCTTTTCAGGTAAATGATCTCCTCATTACATCCTATTTCCCTTTTCTCTTTAAACTGAGTTTATTAATTTCTTGTGTTCCTTCATTTCTTACTTTTGTTGTGACTTCTGCTAGATTCTACCCTTTCCAAATATTTTGTCCTTTAAAACTTTCAGAGTCAAAGGAGGAGGAAGAAGAGAACAAAATGTTGTTTTTCTTTTCCATGTCTCTCCTGACACCCTCCCCCCACCAAATCCTATTCTCCTCACAAGAAAAATGAAAAAAGGCCTCCAATTAACTTAATGGAACTCCCTGGCAAAGAAAAACAGAGAAACAGTAGAAAAGGAATTAAAATTCTGATATTTTGAATGAAAATACCCCAAATTTAAATAAATTTTATGCCTTTTTTTTGTCAAGAATAAGTTGTATAACTGGAAAAATTCTACAAAACCTTTATTTGCTTAAGGCCACTGAGTTCTCTCATTAAATTTATAAACAATTTTAATTAAAAGAAACACCAAAGCATTTGTGAAATAGAAGTATGTGTTTGAACCATTTAATCCTCCAACATTTGTTCAGGGTATGAATACCTGGTTTAGAAATGAAGGGAATCTCTGTGGTGTGTCTCCTCTCCATGGGTGCAAGTGAGACAAATGAAAAACCCAGTGTTTCTCACAGAAAGCATGCTAGTTTAGCTCCAAAGAGATTTAGCTCCTAAGAGAGTATTGAAATAAATATGGTTTTCATAATGAAAGGAGAGCTAACCACTGGTGGCCCGCTGATGTAGTTCTCGGTGTTTGCACTGGAGGTCTCACTGGCGTTTAATGAGTGTGGCCCTCTTGGCTGTCAAGCTTCTGTGCCGGAGTTGTTACCAGCTCAGTGTCTCTCTCCTGCATACTGGAATTCTTCAGGAAGATACAGCAGTTAATGTGGAACATATCCTGAGTAGAGGGAAAAGTCCCACCTCTGGAGGACCTTAGGAAGATTTGTGGTTATGTATGCACTGGTGAGGAGCAGGTTCAGTCCCTACAGGATGATGAGAGATTTCTTGTGACTTTCCCACATGTGATGTGGGATTTGCCATTGACTGTTTTTTTGGGGTAGTGTTGCTTCCATTATTCTGTATAGTTCTGCAAAATGTCCTTTTGGGCACAAAATACTGAATTGCTCTGGGTGGTTTGACTAACCACACACAAAGTATGTGGGCCTTAGCTTCTCCAGAATAGGCATCCAAACTTAGTGAAGAACTTAGAGGTAAACTGTGTTTCTGCCTGATCTGTAGTGTGATAACCTCTGCTTAGTGTACTCTGTGGACTTGGCCACAGTTTTTCTGGCTAGTTT
>PYHW01010561.1:1098873-1145204 GCA_013186435.1 Turdus rufiventris
CATTTTAATGTTTTAGAAGTTCTTGATGTTTCTCAAAACTTAAGTTGCAGTGGCACAGTCATAAATCTGAAAAGCAGAGATGCTTCTTGATATGTTTGCCTTCATACTGTCTTATATAAGGGGATATTGTGAAACAAGTCTGTGTACAGACTCTGAGGTACTCTCAAGGCTGCTGCAATGAGGAGCACAGGAAATTTACATGTTGGTTTGGAAGTCTGTATTTGATAGGTTTGAGGTAGAAAACTCATGGGTTGAATGCTAGTTAAAGGTGGGGGGGACAAGACAAAACAAAAAACTCCCCATCAAACTACCAAATAGCTTGTTTCTCTACAAGTATACACATGTATCACACTTTTGTTGAGGGGAGAAAAATGAAAGCTCCTCCCCAATACACATTTGGTGTCCTGCCCATCTACTTTTGCTTTCTGCTGTCTTGAGCATCCTGTTGGTCTGGCAGCAGCTGTCCTGCCGTGAAGTGGGTTGTTGCTTCCTCTGGAGGGAAATGTCTGCAATATATCTGCTGTAATAAAGCAAAACCTGTTCCCATTTCCTCAGAGACGCTGCAAAATATCTTCCCTTCCGAGCAGTGAGTCACAAGATAGCTCTTGCCCTGTTGGAAAGTTACCCATTTCTATTCCCACAAAATTTAAATTAATGCCTGGAAACATAGTTGAATACAACTGACTGATGAATTTAATACTTTACTGAATCTGGACCAATTGACAAAATTAGTTTTAAGCACCTGTTCTGAGAGAGCTGAAAAGCTTTGATCATTCCTTCCCAATTTTCTTCAAATTTCTAAATGTTATGGATATGCAAGGACTTTGTTATTTACATGTAAAGACTTGTAATGTGGCTTGCATTTTCCATTTATTAATGTAAGTAATTTTTTATAAGGTATTAATAAACATATATTTTATTAATTTAAACAGTCTACTTACTGTCTGATCCATCAAGTCCTCTTTTAATACCACCCATGTCCATTTATTTCAAGAAGAGCTGTATGATATTTGCATGAGGTCATTTTATTGTGTTCTTATTGTCATGAATTCTCTTTGCATGTCTCATCAAATTATTTTGTTCTCTTTGTAATCTTCCCTTATTCCAGGAAACTCTGGTGGATAATACTCTTCACCTACTTAAAAAGTTGTGTTCCTTCCTGGGTAAGAGAAACACAGGTGAGATGAGAGTTTTCCATGACATTACCTGTTAGAACTTTTCCTGTGGGCACAGACAGCTGTTTACATTTGGGTTTGGGAGGGCTGAAGCACCATGAAGGCTGAGTATCAAAAGCCAAGTCAAAAACAATCAAAAAAGACTGGCTTATGTCCCTTTACTGTGAAATAGCGAATTGCTTTCTGATTTTTCAGAAACATTTCCTTACAAATGTCTTTGAGCATTACTAAAGTCAGAAAAGTAGTTTTAGTTTATTTGAAGCTGCACAAAGATAGGGAAAAAAAAAAAAGGAAATGCTGTGAAGAAGACAACTTGGGTTTTTTTTCATTCTTTGCTGTTAGCCAAGCTGAGTACAAAAAAAAATTTAAAAAATTAAATTTTAATTCTGAACCTAAGTTTTTAAAATCAAGTCAAATAAAATTTATTCCAATTTCAAACCCAGTAAATATGAACTCATCTGAAGCCTGAGTCAGAGCAACTGCTATACTCTGTAGAAGAGTTTAAAACTCAGACTTGGCACTGACATGTCATTTCAGTTGTAACTTAAAAAAAAAAAAAAAAAAAAAGAAAAAGAAAAGGTAGGAATCCACTAAAGTAAGAGATCATTTGATAAGGAAGATGAAAAACTCAGAAACTTCCCTAGGAGATGGATTTAAATCCTCTCAAACAATTCTAAGGTTTGAGCTGTGGATAAAGACACAAATGACTCCATTTTTCACAAGATGCTTTGTTTAATACAATACAACCTATGAGGTTAGGACACATTGCTAGCTGTCACAAGATGCTGGCTAGACAACATTTGAAAAAACCTTATCCAAGGTGGTGTGGTTCCTGGGGTATTCCTTCAGAGAGCTCCCAAGTTCCCAGGAGGGTTTCTGCTCGCTGTGAGGAAGCAGCAGCACTGGAAGCCAAAACAGTGCCTGACTCCTTTCTGGTTTTTCTTGCCTTGGCAACTGCTGTTTGCACTGCAGTTAATATAGAATAAATGAAATTTCAAAGTGCATTTTTCTTGTTCTCCCCACTTCTGTGAAGGGCTAGAGTAAGAGGAGGTGATTGATAGATCAGAGGAGGGACCCTCCAGAAGAGGCAAAAAGCATGAAAATTATCTCCACTGTTCCAGAAAAGGTAATGTTCATACAAGGACATGTGGGACAGCAAGAACGCTGTTGCCCTCACCATCTTTTGTTCCCTCCACCCCGCTTTCACATGTTCAGGGGAAGGACAAGGGCTTGTAGCTGCTCCATGGCAGTAACCGAGTGCCTCACGGCGATGTTCTCTGCTTCGTTCTGGATCTTTTGCAGGGACAAGTTAAGAGCTGTACCGTTCTGGTAATTTTATGCTCGGTGTCTCTGTTTCTTCCTGTTTCTGAAACGCACTGTTTTGGTGCTGCAGCGAGGTGATGCGTAGGCTGCTGTGGGTGTAGTTCGTAGCACTGCAGGTTTTATTAGAGTCGTATGTGCGCTCATGCCAAGGAAGTGGAGAAGGTGAATGCGAAGAAAATGTCTTGGGTTGATGGTGGCACTGTGGTACTGAGAAGGGTCAGGTGTGAGAAGTGCAGCGCAGCCTTCTCGGCTGGACGTGCCCTTAACGTGGAAGGCGCTGGCTCGGGCAGCAAGTTCGGCAGGATTCGATTGCCGGTCCCGCGCCCTCCAGTTCTGCGGGAATGACGCGCTTTGCGCGCCCGAGCGTTTCGGGGAGCTGGAGCGCCTCGACACGAGTCCCAGCGCGGCAGCCCGGTGTCGGGAAGGGGGCACGGCGGCCGAACCTCCGAGCTGGTCTGGGCACGGCAGGAGCCGCAGCAGGGAGCGGGCACGGCCGGCCTGGGCTGACCCCGCCGGACAGAGGGGGAACCCGCCCGGCTGTGGGGAAGGGAGGACGGAGGGGACGGAAGTCGCTGCGCGGCGTGTCCCCCCCGGGGACGGGGATTGCGGGCTGCGGAGGGGCCAGCGAGAGACTTGGAGACCACCGAGTGCGAGGGGCAGCGCAGAAAGCCCGCCGGGGGCTGTGCCGCCCCTCCCGGGTCCCGGCGCGAGTGGGGCCGGCCCGGGGCTCCCCCGCCGCCGGATGCCCGGATCCCCTCGCCCCGGACCGGCCGGGCTGCAGGAGGAGGAGGAGAGGAGGAGGAGGAGGAAGAGTAGGAGGAGACCGGGCGCTTTCGCTCCTGCTGACTGCAGAGGCTGAGGCAAAAGACAGAAAAAGGAGGAGGGGAATAAAAAGTAAAGACGGGGGGAGAGAGAGTGAAAGAAAACTAAGCCCAGCTTTTGCCGGTGCTGCTTGGATTGGATCTGGTTTGAGTTTCCTCTCTGCTGGCTTGAGCAGCAAGAGAAGGAGGAGTGGGGGGAAGTAACTCGCTCACTCTTCCTCTGAAGCTCTAGCAAACGTGCTGGTGCCTGCGCTGGCGGGGAGCTGCCCGGCTGCAGTTCCGCGCAGCTTGCTGCTCTCAGTTTCTAGAGAACTGCCTGGACTTCTCGAGGACCTGGAGGAAAAAGACATCACAGACCTGACAGTTGCTCACTGCCTATAGACTTGACACATTTTTTTTTTCCTAGGGGATTCTTTTTTAAAAATATTTTTCTCCCGTGTCTCAGAGCAGCAGTTCATTGAGTGGCTTTGAAATCCATTGCTTCCTTAACAACTTCGGGAGAGATTTAAAAAACTTTTCCCCCTCTCTTCTGTTTTCATTGCCAAAAAAAAAAAAAAAAAAAAAAAGGAGGAAAAAAGTCAATCCTTTTGGGGGAGGGGAGATGATCGTGCTGATGTGGAATAAGTGCTCCTGCTGTCTCCTCTTACTAGCCGCGGTCCTGATCGTGGAGAGCTCCCAGCTAGACAGCTCCAGCTCCAAGGTGAACTCCATCAAGTCCACCCTGATGGGGGAGGCTCCAACTCAGGCAACCAACAGATCTGCAGGCATCCACCAGGGACTGATGCTTGCTAGCAGTAAGAAGGGCAAAATGCTAGAGCAGATGGGGAAACCTCCCAAGCACTATCACCGGCAAGGAGAGGTAGGACATTGCTTCATTGCTCGAGTGTCTGTCCATCTGTGTGCTGCGTGTAAATAATTGCTAGTCTTCCCCCACACATTGTTTTCAGAGCTTTAATGTGCTAAATTAATTAATTTACTTCTTTGGGCTTGCCTGGGACAATATGATCTCATAATAGCTGTTAAGAACTGTGCAAATGGGAGGTTTAAACCATTCATTTTTCTCTGTAGGGTTAATACCTGATGGAAGAAAAAGCAATCTAAAAAAACTATCATCTTCAGCATTTCTTTATTTGACTCCTTCAAAAGGCTACCAGAAGCAAATGAAGAAATTTCTTGTTAATTCTCAAGATAGTAAATGAGTTGAATTTGAATAGGTGAGGAAAATTTGAATGTGAAGTAAAAAATCACAGCAATGTAACAAACTTGGTTTTAGAAATCACACCTGGTAAGTTGATCTCTGGTATCTTGGTCTTTGGTGAGAATAAAAAAGCATGCCATCCCTGTGGCATGGTTTAAGGTAAAGTAATTTGTTTAATAAAACAGACAACAAATTCTAAGTTCCTTGTCCAGAAGGACAAGTGATTGTGGAAGTTTTGTAAGGTTATGTGAGTTTGAATGTAAAGAAAATAGAAGAGGTTATTATTTAAAAAAAGAAAAAAGAAGGTAAGAAGGTTAAGGGGGGAAAAAAGCCCCTATTTGCTTGTGCAGTCTTTTTTCCTCTCTACCCTGCCTGGAAACTTGGAAGTCTGATAGAAAATAATCTTCATTCAACTATCTTTGTGCTAAACCATAAAGGAGCATTTTAAGCCATAAGTCCTGTTCTTCCCTCTCAGGTCTTAACTTGGATGGTATGAATGTTGCGTGTTGTGATGTTGAAAGAGGTAGACTTCTTCAGAAAATTTTTCAGATTTTATTGGGTATTATTAGTATCTCTAAATGCAGCTGCTTTTCATAAGCAACAGTGTAGCAGCAAGAGAGCTGCCAACATTCAGCACCAAAAAGGCAAAATGCTCAATGCCTGAAGGGTCTGTACTTGCCTAAATTTTCCTTAAAGCAGCAGAGAAGCTGAAAGTTCAAGTAATCCCAGAATTTGGTTGCCTCTCCTTACCTCTAAGCAAAGTTTAGCAAGAGATGCTGTGATGAAGTTTCATATTACTAAAGTACTGTGCTCTTTTCTAGTTCATATTTTACTAATTACTATTGCATTACTACTTTGAATTACCTTGAGGAGATAGAGGTCAGGGGCCCAATGCACCTTGGATTTTCTCTTATTTTCAATGTATTCACAAGATGTCAAGATACAGGTCCTATTTTCCCACTGAGTGTTATCAGTCTCATGAGTTTTGTGAATCTGTGCTGCCCAGCCTTTGCCTTTTGGGGAAGTCTTGCCACCTTCCCCTGTGTACAACATCCTCAGCGCTTCACTGTGTATTCAGCGCAATGTTGAGAATTATTGATTATAGTTCACCCAGTTCCTGAAATACAATTTGTGCTGCCCACTGGTTGTATTTGCAAGATTTGTCCCGATCTTGCCAGCCTGGACTGCTATTTCTGGGCACTTCTAGTTACTGGCATGAACTCACTAGGCACACTTCATGTGAGAGACAGCACTGTAAGTATCTGTAGTGGTAGAAGAGACATCATGCAGGTTAAGATTTCATGTTTGTCATATAAGGAAAGACGTCCAGATAATTGGTGGCTGTGACTCTCAGGGAGTGAAGCCTTACCTTCCATCAAGGGCTGTCAGCGCTGAATTTACCCTGTCTCCCTGAGATTCTGTCCGAGATCCTGCATGGCCTCACACAGATGTGTGTGAAAAGGACACAGATTTGCTCTCAATAATTCTAGATGCTACTTTTGGCCATCTGCCTGAAGCAACACAGTTAATGCAGAATTGCAATAAAAAGAAGAAAAGAATGGAAAAGACAAGGAAAACAAAATGAAAGGGAGGAAAAGAAAAGAGAGGAGAGGAAAGAAAAATGTAAAGAAAAAAGAGAAGAAAAGAAAAGAGAAAATGTTTTCTCTTTGGTGATACTTCCAGCTGTAGGGCTGGTAAACTTCTGCGTTTTTTAACAGTGGTGTCATGCATATCAACCAATTTAAGACATGACATTTTCCTAATCTTTTTTAAAGTACTCTCTTATTAGGTTAGTGCTTAATTTGTTTAGATTATGGGACTTTGCGCTGGAGTTTACCATGCCACTTGCAAAAGAGCAGGCCTATGCTTTTCTTTCTAAAACAAACTGTTGAATTAGTGGATTTTGTAATGTCTCAAAAGTAAGAGTATCTTTTATATCTTGACAACATTAGATAGCAAGTTAAGTGTCTTGTTTACAACTAGGAAATCGTTTTAATAAGGACCAAGGATATGCAAGTTAAAGAAAAATTAATATAATTTTGCTGTTGTGAGGGCTCTGTTCTGTGCTTTCAGGTCTGCACATACACATGGTGAAAATCACCAAAACTGATGAAAGGACCATTAGCCTACAACCTATTTGCTTTTCAATTATGGTAATTCTCAGGACTAGGAGCAACTTGGGAGTATTTAATCAGCAATAAATCAACCGATACAATAGTTCATGGCTTATCTGGAGTGTTGATGTTTTTCAGCTGGTAGTTACAGTGCTTCTGCCCAGAAAGGGAAGATCCAGCACTCTTTGTTCAGGCAAAGTTCCAGTTTAAATTAATGAAAATACTCACATGAGCAAAGCAAGCTGATCCAGCTTCCAGAGAGACTGGCGAGGCAAATGTAGATTTTAGTAAGACTTAACATTTTTATATCTTTCTGAGGAATATTATTTATTTTCTGTTCTTATTCCCTTTACTGCCTCGGATCAGCAGAGAATGAGAAGCACTGATGTGCTAAATTGGTGAGATTTCATTCTCTTCACTGTTCTTTACTGTCATTGTTGCTTTTCCTTTTCTGTGAACTGTTAATGCTTCCTCAATTTCACAGAGAATCAGAAAGTATCTACAGCATTTGCACAAGGGAGAAATATGCTCAAAATTAGTACTGTACAGTGCATGCTAATCTAGGTTACTTTGCAGGGTGGGGGGCTGGGGAGGGGAGTCAGGATTATATACTGTCAGCTATTTATTTCCTTTCAAATCCTGATTTAGAGAAATGCTTCTAGGGACATCCAACACCTCAGTTCCGTGACCGGTCTGTGAAAGTATTCTGGATATATTCCCTCTCTAGATAAATAAGATACAGTGAACAGGGAAGTGTTCAGTAACTGACAGTGAAGATAGATTAATTTTTCTGTGTGTTAGCTATAGCTTCCATGTGAGCACTCTAGCTCAGCTATAGAGAATGCAACCTAAAAGGAGAAATAGAACATATTGTACGGGGCTTGAAAAGCATAGCCATTCCACAGATTCCTGGTTGATGATTTTGTAGCCTCATTAGTTCACTTCACCGTCTTTTAGACTTCTTACCTCTGGGTTTTAGTCCCTTCTCTCCTCTGAGACACGTCAATGCTGGGGTTTGCACCCCTTCACGCTCAACCACCTTTAATGATCTCACAGGCTGTGACCTACCAAGCTTTATTTCCAGCTGTTTTCCTTCTTTAATGTCTGTGTGCTATTATCTTCTCCCCTTCCCACCTCCTGGCCACAAGCTGTTATTTCAGCTAATTTCCCAGCAAGATGTGTCTCTCATTCCCTTTGTCCCTTTGCTGCTGCGTAGCTGTTTGGGTTTGTGCTTCCCATCAAGACTGTCCCTTCCCCATCAATATGATGGGAGCAGTAGCAAGGAAGGGAAGAACTGGGACATACAGCAGAGGGAACTGGTATATTTGTGGGGCTGACTAAGAGATAATGAGGTCTGGAAAAGGGAGAGAGGAGTGAAAAGCTGGGACAAGTTTTAGCGCTGCAGAGGCACGACAGACAGCTATCAGATAAGCCTTAGTATTTCAAATGCACTCAGTTTAATGTTAAAGATGTGTTTAATTTTTTTCTAAATTCTATTGCAGCTTGAGTTAAGAGGTTTGAGACCACAGGAGCCAAACCAAAGAGGCATTTATTCAAATAAATAATTTGATACTGATCCCATACCTATTAATGCATGGACATACATGTGTTTCTTGGACAGGACATAGTTACCCACAAGGACTTGCTAGAAGATGTTTGGAAGATGCTTTGTAGCGAGTAAAACAGCATGAGATGTAGTAATTGAATGCAGTGCCCTGACAATATTACAATAAAATGTACCAAAGACACCAAAAATGTAACCGCAATATCTTAAATAGCTAGCAACCAAGACAGTAAAAATTACTTCTTCATGTGATTAAAAATAAATTAATTAAAATAACTAGAAATTACATCCAGCAATAGCTAGCTGCCTTTTATTTCTTTTTTTAAATTAAAAAAATACAGAATTGCTAAATCTGCAGAGGCCACCAGAGAATTAATTCTTTACTCTTGCTGCTTGGTGTTAGAAATCTGGGTGACATACTGGTTTACTGGCAGCAGTCTTGCTAAATAACCTACTGGTTTCTCTCTTAATTGCAAAAAATGGGGTGCAGAGTATTACCTCCTTCCTGGGTCATTCTTGGTGTCCCCTTCAAATTGTTATTATTAACTGACATCATAATATAGAGCAAAAGCTCCTATAAAGTAGCTTTACTACAAGTATTTCCTATTAGCTTTGCAACAATGCCTAGAAAATTTCTAGAACTCTGATGTGCTGATGGGTGTGTAAGTACTTAGGGAGAGTCAGTTTCTGTATGGAAAGTCTGTCAGAGCTTAATGACAACACAGAAGATGATGAATCATGATTACATTTTCCCCTCAGAAAAGTGAGTCTGATTAACTCATTATGTTTGATTAACTGATGCTTTGCAGATGCAAATACAGCACAAGTTTAATTTTGATCTTAATTATCTCAACACCGGATGTATCTTGCAAGCACTTCGTATCTCATGGCTTGTCAATAGAGCCTTTGGTCCTTTTACACTTGTACTTACAAATGCCTCACCCTGGAAATGTCGTTCAGGAGGAATTTAGCTCTGCAAAGGAGGAGCCCCATGAAGCTTCTGCTTCTGTTTGGCTTTCCATTACGGCTTTCATCTCCAGGTTTTGTATATCTGCTAATTTTTTAAAGTATATCCAAACAAGTTTTATATATATGTAAAGATGTTAATTTGGAGAACATCTTCAAAGCAGAGAGCTTCCCCTCCTGTGTGTGCTTGCCAAGGTCCCTACCAAGTTCTTGCTACCACCTGTGTACACACACTGGTTGTGGCTGGCAGGAATCAGGGCATGGTGGGACCCACCTGGAGCCAGAAGCCCCTGCTTGGTGCATCATTGCCATGGGGCTTGTCACCATGTCCTGTCCTGGTGCTGTGGTGCTTTGCATTGGTTTTGGCACTGCAATCATGAAATGTTTGTGATGGATTTGAGGAGCTGAAGTTTGTATGGCACCACAGATATGGTGGAGAAAGCTAGAAGCCACAATTTTGTTTTTCCCGGACTGGTAAAATTCTAAGTGTGTTAAGAATTTTATATTTTTTCTTTTTTTTAGTGAACTGAAGATAATTCTTTTGAAATCTTTGTCTTTTACTGCTGTGTTCTAGGTGGTGTTTCTGGTACTTTTAGGTTGAAACCTATAGGAAGCTTCTATGAGTTTTGTATCCATGGATGTGAAAAACCAAGAAGATCAGAAGGTTGGCTTTGCTACTTTTTTAAAATGAATTTTGTCTACAAAAGTTTTTTATTTTCATTAGGGACCGTGAACTTCATCTTGCCTTTTTTTTCCACCAAATATAGGATGCACACTGGCAGTGTGTGTCCCCAAAACATCACTTTACTTCAGTGTAACTTCTTTCCTTTTTAGTTGAAGGTCAGATTTATTCTAATGGAAATTGTAATGAACATCAAGCAATTTTCAATTCTAATGAAATGTGGAAATAGATGATTTATGGTATTTTCAAGCTAATTGCAGAATCCTTTGCTCTAGAATGGGCTACAGAAAGTAGTGTTAGAGAGAGAGCAAGATGGTTTAAAAGGATACATATGTTCATACTAAAGGACAGCATAATACTAAATCACAGCAATCTTCAAATAAAATAATGAGATTTGTTCATATTGGTTACATTTTTTTTGGATCGGTCTTAAATCCATCTATGATTTATGCATTTGTGTTCACACAAACAGAACTTGAGTTATGAAAATAAATGGATATAAACACACAGTGGGAACATGGAGTTCACTTATTCAGCAGCTATTTTGTTCTTACTAACGGAAAGACCAGAGCAATGCTACAAAAAAAAAACCAAAACCAAACTTAAAAGTTGTTGAGTTTTCCTCCCTCAAAGCACATAAGCACACGGTTCAGCCCCTAGGGACTTCCTTAAAGCTAAGCTTTGATATGATTGAATTTTCATATGCATAGTAATGAATCTTTGAGACATGCATGTTGCACATGTGTAGTGCAAATGGCACTGGTTTAGCATTTTTAGCAGTAAGCAAAGGCAGACTGCTCTGCACATGCTTGGGAATGAGGTGTTGCTTCACTCTGCAAGCCCTCTGCCTCATTCTCTGTGCATCATGTAAGTGTGAACCAGGCTGTGCATGCTTTTAAAAGCATATTTATCGGTCCAGTGAATGAGAGGACAGGGTTCAGTTCTACGTGTTTTGGCAGCTTGCCTTGAGTAAAGCAGTGACTTGCTGTCAGCATGATCTCCTCTCTGCAAGCTGAAATGACTACAGTGGAGATCTCTTAAAGGAACTGCGAACACAATACATTGATGTTGCAGCAGGAAACTTTTATTCTTGGAATCTCATTCTTAACTGGAACAGCATCAGGGAGAGTAGTGCATCTGGTGGGGGAAGATCTCCTTTACTTTTCCTTTTGCACAGATCAAGGTAGCTTCCTGAACTGGGTTCTTTTTTGGAGTTTTTTTTGCTATATGTTCCTACAGAAAATGGTGTACCTCTTCTTGACAGTCTGGAAGGATACTAAACTGGACATTCTGCTGTGGCCTGACCTGTCAGGATTAGTACATACTGCAGTGTACTTGTCATATTTATTTGTTTATTTTCTTTTGGCTTGAAAATGGGAGTGCAGAGCCCTACCACCCAGTTTGCTGTGGACTCAGGATGTTGCTTTCTACCCAAAAAATGAAAGTTTGTGTTTCTCTCTGTCCGAGATTTTAGGTTGCCGACACAGAGACTGAGCTATGAGTCTTTTACTCTCCCTTTGCTAGGAGTACTGGTTAGATACTTCCTTTCTTTCTTTCAAACATCATCTCACTGTCATTCTACAGGAGGGAGGGAAGGATCAAATGGTCATGCTTTACCAGATCTGCCATTTCTACATTTCAGTTTATCATCCAGTCAGGTAGCAATAATGACACCCTGTGGCTCACATAACCAACCAGTCTGTGTGAACTGAATGCTATGGGGTTGCCCAGTGAGACTGAAAGTTGTTCTTTCTGACCTGTTCAGTTGCTGTTACTCCCAACAAAACTAAGTTTCCATTTGTATATTATTCATAATCAATTATTGTGGTGGGGTGAGAGAGTGGGTGTAAGTCAGAATTGGTGAATGGAAATTCTGGGAACCAAGGAAGGACCATGAAAACGGGAGGTTGCTATCCTCTCTCCACACTTTCTCCATGTGGAGCCAAATGTTGATGCTGCCTCATGTCATCTTACAGACAAAGAGGAAAACTGCCTAGGTTTAAGAGTCTACTTTATAGTTTGGTGGTAGTACTAAACTGCTTAGCTGCATGCAATGTTTTTGTAATTGTTTAAGTAAATGCAGAGTTTTTAAAATGCTCTTTAGGAATGCTTGTAAACCTCTGTGCTTGGATTTGTCCCCATTGCTATCTTCCAGACATCCCACTCCTCGCCAGGAAAATGGCTTTTTAACAAGAAGAATCCTCTGGAAATTACTTTCTGAGGGGGTCCTGGCCACAGCAGCTGCAACAAATTGCCACTGAACTTCAGTCCCAATTGTTTTTTATTGCTAAAAGGATAAGTGACCAAGTAAATTCTTGTATTATAGCTTCACAACAGTTTATTAAGTATCAAATTGTAGTGTGTGATGTTGTCTAACCAGAAGATTAAGGTTTTCTCTGTGGAGAAAAATTTCTCTCAGACTTTGTACCGATGCATAAGCTGCAAGAGGATGGGAAAGTCCTGCCAGTCCCAACTGTTCTGTGGTTAGGCTGGCTTAGGGATTTCCTCTGCTGGGGCTGGCCAGTGATGTCAGCACAAGCAGGGCTATAACAGCATGAGGCAGCTGAGAAGTCACGGCACTGCAAACCATTGCATGTTGGTTTTCCTCCTGCTGGGAAAACAAGTCCATGGGGGGCATTTCCTGAGCAAGAGGATTTTGAGTAGCAGCACAGTTTCAGCATAGCTCAGGTTATGCTAACTGGGAATAATTTTTGGCATGATTTTTTAAATAAGCAACACAGAGCCCAGGAAGGTCAATAAAGGTGCAGGAAGTGTGCTTGTGTCTTTGAGCAGGATTTGCTACCTGGAAAGGAGGTGAAGGTCTGCTTGTCCTCCTCTCAGCCTCTCTGCTCTAACTTTGAGGATCTCTCCTTCCCCAGACATGCTGGCCTCACTGTCACTGCTGTAGGTTTGGGACTTGGGTTTGGTTTTGTCCACTACAGTTACAAGGATGATACCTTTACTTAAGCACTGTTGTCTCAAGTTATCAGTGAAGAATAGATAAAAGAATCTTTATTTCAGGTACACATGTGCACTGCAGGTGTGAAGCGAACTCTTAAATTGTTTATGAGCACACAAAGCCCCACGAACAAAGAGGGCAGAAAAGACCGTTGTCATTTTAAGGAAAAATATGTTTTAAGGCCCTGTTAAAAAATAAAGCCAAAACAGAACAGCGAATGGGCTGCAGATTTTCTGTGTAAGAGGGATTAGCACTCTGAAAATCTCTGATTTTTCTGTGCAGGCTTGTGCCACAGACAGTCCCAGTTAGCCAAGATGCCATTTGACAATGGAGGGGATATCCACTGTGAGGCTCTTGTCTTGGAGAGTTACCCATAAAATCCTCTTCCAATAGGCACACACAGGCAAGTATGATAGCACTGCCTTAACTCTGTTTTAAAGGTTTTAGATAACTAGAAGTCAATGGAGACTAGGTGTGATAGTGGGGTGTGATAATGGGGTGTGAGTTCCAGATCTGGGGTGCCCTTGTCACTTTTAAATTTGGTAGGATTGAAGTCTATTTTATTATTAAAGGGTCAGAAGGGTCAAGGAGGACTAAAATAAGAGAAAACACATTACTTTGTTAAACAGCCATGTGAGGATATCTTAATTTGTTTGGAATAACTTTCAGGTACACTGAGGGTAGCATCCATAATGGTGGTGACAATTCAGTACCCAAACAAAAGTGATGTGACTCGCTCCCCTGCAGCATTGTTTTCCAGCAGATGCACCAAAAAAATTTGGCCATAGACACAAGTTCATGCTGCCCATAAATGCTACACTTCAGCTCTTTGCTCTGCAGAATGTGCTGCTTTATTGCTCTAGCCATCTCAAAGGTTTGGCCCTGCTTACCAATAGGATGAGTCTGAAGTGTATTTATGTTCTTAACTCTCTGAATGTTTTCGGTGGGAATTAGGTTCTGCGTGCATTTAGGGAGTGGGGTGATGGCCTTTTGCGTGCACAAGAGAAATTCAGAGGAAGTCACCTGTCTGAGACTCAGTGCAAGGCATACTCAGGGACAAAGGCCTCTTCTCTTTCATCATCTGTGTAAAGTAGTCTGAGTTTGGTCACCAGAATAATTTGTTACAATTATTATCACAGAAAAGTTAAATCAGAATAATTTATGCTGTTCCCTCAATGATGAAATAATTATATTAAATATCAGTTATAGGTCATATCTAATGTAGCAGACACAGTTATGCTGGCTCTTCTTTCTGGGTTAAAATCTTCATCCAGAGTAACTTTTTTCTTAAACTATCATATTTTGCTTTTTTTTTTTTAAATTTTATTTTTATTTTCTCCTGTAAAACTGGCCAAGGTTGCAGAGATGTTGCAAGGAGAGCTGTAATGCTTGTCTTTAATGAGCCTCTTCCTGACCCACCCTATGTAAAGCAGTTGACACATCATGTGTTGTACAGCTGGGATGGCTACCCTGGCACATCTCTCTGATATGTGAACTATTGACTGTGGCACTTTGGAAGCACTGGTCCTATGCTGTTCTTCAGAGTCATGTTCAAGTAATTTCCCAGATACTGTGGATATAGGGCTGGTAGGAGCAAAAGCTGAAGTGGAATTCACAAGTTCAGATTTTGCTGATTCTGTGAAAACTGATTGCGCAACACAGACTGACAGTTTCTGGATTTGATTTTCTCTTTCCTTGGTTTCACCTCCAGTGCTGCTTCTGTCAGCTGATCAGTATTTGGTTCTGAAGTTGTAGAGTTTGTGCACTTGTGTGTGTGTGAATGGGTTTTTTTGTTTCTTTTTTTTTTTGTGAGATTGTTGTTTTACTTTTGCAACGTAGCCTTCAAATTTGAATTTTACCCCTTGATCAAAGGGCAGGCTGGTTTCTGTGAGACAGCAGTTGGAGGGCTTGAAGCATGCTGAGGTGGTGCAAGAGTGAAATTCAGGCAGGGTGATCCTAACTGCTTAACAGTCTTAGGGGATAAGAGCAACCATGGACAAAGTTCATGCCCTGTCAGTGCTACAATGCACGTTTCTGTCCCTGGAGTATGGGGAGCTCAGCTGCTCCTGATGCTCTTGATTTCACTGGAAGTGTTTGTTCTTGTATGCTTTGACCATTTTTAAGGAAAATGGTCACTGCTTTTACTTTTGATCCCCCTCTGCCCTAAATGACCCTATTGTGAGGAAATAAATGTAAAGAGTAGCTTCTAGAGAATATTTTGTGAACATTTGCTTCTTCTAAAGTTCATTTTAATCGTAACTTTTACCTGTATATTTTTCAGAACAAAAAAATCTCTAATACTCTTCTTTCCTGATATGAATGAGGCTGAGACTTCCTTCTTCCTCCCAGCCTACCTCACAAAGCACTTTCTCAATACACAGCCTTAATCATATTTGAGATTACAATATCAAAGTTAATATTTCAAAAGAGCATTTTTTACCAGACTAGTGACAGATCAAAATGAAATTACTCCATTTTTGCTCTTCAAATGCTTGTGCCAATGGAGCTATAGCTCAAGTACAAAAACTTTAAAGAAACGGAATTGACAAGGTATAACCCGTTTTGTAACTGATGAGTTACAAAAATAATTGTTCAAAATAAGAAGGTAATTGTTCAAAAATAAGCAGGATTAAACTGCCACATTTCACTATACAGGGAGGCTATGAACAAAGCTTCATGTAAACCTTTCAGGACTGATGCTGTTCAATTTATTGGCAAATGCTCTGGAAAACAGACATAGAAATTTTTGCAAAAATTTATTCACAACAGAAAGAACTTAAGTGGACCACAAAGAGTTGCAGTAAATGCCAGTATACTGACCACCTGAGAGATAAATCCCATGGGTAAAATTCCATTTCTAACAGTGTAATGCAATATATATGGCATCATGTGGCAATTTGACACATACAGTGATTACCTGTAATTTGGAGTCAACTTCCATGGTGAAGCAGGAGCAGAGACAAAAATTAAATACTAAAAACATATAAAAAGTTAAAATCCAATTGGAATATCAGGAAGTGAAAAAAACAACCAGAGAGCTTCCTTAAACTGGTTCTAATACCATGGTGCTAGTAACTGTTAAGAGGTATAAAACCAATCAGGATTAAATGGTGAAGGAGGACAGTTGGGATGATCATAACACCAGAACTACTTAAACACAGGAGAAAGTAAATAGCATGCAAAGACAGTTTGGAAAAGGGATGCCCATGGGAGAACAAGACAGAGAGAAATAAAATAATGAAGGGTCAGAAGAAGGTGAGTGGGGAGCAATCGTTCAGTGTTTACTGTAGAAGAAGAGCCAAGAGCAGAGAGCGTGAAATTATTAGACAGCCGGGAACTACTTTTCATGTTGTGGAGCTCATTGCCACATGATGCTGTGAGAGCCAACGTGGGAGCTGCTCAAATGGAGAGGAGACAGACACAGAGACGATTGCACTGGTAGGTACTGAACTTACAGCCTCAGATGTGTCTAAGTGACTGTTGGCTGAAGCTGGGAGAATGCAACTGGGAAAAGTCCTTTTGTGCTTGCCTATAATCTTATTCCTCTGACTATTTGCATCTATCTGGATGCTAGCCTGGATACTTTTCTCTGATAGGTTATAGCAACTTTTGTGTTCTTATGCAGTTAATAATTTTCATCAACATAAAAATCAGCTTTCTTTTTTTATCAGTATGGTAAGTAGCCCAGCTTGTTGCCTCAATTTATCAGAAAACTTAAGCATATCTGGTTCAATGTAAGCATTTGAGTTTTGTGTACTTCTGTTAGGATGTGCATATACAAATATTGTGCAAAAACTGAACTACAGAGCAGAAGCCAATCCTTGGGTCTATGACAGTGGGCACTGATTTTCATATCCTCTCCAATATCCATGGATATCAGTGTTAACACTCCTATGAATGCCAGTGTGGCTTTGTTTTCCACATTTTTAGTCAAAATGTTAAACAGTCCAAGGAGATTGCTGCAGCAAATGGAAAACATGACTGCAATGAAAAGGAAATGGAAAAAAGAAGAAAGAGGCAATGAGACTTAGAACAGATTTATGAAGTATGAAGGATACACAAGTCAGTGGAGACTTTTCAAAGATTTTTGCTAAAATATAATCTTAATTTACAGAAGTAAATACTTTCTAAAAAGGGTGAGATTTTCAAGTCATTCATTACTCATAATGAAGGTTTTTGGGGTTGAGGGTATTTTTGCTTTTCTTTCTAATTTTCTCAGTAATTTTGCTAATGAGTAAATCCTTCCCTTGCAAATTAGCATTATACACAGGGCTGAGTATCTTCAAATTTTTGAAAAGTTCAGTGTTTCCAAAGTTGTTACAGTTTTGATGGAAACTACTCTGATGCTGGGGAAATACAGGGTTGATTGACTCTGTCTACAAATACATACAAAAAGCTGAGGATGAAGAACAACTCAAGATTACAGTCAAACACCAATATCTCCTGTTTTATCTCTGAAGTCAATTTGACTAGACATTTTAGGACCCTAAATAGAATTCACAGTGTTATAAATACTGGTATATGTGTGTTCATGTTCATCTCTTTCTCTGCTTTCACCAGATCCTTCTCTCCATTAGGCAAAAGTTGGAGTTCACAAAATATTGTGTTGCCTCTGTTGCGGCAGTCTCTGGTCACCATCTCTGACTTGATAGTACTAAAAAAAATTTGTTAAACCCTCCTTGGATCTTCCCTTCCATCTGCAAACTCCCAAAAGAGTTAAGGCCATGGTTAACAGGCGTTTAAATAATTTGGCATTCAAACTTGGATTCCAACCATCCAGATTCAGAAAAAAACTTGGCAGAGCTGCTGCCTCTCCACTGGGCTTGAGAGCAAGGTGGGACCAGTTGATTGATGTGAAGATGCTTGATGCATTTATGGCTAATGCAGTACATGAATTTTGGTAGATATGACCAAGTCCAGTCTGCTCCCTTCTCTAAAGCAGACATGGAAATGAACGTGTTATCCTTAACTTGTCTACTTCCTAAAATCTCTGACACTTTTTTGCTGGTGAAAATAATCCCAGCTAATGGTGTGTATTTGTTCATTCTGCTGTTTTCGTGCATATGGCATACTAGCTATCTGAGCACAGCGTTTTCAATGGCTGTGTGAAGTAGTATTTACAAGGGCCACATATGCTTTGTTGGTTGGACTTCAAGCATAATATTTGGTTGGCTCAGTCATCAGTTATGCTAAATTTCTATGGCATTGATTCCAAAAACCTGTCATTATATGCCATCTGAATTTCCCCATAATGTAAAATGCTCTTTTTTGAAACAAATATATGATATTTTAAGGAGCTACAACTTTTGGAAGGTGATAACATAGATGACCAATCCAAACATTTACACAATGGGAAGTATTTTTAGAGAAGAATAACACAGAATAAATTAAATGTCATAAAGTTTAATAGGAAGTGCACAGGTTGAATATGATCCTGCCCAAGTCAATATGCCTTTAAACACGAGATTTTCTGAACTTACCTTGGAATATTTTTATTTTTAAAAATGCATACTTAACATAAAAATTCTTGGAATAAAAAGAATCTGCTGCTTTCTTTTTAATTGTTCAATGTGAAAAAAAAATTTCACAATTGGTACACATTCTAAGCAGAACAATATAATAATTTATTGCAGAAAGGAAGAATATTTGTTTTGTGAACCTGCCTTTGCTCTTGAATCAGGTTATGCTGCATTAATTTTGTATCCTTCTCAGCTTTCATGCTTGCTCATCCATCTCTTTCTGATATTATATTAAACTCCTGAGTGTATAGAAATTTAGGTTCCCAGGACTTTGAATTAGGCTGGAACTCGATTCATCTGACAGACTTTTCAAACTGTGACTGTAATTCCCAGTTCATTTAGATACTTAATGATCATTCAATCTTCTGTCTGTTTCTACTTGCTCACTCACTTTTTACGCAGTAGGAGTCAGTCAATCTTCAGATCAGAAGCATATGGTACCCCTCCAGCAGACAAACATTTTCCACCAACATTTTGAAGAGAATGAAAATCTAAATAAATAACCCCCAAGGCTGAAAGCAGCCTATTCACCAAACAGTAATTCCACAGGAAAAATAAATGTTCAGCAAAGTGATCTTTCATTTGAAAATTGGATCCAGACTCTACAAACTGAGAAGGGTGAGCAACTGTGTCATATGTGGTGCAATGCAGTTTGTCTGCAAAGTATGCTGCCACAAGGTACTGGTGTTCTACTTACAGGGAAATGCAATCTGGGCAAAAATTAAAACAGTTTGTTTGTCAGCAAACTGTTGAAATCATGGTACCATGAACGTTATCCCTCAGGAATTATAAATAGTTAATGCGTATGGACCATCCACCACCTAGCTCAAAACGATGCAATTCAGGACAGATTCCTCTTTCAACACTTTGTTATGAAAATGTAGATTTCTGTTCTTTGAAGAAAGATGGCAAAATCATTATGTCTGAAATGCAAACAAAAATTAGTCTTTTAGGAAGAACCGACACATAGTTCCATGTTTATCTTTTGCTCTAATATTGTGGTTTCTTGGTAAAATAATCATTGCTGCCTTGTTTTTTTGCAAGGAAAAGAGCTACCTTTAGTAGTAATGGTATCTTATTGAGGATGGAGGGAGGAAAAGTAGTGTAAAGACTTAAGTGCCAGTTATCCTGTCAAAATGAAGTGTTATAACTCAGTTGCCTCTTCAAGCAGCCATGCAAATTTGAAATCCAAGAGTTCTTTTCTAAAAAGAAAAATCACTGTAAGCTATTATAACTTGGAAAAACTCATTTTTTCCTGAGTTGCACTGATTTTTTTCCATCTCTGCAAGTCATCTCAATTGAAAGAAAATTTCAACAATACAATAATTGTGATACTTATAAGAGCTAAATCCAATGTTTTTGTGCTTCTGGCTAGGTGAATTTATGCTTAAATTGATTTAGCAAGTGATCAGTCAGAAAAAAAGATTTTAAGAGATTTCTACCTCTAAAATACTTACAAAATTTTAGCCAAAGACTTAAGTTTAGCAGTGGTATAGTAAAGACAATATCTATAATTTTCCTACTGTAATAGCATATGCTAATTTGATATTTTTTATTATATATAAATTATATATCTGTACATATGTGAATATATACTAAGACCATTTATCATATGTGGATTAAGCAGGAAATTTATAAATTATTTTCTGTAGGTTTTTTTTTTTTTGCCAATACTGTGACGTTATTAGAACTGCATTTGCAATCTCTAGTATCAGGAAAAGGGAAAACACCATAAAAGAAATTAATGAAGTATTCATTTCTTGTTAGGGAAAAAAATCCTTAAAAAAACCTAGTTTTGAAGGTAAGGTTGGAGTTTGGAAATAAAGTAAAATTAATAATAAATTAATAAAATTAATATAAAATTGCTTTAAAAATTTCATAATATGCTTTCATGTGTGTTGTTTTCCAAAGTTTAAAGTTAGTCAGTTCACAAATGGGATGAGAATTATTTTATCTCTTGGAGATTAAACCTTTCATGGGATCAGGCTGTGCACACTTTCTGGATCACTCATTACCAGTAGCAATAATTTTGTGATTGCCTTTTGGTCAAGAACTTTGCTGTTTATGCACATGTTAGAGAAGATTACTGTCTGGATTCAGGTTAATATGTGTGATAAATGTGGGGAAATATTTACTGTGTTAAGGAAATTCAGAAAACAGCTGATTTTAGCTGGATCTGATGGCACAATTTGATATTATCCCTTACTTCAGCAACCTGATTTCAGGTGGAAAGACAAATTAAGACATTTGTAACACAAACCTAGTGTTTCTTGGGTGAAAGAAGCATTGTTGAAGCATAAACTAATTCGAACTTGAAGGGACTGCTTTGACTAAGGACCCCCCCAAAAATAACCACACTACTAATAAATGTAACATTAATTTCATATACCTGTGCAAGAAATCTGAATTGTTAAGTACAATCTGATTCCTTGGTACTACTTGTCATATTCCTGTGGAAATTAGTGGGAAATTCTGAATTTCCATCAACAGCAAATCAGACCTTGCACATAATTTTATATTCTTTTAGTTCCTATCATTTTAAACAACAATGGCACAAAACAAACCTGCATTAATTCTTTCTTCTTGTAAGGGTGCATCTCCACATATCTGACATCTAGCAGTAGTCAGGAATGCCAGCGAGCCTTCAATGTCTGTTTTTATAAAGTTGAATGTCAGTTGAAACAGCCCTACAAATATGTGTTGTCTTTGTCCCATCCCTCAGCCTCAGAGCCACGTTTTAAAACATGGCTATAATGCTTATTTTCTTGTATGAATCGATCTGTTAGCTGGTGTTTCTGTCCTGTTTTTATCATGAAAACTCTTTGCAAAAACTCGGTTATATCAAATTATTTCTAAACCACTTCCTACTTGGTAAGGTAAGGATGGGATTGATAAAACAAAGAAGTGTTCATTTGATGTGTGGTTTTGTGACTCACTGGGTAAAAGTATTTATGCTGTGTCACTCCAGTAGGTTTTCAAACAACATCAAGGAGATATTTATTGGCAGTGCTGTTTTTGTGGCACTGAGAAAAGAATAAGTAAGTGTAAAGGAACAGCTGTTTGAAGTTCTTTTAGGAGAATTTAAATCCCATATTTTCCAACAATGTGAATGAGTCTGCATTTGAATGCTAAACCAGAAAGGTTTATAGTGCATATGGTACCTATTTGAATTTTTTAAATGTCTAATTTCTGTTGTGGAAATGGAGGCCAGCTTGAGTTATTTATTGTGGGATGCAGAAGGAAATCACGACCCTTTGCAGGGACACGTTAGAATCCCTGCACCATTCAGCCAGTTTTCTCCTGTCACACCTACTTAAATTTTCAAAAAGAAGCTTTAATGTATTGAGTGTGCTCTGGATCTTACTAGTTCTGAGCACTTATGACAGCTTTCAGAGATTGCTGGTGGCTCCCAGTAGATTGTAATTCTAGAAACAGGAGCCTGATGCTAAGCATCACCACCTGTTCCCCATTATTTTCCTTCAGAAGAAAACAATGCAAGTATAAGATTACATACTAATGGAACCCATTTTCACTAAATAGGTACATTTGGTCACATGCTATTTGGTGGCCCATAAAAGAAAAAGAGGAAAATAGTATGCTGTTTTCAAAAGGGTGAAGCAAATAAAACTTAAATTAAGAGATTCCTAACTAGGATAGTTAAACCAAATTCTTCCACGGCAAGTATACCAATATGCAATATTTAAGTACATACAGGTTGCTTGTTGGAATATCTGTTTTTTTCAATTTGATTTGTTGTCATATCCTAAAATGCTTTGGACTTCATTCATCTCTTTGTAAATCCACTATAGAGCTAGATTTGAACCCTTTTGGCATTTGCATCGAATTCCTATTTCTGCTTTGCTTAAAGCAATGCAGGTCTCATCTCTAACCAAGGTTTCTCTACTGCCCCTCAGAGAAAAAATTATAAACAGATATAGCACGGTTATAATGATACTTGCAAATTAAGTAGTTGTTTCTTTATATTCTGTTTTCATTTGCCATACTCCAGCAGGGTCCTATGTTGTATCTCTGCTATATAGTCATGTGACATATATCTAGATAAGTGAAGGAATGTTTAACTCATCACAGCTTTTCTTATAGGTGTTAGCATGTGCATGTAGGCAGTACATTTTTCAAGCATGAAAAGCATGTATATGTCTCATTCCCTTGAAATCCTGGACACATCAGTAGTCAGATAGCCTGCTCGGGGTACTTACCAGTCCTGGTTTTGGGTGCAGACCAGGCTCTAAATCGTATCTATATATCTGCTTCTTAGCACTTATTGTTGCTGTTTTTCCTTTTGCTAGTATCTTATTCCCAAGGCCATTCTAAAAAAGCATCTTTTAAATTTTTTTTTATTATTTTATTTTTTATTTTTAAAGTTTTTTTCCTGCTTGTGCTGCTTGGTGATTCTTCTCTGAGAGTCCATATTAGACTGTTGGTAGCCTTTCAATAGGCCTGTTTCTTGCAAACTCTTCAGTAAAAAGTGGTGGGCTTTTTGAGATAACATACTTTTTAATGCTCTTTCCTGATTTTTGCAAACAAGGTTCAGCAGCTAGTTGAATGGCAGCAAATTAAGAGTGACTTTACTCACTTTTTGAACCTTTGGGGTGATGAGGTGTTATTATGAGTGTTTCTGTGCTGTGTTGGTGCTTGGGAGATAAACCAGTCAGTAATCCCATCTGAATGAATGGGGTTATGTGTGTGGGACGCTGTAGCAGCCTGAAGTCATTTTCTGGAGTAGGTTTGGTGGCTGTATAAGGCAGCCTAAATGGAAGTACTGTCTCAGCCATAATTACCAATGGAGAAAGACTTAGAATCAAGCCTTTGATCTCGTATATTCTCTCAGATGTGTTTGTTCTGTAGTATTGGACTGTATTCTTAACTGAAACTGGAACTGAAGTTTTGCACAGAGGAAGCAGAAGTAGATTTATGGAGTGCTCTATAGCTGCTCTTTCTGAATGAAGTAACTACTCTAATGACATATATTCAGGGACTAGGTTTGTCTGCAAATCAGATTATTTAAGCTTTTAAGAGTTTCATTACAGATGTACCAAATGGATTTTGGTGGACATTGTCAGACTATGACATTACTCAGTACATAGATGAGTGGATGTGGTGTTTCAGAAAAATTGATAGACAAGGTCTTAGCTTTTCTGTGATCAAAACAGAGCATTTCTATGCCTCTTTTCAAAAGTGTGTCCAGGTTGCTTTAAAATAACTGAAAGTGAATGCTTCCAACCAGCAGAAAATTTACATTTAATAATTTTTCTTCTGTCACGTATTGATGACTGAGTCCTCAAATCTTTTCTCATGAGTTAAGTCTGTAATGAGTAAATCTATTGTGAAGCTCAGTGAAACTATGGGATCACTGTGAAGACTACTTACATTATGGAGTGATTACAAGATCATGGCTTTTAGCCTTTTAATTTACCAAAAAACTTTAAAACTTCCTTCTGATTTTGGCTGAGAAAGCCCCTTTGTTGGCGAGGCAAATTTCCATTTGTTTACAATAGGTTTTTTTTTCTCAGAGCAGATGACAGCTGCACTGCATTCAGCATCTAAAAGCTCTCTGGCAGGATGGGTGCTTGCACCCAGCCTGGTCAGTGCTGTACAAATAGCTTCACTGTTATTCATGTAGCTTGCTAATAAAAACAGTGATCTGGGAAAGTCATGGGCAGTGTTCTGCCTAATGGAGTCTCATTAAACCACAGCTTGCTCCTTTTCTTTTGAACTTCTCAAAAGTCTTTCTTGAGTTATACTTGATAGGAATGATAAGGGTACTACTGCACGTTCCTCAGCAAATCTGTAAGACACAGGGTGTTTTTCCACTTAGATATGTATTTACATGGAAGTTGGGCCTATGACAGAGTCTTGTTTCCAGACCAGATGTACTTTGACTTGAAGACTTTAGGATCATTAACTGATTTTTGGTGTACTGCAAACAACTGTGGCTTAGCTGTGAGTAAAAAGCAGGTGATACTGAAAAGAAATGAGGAAGGAAAGTCAGAAAATATTTGTATAAATAGCTGAAAGAGGTGCTGAGGACGATCCAGGCATTTGTATTTTGCTCTTAGCATGCACTCTCTGCTGGCCGTCACTCTTCAAATGGCTGGGTCTTAGTGCTTTGACAAATCGTTTCACTGCTGCTAATGCTAATATTTGTCAGTGCCTTCCATCTATCTCCCTTAATGGAGTTTCATAATGAAGACTTAAAACTAGAGTAGAGGAATAGGTCAATGATTAAAAGGGTGTTTGTGTGTAGACCAGCTTTGTCCTCTGTTTAAAGAAAAATTGACTAACTGCACTAGGATGTGCTTCTTCCTTTTTTTCCCCCCATGTCTCATGATCAAGCATGGTAAGTCTTGTTAATACAAGATAAAGAATAATAAGATAATGTTTAAAAAAGGATTTTTTGGAGCAGAATGATTGTTTTCTTTCAGAACATGTTAGAAAAACATCAAAATAGCAATGTGATAATATTTTTTTATTCAAGAAATATTCTAAAGTATACGTGGGCCTAACTGATGAACAGTACACTTACGACATGTTTTACTGAGGGATTTCTCACTACCCATGCTGATACTCTTTCACACCGTCTGCCTGTAGGTTTCAGCCTGATTGCATTGGTTTAACTGAGGAAAAATAATCTCTTTTATTGAATAAACCTGGATAAATATACTTAGATTAAATCTTTGTAAGTACACTATGTGCTATTTAAAGCTTGAGCTAAGTATTGAGTAATTAATATACCCTATTGTTGCAGCTGAAGATAGCCTGACTCCCTTAAACCAAGGATTTTGACTGATCATTTATTTATACTGACAAAGTTTACCTCTCTAAAATACATTATCTCCTGGCTATTAACCCTTTAAGATAAGCACTAACTTACCTTCAGGCTAAGTCCTGAAGTGACATGCTTAAGTGATGTTCTTTGGATAAAATGAGAACAGTGCACCAAAATTACCAATTATGTGTTTTCAGGCAGAAATTAGCAGCAAGGCTGTGCCCCAGTGCCTCAGTTTAGAGAGATCCTCTGAGGCAAAGTGCTGGTTGCTCCTATCTCATATGAGCCTTTGAGCTGGTTTCAAGGAAAATTCACCAGATTTAGAAAACACTCTGACTTTTAAACAGTGGTACTTAGTTACTTTATGGGCTGATTTTCCTACTTGGGAGAAATTTCTTAGGACAATGGGAATTGTGCCTGTTTTGAGAATGAGTGGTCTGTGGAAAAGGGTAATTTTCTGTTTTGTTTTGGATTTTTTCCGATGTTTTTTCACAAAACATGCAAACACTCAGGTGAGTTTAGTCACTTGGGTATGCAGAGAGCTGCCTAGTGGGTTTTGCAACTCTTTCAGAAGAGCAGGTGTATAACCACCACTGATCTAAGAGTTGGTTCAGTGCAGGTGGAGAGAGGTCCGCAGGGCCAAGTGCTCATCAGAGCTAAAGACATGGCTCAAAGGGAAATGTGCTTTTTGTTTTAATTGCAATGTATTCTGAGCAGGAGATTTAGGGAAAGGGAATTGCTTGACTTGGGAAATACCTTTCTGATGACTAAGAAAGCCACCTAGTATTCATTACAGTAATTTCATGATTATAAGCCGCACCTGATTATAAGCCACATGTCCGGGCTTTGGCAACTTTCCATTCTTTCTCCATATATAAACCGCACCGGATTATAAGCCGCACTTTCATTCACAGCGAGGATCCGAGTGCAACTTTCACAAAGTTGCCAATTAGAAACAGAATAGCATGATCATGGGGTTTACTGGCTCAGCTCAGGGCCATGTGGGCTTGGCTCGGCACTGCCCCAACGCCAGGGCCGGGGTGTGGCCCCGCTGCCCCGCCACCAGGGCTGGGGAGTGGTCCTGCTGCCCTGCCACTGGGGCTGGGCAAGCTCCAGCTCGGCTTGGGGCTGCTGTGGGCTTGCACTTCCAGGTTGGTAAATTTCTGAACTTCATCCATGTATAAGCCGCACCTGATTATAAGCCGCACTTACGGGTTCGGACCAAAATTTTAGTCAAAATGGTGTGGCTTATAATCGTGAAATTATTGTACTTTTCTGTGATGAAGTACTTTTAAATCATTTCAGTCTAGTCTTTTTCTGCCTCCTTGTCATGTAGGAAAATAATCTGTTACCCAATAAGTGAATCACACTTTGTGTACAGTAAATTATTACAAATGTGCTTATGTTATCAGTAGCATAAGCATGTAAATAACATTAAGCATTTAAATAACTTCACTATTGCTAGCTGAACTACCCAAGACTTAGTTTTAAATATTTTTATCTGTCTAATTCAAATTCTTTCTCTTCCCCTGGAGTGCCATGTAAAGTATAGGGAAACAATAAGTGATATCTCCATATCTCCCATATCTTCCAGAAAACACTCTAGCAAAAAGTAAGGAAATCTTCTTTAGTTGTAATCACATAACCACAGTCAATGTTTGGTTTCAGCATGAAGTTTAAGGAGAAGTCTGCACATAGCCATGCTTTAAAAGATTTTTGCCAGTTATTAAATAGACTAAATTTGTCTGTAAAATATGCTTTAATAAATAAAGTTATTTCTCTAAAATATGCTTCCTTGGGTATCACTCAAAAGTAGGATGTATTTTTTCCTACTTGGCTGGTATATGTGGCCATCTTGATTTGTGTTTCTGTCTCTGTAAAGGACATAATTGTTACAGTCACTGTCACTTATATTTAGCACATCTGAAAAGAAGAGTACAGATTCAGAAAAAAAGAAATAATCTTACAGTTAAATGAATTATTTCTTTGATGTGTACTTCTTATGTGGCTTTGGCACAGCAAGCCATTTATATCCCACTACCTTGGGTCCATCTGCTTAAAAGAAAGAAGAAAGAAAAGGCAGACAAAACAAATTAAGTAAAACACTTGAAATCTTTTCTGCTCTTGTTGGTTTTGCTGTGTAAGTTATCTAGCAGGTGGAGAACTGATCATGTGCAATTTTAAGAAAGCATAGCACCTAGACATTGCCTCTGGGCAAGGTTACAATGCCAACAGGAGGACTTCAGATACAGGATGACCCTATGTTTGCAATCCAGGGCATATAAATGTGAAAAATGCCTGCTAACAAAGCATGCAGTACCCTGGGGAATGGAGCTCATGCAGAATAAAAGTTGTCAAGAAGGTGGTGCAATATTACCATGGTTCCTGCTTCTTTGCCTTTCCTAACAAGAATCAGATATACACGGAAGTTTTCACAACAGTGAAGTTGCGAGAACTAAAGAGTAGTATCAGGTTGCTGCATCTGGCTTAGCTTTAGGAGTGGAAATATAGTAATGGGATAAACGGAAGGGCCACCCACTGTAAAGTGTGGGTGACCAGTGTAAGGAAAAAGTACCCCACCTTTAATGCTTATTTATTCCAAAGGCTGTTACACAGAAATTGCTCTCAGTCTGATGTAGTGCCAAACTTAGGGGATTGAACTTTTTAATGACTTTTTGTTGACCAGCATCGAAGACATCTAGGAACAAAAGAGATTCTGTAACTCCACATAAAGAATATTATTTTCAGACAAGAAGACAGTGCTTGAAAACATAAGTTAAGTTCAGAAGATAGGATAAAAGGAGCAGGGAAGAGGGTAAATGCATGTCTCAGCATAAGAACATTTTATTTTGAGGGTGGAGAACAGATTTAAAGCTAATTCCATGTTAAATGCCAGAATTCTAGGTAATTGCTTGCTGACAGTGACTAGAATAGGACAATGTCTATTTTGGTTTGATTCAGAAATTGTGTAGGATTATTCTCCTCTCCTTCCTCTCCTTCCTCTCCTTCCTCTCCTTCCTCTCCTTCTTCCTCTCCTTTTTCATTCATTTCTCTCAGATTAGGTATGTTTCTTTTCCTAGAAATTAGATAATAAATTAGAAATAAATTAGAAATCCTTTCTTTTGTGTAATGGTCCCTAGCACTGGGGGAAGTCTTGCTTGAAAATGGAAAGGGGCTCATAAGATTGAGAAGACAGTGTAGTAAGAGCACAGTGTCTGGAATGAAAGATGGTTCCCCAGTGACTATTGAACACTGAAGCTAAGAGCAGTCTCTACTAACTCAGGGGCTGCAGACATAAATGTAGTCTGAAGCCACCCTGTTCTTTTCTCCTGGGTTGCATGTGCATGCTCTTTCTTTGGAGAATTGGGGTCTGAGTTTGTTTGAATTAATAGTGAAGTCATTACACTATGTAAATATGCTAGTCTTCATCTGGTTTTACTCACAAGCTATTCTTGCCTTGCTGTGCTGTTCCCATTTTCTTGTTTGTGCAAAATTAACCAGGAGCATTTTAAAAGAAAAGGGGGAGAAGGGATGAATAGTGTTGAAACCTTGACTGCTACGTTATTTGCCACAGGCTGAAGTTTGGTAGGCAGTTCCAACTTAATCATATAATAAGAGTACAATGGTATTTTTAATGAAGCTTTTAGGGATCCTTTCCCTTTGTCATCTTTGGCCTTCTTTGAGTAAACTGTGATAATTTGCCTTAATAGCCTAGTATTACAATTTTTCATTTTACTCTTACTGAGGAGTCAACTGAGCAGCAGTATGAGTCTAAGCACATCACAGAGGTTGCCTGTGCCCTCAGGGGGCTGTGACCTAGTGTTTCTTCCAGGACAGCTGTTTTTTTGCAGGTAGTCTTCAGTGCATAAGGACTACTGGCTCCTCATCCAAGCACAACTGCTCCTAAAATGAGTCAGGATGAGAAGTGCACTCTCATACTGTAATTCTTCCTCTTGCTATGAAAAGGAAAGCCCCAAGCTGCATTATTTACTTGTCCCATTTCTCAGTCTCACTTGTGCAGACACATTGTAAAAACTGAAAAAATACTAACTTATTTTGTTTCTTTCTTTTTCCTTAAAACTCATGGACTTCTGTGGCAATGCCTCTGAATCATCTGTGGTACAAGAGACTGGAAAGTGGGAGCTGGTGCAGGTGCCCCAAAGTTGGTTGGTTGTTCTGACATTAAAGCTGGATTGATAGGTTTTTGGTGTCTGATTTCAATTCTCGGTAGGTGCTTTGGCGTTCTCAGATCCCCCCACAATGAAGCAATCATAGCCAGAGGGTCTCATGTAGAGCAGGAAAAGAAGGAAAGTGTTTGGAATATCAGATGATAATGTTTGTTTCTGATGCATAGAGAAAGAACTGGGGATTGGAAGAGGCATATGAGTCAGGTGTTCTCACAGAGATGACCATCAGGGAAGGAGGCAATAATGCTGACATTCAGCAATGATATTAGACTGTGATCAGCAGTCTGGTAAGGTGGAGACTGCAGTTCATCCATCTCAGGCATCTGTCTGTCTCTCCAGCTGCCACAAACTCATGTTTTCATTATGTCCTTTTAAATGTGAGAAGCAGAGAAAGCAGATTTTGAAAAATGGTGTCTTAAACGTTATGTATTCTGCAATGCAAAGTGTATTCTGTAAGGAATACCAAAGAGTCGTTTCCAGAGTAAGGACTGCAGATGCTGCACAAATATTTATAACCTGAAAGCATTCTCTCTCCAGGCAGTGTTGCAGACAAAGAAGAGTTTTGCACTGACTTCAGTAAGACAGGTTTTCCACCTCGTTTTTCTAGAATTTGTGAATGTTTGAAAGCAAAATCAGTTTACTCACTTAGCAGGAGTACTACAGAAGGTAAAGCTGTCATCTCATTTTTCTTGTTCTATATACATGCTTGCAGAGATGACTCCCAATAAAAGCTCCACCTTGACAGTGTGCCATGATTTGTGGATGTTCAAACCCAGGTGTTAAACAGCAACTTGGTGCCAGCTCCCGGGAGTGTTATTCCACACCCAACTACATCATCTGAGTATTTCCCTCTGGTTTAATGCCTGGTACTTTAGGAGTCATAGGATCTGCTAGCTGCTTTCATCTGGATAGTATTCTTAGTACTCCAACTGCTCATCCATTACAGTAAACATGTTGATCAAAAAGCCAGAAGAGTCTCATGCTGAAATGGATGATAAATAGCTAATTAGAGACAAAACTAAAAAGCAAAACCATCAGAAAAGGGGTGGGGAAAAGGCAGAGATAAAAGGGCAAGAACAGTCTGCTGAAAAGACTGGACACAGAACAAAGCACGTGTTAACAAACCTTCATTCTTTGAGAGCTTTTGGTGATACATTTGAACATGATGTAAAATCAAGATCTGGAGTCTTCCTGTCACATTGATTTAGAACTACACTGTTGACTTCAAAGATTACCTAACATTGTTTTGATGAGCATTGTTTTGATGCTCTGTTGTGATGCTGCTGCTGGTAGTTCACCAGAAAATATGAATCAGACACATTGAAACAGAGCCTGTAAGGGGTCAAACAGAATGTTCCCCAGATTTTTGTACCTTCTTTAATCATGTCTTCTGTAAGGTCCCAGTTCTACAGAGCAGGAAGCTGCCTTCAAAATCAAGCAGAGTTCATGATCTCTCCAAATACTGAGGATGAAAAAATACTGTGGAATATCATGGTCACAGTGTGAGGCAGACAGGGAAAACCACAGCACCTCTGTATGTACACTGTGCATGGAAACATAGTTTGGTTCCTTTGAGAAGACAGGATTCAGCAGAGTAATGCCAATATGGACCTAAGGGTGATAATTTGTCTTAAAGGTGGGATAGAATAGGAAGACTTGTAGCTGTGCTGCCTCTGGGATAACAACGTATATGATGTATTCTGAAGCAAGTTTGATGGTGTTCTGTGATAAGCAATGTACAGCTGCGCATATTTTGGGCATGCTGTGCAGACCTTTGAGTTACTTGGAAATGTAACTCATTTCTGGTTTGACCTACATGAGGAATTGAAAGTGAATTAAGTTGAAAAAAATTTTAAGATGGATAATTCTAAGTCTGTTAAACGTCTGCGTGTATACTTTCATGATACATGTTAACAAGATAATAGTATCCTCCCAGAAATTTTGCTGATCTACTTGCAGTCTTTCCGATTACTTTCTTCCATATGTCCTTCTGAAGCCAAGGCCAGCTTTAAACAGATGCTACTTTCTTCCAGTAGGACACCAAATGTAGGTAGTTCTGTAAGAGAAGGTGTAGATTTATAAGCTGTAGAATAACAGGTTGGAATGATCTAGATAGTCTAGACCTAAAATTTTTGTTGAAATCCATTATGTGGGGTGAGAGACCCATAGGGTTACAGTGTGTGTGAGATCTCATTCAAGAAAAGTCTTTGGAGTTTTTTTCTATGTGTACTGGGACAGTCACGGCTCACACTGACTAGTGCAACATAGCTCCCCTGTTTATTTGGAGGTGTTTGACTCTATTTCCACCAGGTGCAGCTACACATTACCCCTGAGCACAACTGCTTAGTGCTTGCACAACAGGATGTTGTTTTCCATGGCATTATTGTTTGGGCAAGGAAAACTTTTGAGGGGACCCCTGTGAGTCTTGCCTCAGTTGGTTAAGAGGGACCTCAGTGAGGTTTGCTTTCTGGTTGTTAAGATCTGAGTTTTCTTTGGCTCTAGCAAATCATGAGAGCTGGACTACTGCAGGTCGTAGAAATGTTCTTTCCCTGGTGGTCTAGCAGTGGATTGAGAATTCCTTTGAAACATAGATATTTATTGTTTAATAATGCAGGCTTCTGGGACCGTTATCCACACAGTTTGAAGGAATGATTTTTGGAAGCAGCAGTAGCTCATGTTAACAGCAACATTGTGTTAAATTGTAGACTTAAAAATAAATTATCTTTTGAAGAAAGTGATTGTACTTAATCTAGAAGCTGAACATGGTACTTTCCACTTTAGGTCTGGCAGAGAAATGGGTCAGAGTTGTATTATTTTACAAGAAGGAGGTTTGGTGAGAAAAATTGAATCATTAAACTTGCTATGGTAACTGAAAGAAGTAAATCTGTTTCATTGCAACTACTGTAAGTTTTTCTTTTAGGAAGGATCTGTGCCACAGCAGTCACTGAGAGTTGAGAGTTTCTGGTTTCTCAGTCTGAGACAGGATCCATGTCTGGAGCTGTCTGAGAGCACAGCATGATTTCCTCTGTGGGATAAATTAACCATGGCTTTGTGCTTGCGCACAGTGAGATCCCTTGCTATCATCTATGCCTATGTCGAGCTAAGAATAGAAAAAAGCAACATCAGCAGTGCTGTGGGAAAACTACATCAGTCCAGATGGCTGCTGACAAACTCTTTTCTTATTTGGGATTAATAATAAAGTAGTAAATAATGGTAATTTCCCATCCACATCTTAACCTATATGTCTGCTTGGCAGCTAGGAGAAACTTAGGCTGAAGCCTGTCAAAGGTGGATTTTTCTGGATACACCCAAGAAGCTATGAGTAAGTAGTTTAGTTGCCTTGCAGGAAAAAAATCCACAAAGAGCTGGGAGTTTGCTTTGTTTGTTGGTGATTAAACAGCTTTGAATTCTCTTCTTACCCCCTCCATTCTGCTTTATCACATTCATGTGGTGCTGAATAAAGAGCTGGTATTTCCATTGTTACTAAGGTTTGTATCCTGTGAGATCATGTTAGTATTTCTCTCAGACTTCATAGAAAGGATCTTCACTCTGTCTCTAATGAGGCGAGTGGGACGAATCCCATGTGTGATGCATTCATTTAGCTCTACAGGCCACATGTTGCATACAACTGTCCCACCAATGTTGATCTGTTAAAAGCCAAAACAAATTTGAGATCCCAACTCAGAATCAGGCCCAACTGGGGAGCCAAACAATAACTTGCATTCTTTGTAGTTAGTCTTGACAGCAGGCTATTTGGTTAAAGCATATGTTTGCATTTCCTAATTTATTGGCATGCTTTTAATTTAGATTACTAATTCTTCAGAGAAAGACAAAAGTAAAAGAAAACATGGCACCCCTGTGGCTATTTCATATGTTTGCTCCATGGGGATCAAGTCCTTGCTCTGAAAGATACTTCTGTCCTGTCCAAAGCAGGATAGAAGGGAGAGACTCTCACCATGACTGAGCCAGTTGGTTGCTTCATTGTGCCTGATGGCTTTGGAATATTAAGCAATATGCCCAAGACTAAAGGCAAACAAGCTCTTTTGTTCATCTCTCAAGTGGAGGTTGGAAACTGCCCTCTTGCCTATGGTTAAGATGGTTTTGATCTTCTAGCCAGCATATTGGTGATACAGAGGTCAGCTTCTACCTCCTTCATAGTAATTATTTTAAAATTTACAGAAGTATGATTAATTGAAATAGAGAAGAAAACCTTTTTTGCTTAAGTAACAAGTGAGTAATAAACTGAGTTGCAGTACCAATTCATTTGTGGTAACCTGTCTCACAGACATTTTATGATTGTAAATGGTTGTTATATGACTATAAAAGGTATGTGATATAGAAGAGATTTTGACAGCAGAAGACGTCTCTAGTATGTGGTAGCACAGCCTAGTAGCACAGGTATTTGAACAGGATATTAATAAATAGGGATAGTATGCACAAAACTGTAAGAGCCTGAATTTGTTTTCTAACATATTGGTATCTAGGAAGCAAGACCATTCCTGGGATACTGTATGTGTCCATTTCCTTGAGTTCCTTGTCTCACCTTTGCAGTATAGCTACTGCCTCTTTGCCAAGTGAGAGAGGATGATGAAGGACTTACCTGGTAGCTCTGGAGAGCTCTCACTTTCTGGCTGTACAACTGGGTGTGGCTTTTCTCTTCTTCTGCTCAGTCCCTACTATCATCAGGGGATGATTGTATGGACCAAATCTGGCAGGGTGTGCAGAACAATAAGTGAAGTGGTACTGTCATTTCTGTGATACATGAAACTTCATCTGTCTTACTGAGTGCTGCTTGGCATCTGCAGTGACAGGCTAATGGATAACCTCCATGCTGTTTCTTCTGCAGGGAGTGGTAGTAGCTGTGATTTTTCTGCCAGGACTGACTCTGCACTTAAACTTTATGATGTGTTTTTAAAAAAGAAGTTAATTGCTTCTGGAGGAATCACTACTGATATTTGTTCCATCAGAACACCTATTTAGGCATAGCTCCTCTCAGTGTTGAGGGTGGGTCTGAAGCCAGCAGTGTCTCAACTGCTTGTGCTGGGTAAGTGATGACACAGTCTAGGTAAAAATGCCAGTGGCTCTTTCTGCCTTTCACTGACTTTGTTAGCTAGTACGGTGTGGAGTACTTCAGTGTAAAAACAAATGAGACATCATAATTTGAACAGATGAGAGCCTGGTGACTGAGACACTGGCTGGGAATACTGTCTTCAAATATTTGCTGGAGGCCATGCTGAAATTCAAGACCTTATCTCCCAAAGCTCAATAAAGTATGCTTGCCATCAGTTTCCTCACCCTTCAGCACATTACAGCATCTGTCTTACTCTCCCCCTGGAGTGCTTCTCCATTACGTTTTATAGTGCCAGACAGAGAGACTCAAACTGTGTGACTTCTTAGCACAACAGTCTCACCACTTAATATTGCTACAGCTTGTAGTGAAACTCTGTGGTGCCCATGAAATATGTGTGATAGCAAATGACTCCAGCAAAAATATCAAGAAAATGTCATTGCACTGAGAAAAGAGGCTAAGAGCTCCTCTGTCAAAAGAGGAAGACTAAAGTAAACGTAAACCTCACTGCTGCATGATTCTCAAATCAGAGGAATGACATTACCCACTTAGACAGTAGAAAGACAGTTCTTTAGTCAGCCTTCCTGGGAAGTCATTAAAAGAAGGAAGGTCTTCAGAACTTGTAAGGACTTGTTCAACTATAAAAGTTCCCAACTTTTAACCTCTATCATCTGCACAATTTTCCTTGAGTATTTCTGTCATGGATTAATGGAATTTTGAATATAAAGTCAGGAAGGGAAGGAGTATTCTCACATTACCATGTTCTGTGACCTGACTGGTAAAGGTTAGCCTTGGTGGACTGATGCAGGTGATGTTCTGGCACAGCATGAGCAATACCCATTTCAACATCAAGCCTGAATCCTCCAAACATTGCAAAAATCCCATTGCTACATATTTTTGGACAAGAACTCAACAGTGTATTTTATACAAGGATACAAAACTAATTGGAATGGCTGAGGAAAAACTTAATCAGACAATACATTCTGAAAATGTGACTCATTATCACAGGCAAATGTTGTTCATGTCATGTTACAGGTGACTTGATTGCCTGTAAGTGGGATAAAAAAATAAGATTGTTTAAATGCAGCTTCAGGGAGTACTGCATATTATACCTCAGTTTCATCTGGTTTCCCATGATATCAAAGCTGTGTTTAGTGGATGGAGATTTACAACCAGAAAATGATACGTGTAGCTGAAGAATGTGAATGGATGATGTGCCTTATAGAATTAGTTATCATTTCTTGGGAAGTAGTGCTGGTTTACAACTTGCTTCTTCCCTTTCCATCTGGGACTGATCTGTGTCTTTGTGTTGTATATAGGATATGTTCTCTACAATTCTCTGAACATAAAGACTTTGTTCCAGGCACTGTGGTGTAGGAGATTTCAAAAACCTTGACTTATGCATGGATTATAGTTAACATGCACGTTTTTACAAGTATGTTTTCTTTACCCTGTATTTCAAAGAAGAAGTATATCTCGATTGACTCAACTGACAACAAAGGAATAATTATGGATCCATTTCCCTCCTGCTAGCCAAGGCTAAGTACACAATATATTACTTTGTTTTATTTTTCTGTTTCTGTAATGAATGCTACAGAGCAATAGAAATTACTCCACTGAGAGCAGGAGTTATGCCTATTCTAATGAATGTCTAGTGACTAGAAAACAGATACAAGGCTATATAGGCATTTTTGTTTCGAGGTCCCTGTGATAGATAGCCAAGCCATAAATCGGTAGTGATTTTGGCAGATTGAAACAGTTGATGGCAGCAGGCATTTACAAGGGGGTCTTTTGCATGGCTGGCTGGTAGCTGGTCTTTTGAGTGGACCTGCTAGTTGTTGTCTAAGCTACATGTAACAGATTTATTTTTTTATGTGCTGCAGTCTTCTGTCTTAGGTAGGTAATTTTTGGCTTATTGTAATTCCAAAGTATCATTTTTATTTAGGAATGGGCTCTAAACTGGGATGAAATACTGGATTCTGTTGATTTCCCTAGAAACTTTTGAAGTTGTCTTTTGTTACTTCCACCATTCACAAGGACAGAGCTTAGAGCTGACTATTAGATGTGTATCTTAAAATATCTTTTCCATGTCACTCAGCTTAAAATCCAGAAGTAAAACAATCACTAGATATGGTATGCGAGAGCATTCATTAGCACCATTCGGGATCAGGAAACTTTTTTAAAGAAGCTATTTGAGGAATCAAAATAAAACTGCAAGTAGGCTTCTTGCTGACAAGTTGCAGGTGTATGCCACATGCCCATATTGAAAAAAAGATGTGGTTATGAAGGTCTTGATGACAGACAAGGATCTAAAATGCCTTCATCTCCAGGTTTTAGCCAGTCCATCTGTTTTTTATTTGCATTTCCTCCAGCTAGCAGACTTAGTATTTTCCAAATTCAGTATAACCAGGCACAAGTCTCTATAAAATTGCTTTTTATTTTTTTTCCAATGTAAGATCCTTAGGTTAGTAAGGTATCTTTTAGATCAGGGAAGTCTTGCTTTTATGGTAACTATATGATAAATTTAAGTCAGTTGTTATTTTTTGGAAAAATTGAGGGACAGGAATGATGAGGAAAGAGCACTTGAGCTCCACTTTGCTAGAATAAGTAGAATCTGCTTATGTCTTGAGAGTACCAGAAAAGTATTTATATTTGTATTATCTTATTGGTACTTCTAGCTTAGAAGGTCTGGACTTCTTTGATTTCATCCTCTTGAGGAAATGTTAAGGCTAAAAGACTTCGGATTACTTCACACAGCTGCACCCTGAAAAAATTCTCAGAAGCACATAATTCAGAGGGCAGAAATAATGAGGCAACAGCACTTGGGAAATATTCAGCCAGCCCTTTTGGTACTGTACCTTAAATTTTGACAAAAAAAAACAACTCATGAAGTCACATAAGAAATGGCATAGTTTCCCCTCCCACTACTGACATGAGGGAAATTTGTTTGGTTTTGTTAGAAGAGCTCTTGTTTCTGATGTAATTCTCAACAGAATGGCACGAAGATAGATAAACAAGGGTTTCTCCATCTAAAGAAACAACTTTCAAAGTGAATTCTCAAAGACCTTGAAGCTTTTATTTTCTGAGAGAACTATAAGTCTTGATTTCAAATATGATTACCGAAAAGTAATCATTCTTCACTGGAAATTAGTCAGTTGAGCTTTTTTTTGGGGGGTGAGCAATTAATTGCAAAATCATTTTGAAAAGCAATAGTTCTATTTAATTGAAATACTGGAGAAAATTATTTGAGAAAGTGTAAACATAATTTTCCAGAAAGTGCACAAAATTTATTGTCATCTTTTTTTATATAAACAAATTCCTCAAGAATAATTTTGAGGAATGGAAAAAAATCTGTAATTAATTTAATAGGCTGTAAAATTAGATTCATTAGATAGCACAGTTGTAGCTGTGTGGGAGGCAGCAGAAATCATCCTGGAATGTGGCAATGTGTGTTATTATGTCTCAAGAACCGTCTCTTTACCTTTCATAGGAACAAAGTTTATCTTTTGGAGAATGGAGTGCTTTTGCTTTTTTTTAAAAAAGTCTGTTTTCTTGGTCTTCATGAACATAAAAGAATTGTATACCCATATATCTGTTTGCAGGGCATTATATGTGCAAGATATTTTGTGCTCTACAGTATATTCCATGCTGCTTACCACAGGGTGTTATTTAGCAGATGACAGGTTTAATGAGTATACTAAGACCATAAAGTCACTTTCATAAGTGGATGAAAGGTTATTGAAGTGAAATACTGACCAGTTGATGTCTGTTCACTTTCATGCAGTTCCACTGGTGTGGGGCAGAGATGAGTGGTGCAGTTACAGACATTTGAATGAGTGTGATGCAGATACTCACTGTGACAACACTGGGCTTGTTTGACAACTGTCAAAGGGAAAATGCCTTCTTAGAGTTTAAAATGAAATTTTACCTATTGGAGGGTGTGTTTCAGTATTTTTACTAGTTTTCGTGGCTGTGTTGATTGTTCAATGTGTAGTTTTAACCTCTAGCCTATGAATCAGATCCCTGAAGCCACAAAAATATGAAATCTCTTGTGCCCGCATATGTTTGAGGTAAGGAAAGATTAAACCATGGGCAAGCAGGTTCTATCTCTTATTCTTTAAGCAATGACCTGCAGTTGTGTGATCTTAACGATTGCTGTGTGGCTGCAGTTGAGCATCCCTAGTTGCATTCTCCCATGAATTATTACCTCAGCTATTGTTTTATTTTGGAGGTTTCAGTGGTAGTTGGTTGTCTTGTCTTTTGTTTGTTTGATTGTTTTGTTTTTTTGGCTTTTTTAAATGGGGTGCATCCATTCCTTGTGCAAAGGAGTGCCTCACTGTAAACCTTTCTCTTGCCCACCAGGCCTACCCTTGCACTAACGACAAGGAATGTGAAGTTGGGCGATACTGCCACAGCCCTCACCAAGCCACGTCTGCGTGCATGATGTGCCGGAGAAAGAAGAAGCGCTGCCACCGGGATGGGATGTGCTGCCCTGGGAACCGCTGCAACAATGGTACGGCTGCCAGCTCTGGGCTTTTCTGCAGAAAAGCTGCCTTTTAACATCATCTGTATCTATGAGTGTGCCCAGCAATAGTAATTTTTCCTGGTGATAACTCTTCTTTTTTTAAAAGAACCAAGAAAACTTATTTGTCTACTTTGTTCCACTCTGCCTAATTTTCTTTAATAGTATTTCTGTGTTTAGGGCTCCACTACTATCAGTCTTTTCTTGTATTTTGTGGTGGAGAAACACAAAAATGCTGCTGCCTAAAATCACAACTCTACATTCAGTGTGCTTTCATTTGTTGGAAGACTGCACAGAAGTCATATTTTAAGGAAGGAAAGAAGACTTAATGAATCCTGAATCCATTCTCCCTGGGGAGGGTTATAACTACACTGTTTGCATTCCCATGGAGAGTGAAGAGATGTCTGTAAGAAGCTCTCCAGGGGCTCAGACCATAAAGACAGAGTGACAGGGAGATTGAAGTGGGGTCCAGCCCACCCCAACCCCAGTTTGGTGTTGGCAAGGTGGTTAAATAAGTAATAAAGGGAAGGGAATGACTAAAAGGCTAGAAACTGAAAGCTTTAATACAAGGAGAAATAAAAAGGGGTGCACAAGGGCACAACATAAAACATAACCCAAAACGCCTACTCACAGCTCTAAGAAATAAAGTCCTTGCTGCCTAGAAGTCTGATGTTTGCAGGTCTATGTAACTCCTTTAAAAGACCCTGAAATGGGGTTGAGCACACGCTTATATAGACTTATATAGAAAGGTTCCAGCCAATCACAGACTGTTGTGTTGTCTCTATTTGCATGGTCACTCCCAGTCATTCCCATAGTCCTTTTTTTCTCTTTTACTTCTCACCATACCTTGAGTGTATGTTATCTGTCTTGGCTTCTCAGTGTCCAGGGTGCAGTCTTGTTATTTCCTGTGTGGCTGGTTCACAGGTCACAGCCTGTCCCTTCCAGGATGGATAGCTATAACTGTCTGACAGTGAGTGAAGCATTGCTGTGGTGAGGCTAAGTGCCAGCAACCAGAAGTGAATGTGTTACTAGAGTTGAGCATCACTGGGGCCAAACTCCAGTGCTTTCATCATCCTGACCTGATCAGTGCATGTCTCTCAGCTGCTTTTCCTCTTATTCTATTTGATATTTGAGTGTCTGTCTTTTCCTTGTAGGTATTTGCATACCGGTAACTGAAAGTATCCTTACTCCTCACATCCCTGCTCTAGAAGGGCCACGCAACAAGAAGAACAGTCATTATGCAAGTAAAGATTTGGGCTGGCACAACCTGGGAAGGCCCCGGTCCAAACTGTCACACATAAAAGGTAAGGTCACATTTGGACTGGACTGCTCTGTTCCTTCATTTCATTAATCGTATTATTGCTGTTAAGATTCAGCAGTGGAAACCAGAAATAGGCAGTAATTTCACAGGGAGTTAATGTCTATTGTGAGAATTCACAGCATGACTCAGAAAGTGATGTAATGTCAACTGACAGTTCCTGTGATTGAAACAGCATCTGTTTTCTTCTCTGTATCAGATGTGGACTGATAGTCATTTTATCAGTTGTGCAAGACTGCAGACATCCTCTTCTTGTAACAGCCATGTAATTAAACACTTGTAATTCTGCTTACAATCCTGTAGCAGAATTTCTCCTTACTAAGTCTTATGGCAGGTGTCATGCATTACCCCCTTGAACCTTCCTAATTAATATCTTTTCTTGTGTTTGCATCCTTCAAATAGCCACAGGTGGAAATATCGCCTCTCCTTTTTCTCAGGTTCATTTGCATAAGTCTGCCCTGAATCTTTCTGCACTTTCACGTTTTCCCATGAAATAAAATAATTTGGTTGCTCTTTTTAGGACACGAAGGCGATCCCTGCCTACGGTCATCAGACTGTATTGAGGGACACTGCTGTGCTCGCCATTTCTGGACCAAAATTTGCAAGCCGGTGTTGCATCAGGGAGAGGTGTGCACCAAACAGCGCAAGAAGGGGTCCCATGGACTGGAGATTTTCCAACGATGTGACTGTGCCAAGGGTTTGTCTTGTAAAGTATGGAAAGATGCGACCTCCTCTTCTAAATCAAGACTTCATGTGTGCCAGAAGATCTGAATGAGGATTGGGAAGATAGTATTAAATGACTGTGGCTTTATGTGTTTAATGCATTATGGCACGGTGGAAAAAGGGGACTGCAAATGAAAGTGGAATGACTAAAGTAACAGTTAGAGTATGAGTAGAAGTCACACCAAATGCATTTATTTTTGAGCTAGTGGTAAACACAAGTGTAGCTGGAGTTCACCTACTGCACAGTTCTCCTGTAAATAATTCTACAGTTTGTGGGAAATGCTAGTACGCAAATGAGTGGAAATGAATGTCACTTACCTTGCTGTGTCCCATGATGTTTCAGTGTTAGGGCTACAGTGAGTCTCCAGTGTGGTAAGGATTTTCTACAGAAATTGTATAGGTTGTACTCCTATAGGAAGCAGTGCATGCCAGGAAGACTCATCTGTCAACATGTTATTGGCCACATTGCAGGTGTGAGAAATGGAAATAAAGTTACTGTGAATGTTCACATGTGCTGGTTATTCAGGGCTGACACTTCAGCAAGGAAGCACTCCTGCAGGACAAGAGTGCTATGTTTTGCAGGCCCTTATGAAGAAGGTAAAAACTGGCCATCTCAAAATTTCAAGAGAACAGCAGTTTATTTAAGAGGAGGCATTTAAGCAGGGTTTTGTTTCGTATACATGGGTAAATTGAAATGCTTTATGTAGTTCAATGTCATAGTAAGGCACTTAATCACTTGTATTTGCCTCAGTTTACTGCTAATATACATTGGGTTGAACAGATGAAGCAAGTAAGTGTGCATGCTGAATCCAGAACTATATACAGGCAGTTCCTCATTAGTTCTAAATATACTTTCATTGCCTAAGCATTCTTGCCTTATAGACATTTCCAAAAGAAATATCAGAGTGTTGAAGTGCTTAACATGAAGAGCTTCGAAGTTGTTTCTCTGTTGCTGTTATAATACAAATATATAACACCTCAACATTTGTTGAGCATACTGCTGCAAACTCAAATTTTTACATTTTATGGCACTCTGCAGCAAGATAACAGATTTGTTCTCAAGACAGCAAAGAAAGAGGAGTTGGCTCTTGTGAGCATCTCTTCTCCTGCAGAAGAGGATGTAAGAAGATGGCATGACCACAAATGACTTGTTAAACATCATGTGATGTCACAGCATACCAGCCTCCAACATGCATTCATCCTGAAACTGATGTCCTCTCACTCTGGAATGTTCTGCCAGGAATGACAGAAATATACAGACTGTGGAAACAGCTGCCAACCCTGCATTGTTTGTGTACTGGTTAAAAAAAGGACAACCTCTGTCCCTTGACTTGTCTCCCAGGTCTTTAAAAACTTTTAAAATTTTACTTATTGCAAATATTCCTTTGTATAAACTCGGTGAGGAGACTGATATTATTTTAAAGAAGTCTGATTCTATAATTGACCTACTGCTAAGTTGTAATTGCCCATTTATAATTACCCATTTTCATGCTCTGTAATACAAGAGACTTTTCTGTTTATTCAGTTCTGCACAACATGGGTAGGCCACTATGTATTTTACCACATCACCATTACCTTTTTCCACCAGTGGGATGCTTTAAAGCTTTAAAACTTGACTCAGCCTGCCTAATTAGAACACAGACCTCAGCTTCATTGCCCTTACTTTCATAAGAGTCTGATGCAGAAGAGTATTTTACACACCTCTTTCCCTACTGGAAAACAGCTCTTCTTACTCCAGCATTTCCCAATGTCTCTGGAACAGGAGTAAGGCTCAGAAATTCTAATATTATAATATTAAATATTATAAAAGTTGAGGAACCAATTTTGCAAGTTTTATTTACTCAGAAGAAGAACTCAATTGCTCTCATTGTCACTACATACAAAAGAAAATGATACCCAGCATGAGCAGCAGGGTTGCAGAAATGGGGTCCCAGCAATTTTTAGCTCTTCTTATTGGCCTACCTGCCATTTTGCTCTTGCAAAACACAGTTATTTGGGATAATTTATTTACAGGAAATGTTTAATGAGATGTATTTTCTTATAGAGAGATTTCTTACACAAAGCTTTGTAGCAAAATATATTTGCAGCCTGTTGACTTTAATGTAGAAAATGTATAATAAGATTATATATATTAAACTTCCTTTCACATTCCTCCCCAAATATTTTACCCATATTCTTTTTCTTACCTGCTTCTTAAGAAGATTACTTCATTACAGAAAGACATGCAAACCAATTGGAAAAAAATCTTATATCTTATCTTTATGCAAGTAAAAACATCTGATTGTACTTGTTCCTATGTGTAGGTTGAATTTTGGTAAAAAACATGAAGGTCACCTTAAAATCTCCATACATCATTTCTACAAAACATGTTTAGGTGACAACTACCTGTATGCTTCTCTTGGGTTGGTTTACACCTAAACACTCAAGAACATATTTTGAAAATAATACGCCTGGTTGTGTAATGTAAAATCAACCAGGTTAAGTAGGAAAGGTATCCAGACACATTTCCTGGATAGTGATACATACCAGAGGGAGTCATGATGGATAAAGCTGGTATTCAAATTACACAGCATTTTGTTAGAGGCTACAGCATGCAAATGCATTCCTGCAAAATCTATAACTAGGAATTCTGAAATGGCAATTTACAGCATTCAACTCTAATAACATGAAACAATTCATGTGACCCAACTGAGAATAGTGTTAGTAAAACCAGCCAAGTTTTGATCCCAGGAAAACTCCTGCAGAGCACAATAAATATTGCAAAATAATGGCTGTGGTTATTGAGCAATGGTCTTGATACCCCTGTTAGTTGTTTCTGGTAACCCTTTGCTCCAACAGATGTACATTTGGGGGATGGAGTGGGCTGCAAATCACATAAGTGATTGTATAAAATGAAAAGGTTTAGCTATTGTCATTTGCAATATTGGGTTGGTAGGCCTTTGAAAATTCAAACACTTTTAACATCAACATAATGAATTTGTGAGCATTTTCAGAGCCCAATGACTTCAACAGAGACTGCCAAAGTCTTCAGAGATTTAATCTGGGAACAAAAACAATAGGCACAGGCAGTTCCTTGCACACCACAAATACTGAACCACATAGCTGAACGGAGTAGCATGCAAATAGTGTCGTAAGACTGAACTTTGGTTGCTTAGAAGACAGTCAGTCAATGTTTTGTGGAAATATACATCAGTTTGAGAATAAAAGAACAGCTAAATTTGGAGATAATTGCTCTCACTCACTGTGTCACTCATCACAGGAATTAAGAATGAGTTTGGTTCACTAATGTTTCAGAAATCTGCTGTCATGACACAAGTACACAAGATGTTATTGCTGAACAATTCAAATAATTTTCCAATTAACCTAGAATAGCCTCAGCAGTGCAACATCTCTTTGGAAATACTTATTAACTTTCCTAAAAATAATGGATTTTTACTTTATAACTACATATATTTGATTTACAGTATAAATGTGGGTGTGTATCTATTACTGTACTATTTGCTTTGTCTCATTTTGTTTGTAACCTATAGTATTTATGATTTTAAACGCTTTTTAAATGAAAACAATTACAATAGATCTGCCTGCTTCTATATCAACACTTCCAACAGCATACATCCAGCATCTGACACCTAAGCCAGAATTCACTGAAATTTAAGCTATCGTCTGCATATTCTGACTTTCTAGCTCATTGTCTCAGCAAAAAAGCCCTCACCAAAAACCATAAAAGATCTTGGGCAGAGGCTGAGAAGAGACATTCCTAAACTATTCCTTGTCACCAGCCCTCTCTGCTTTCACTTTTGAGCTCTGCATTATCACCCCCACTAGCAAAAGTAAGTGCTGTCAAAGAAAATTTGTATTTTTCATCCCTTCCAGTTTGCTTTCGTTCTAGGAAAGCCATGTAAGAAAGAGATCCTGAAGGTGAAAACCAGCAGAAACTCATATATAACAGAGGCTCTAAACTCAGGGTATTAGGAGTTTTGACATCTATACTCTAGCTTTCAAAAACTTACTTGCTAGGAAAATTATATAATACTAAGACCAAGTTTATAAAAAATAAAGAAACCTTGTTCTTTGGATTGTCTGTCACATGTTCTGAAAATAACTGCCTACATTGGAGGAGAAAAACCAAACACTTCCTCCTCACCCAGGCAACCTTACCTGCAGTCCCTGACAAAGGGAAAGCAGTTGTTTTAGATTTCTTTTGCTATGGGCACAGTGTACACAAAGGAATAATTAATTTTGTTTTTAAATCACTCTAATAATAAAGTTATGGTTTCTTACCTTGCTCACTTGTCTGAAGTATGACATTTCTCTTTTGTTGCATTAGACAGGAGTGAAGAAAAAGAGTTAGCTTCAGGATCTGTGCTCCCTCATTTAAATCATAATGTTTCACTGAGATAAACAGACTTTCAGCTCAAGTCTTATCAGCTTTATCAGCTAATACAGTTTTTCACAGTGTTTGGTTGGTTTTTTTAAAAACATACTCACCACTACCAAAGAGTACTTACAGTACACACAGTACACAGACCCTGTATCTATTCTTACCATTTGTTCAGGTTCAACTTTACATGGCTTCTACGAGTTATTGAGAAGCCTCAGATTTCTGCTGCAGGCCCCTCTCACTGCCAGCTTTACACAGCTCTGCTTGTGGCAAAAATGCAGGAGGTAAGGGGAAAAAGCTGGAAGCGGCAAGGTGGGAGCCAGCCCAAGGCTTGAAACGGTGGGTACAGGGGGCAAGCTATCTCAAAATGTAGTTAGATGCTATTGCAAACACTGTGAACATTACTGGTATCCCACACAATAATTAAGAGCAGGGAAAGGGTAAATGCCCTCTCTTTGTTCCTGAGCCACGACCCCACAGTACTGACCCAAAGAGAGGAGGTGTGTTTTAGTGACTCAGGTGCCTCAAAAGCTGAAGTGTTGAGCCTATTTCCCCTGAAGTAGTATGCCTCTCACCTCTCTGAATCCAAATCCCTGTAATTCCAGAGGTTTTGGATTCAGGCACATTGTTTAGATAATATTGCTGTAGCTCAGAGCCTGCCTGTGCCTAGGGTTCCCAGTGAAATTCTGTGCAGAGGAAGAGGCAAAAGCAGGAGACAACTGCTCTTTACAGAGCTCCAGCTGGTCCTGGAGCTGTTATTTTGACCACCACTGATGGGACTGACCCTGATGGATATATAGCATTGGATAGGGCTCGTTGCAAATTTGTTTGTTCTGGCAGCTCCCTGGTTTTTTTTGGAATTGCTTATTGTTATAACATGAGTGTCAATTACTTATTTACAAATGTCTGGTACCAATAAAGTCTGCTTTTTGCAGTACCAGCTTGCAGCTTGATTTAGAAGTGGTTTGCTGCCTGCCAACTTCCTGAAGCAGAGGAAATAATCTTTTAGAAGAAACTAAGGTTT
>PYHW01010561.1:1145404-1173020 GCA_013186435.1 Turdus rufiventris
GAAAATACCATTAACACACAAATATTTCTTGACACAAATCGTAGTTTTAAGGTCTTTGGCAATGTTTGTACTGTAATTCTCCACTGCTGTTAATAAAGTTGGCCGAAGAGTAGTTAACAAATCAGAAATGTATACCAGTGTGGTTGCTATGGTATGGTTGTTCCAATTTTCTATTCCTCATAAGCTATTTATTTCTGACAGTATCTCATTCAGCAATATTCACTCAGACTTGCAAACTTTTTTTAAAAAAAATCAAGTATTATTCAGTACAATTTTAATTGTAGGGCTCACAAGTATTGTTTCTTTCCTAAGTGACAGTAATTTTTAATGGAGCCATCAAAGTATAGAGATACATTGAAAGTACTGAATGGCACAATGAGTTCTGGAAGAAATTTGTGGGAAATTTTGGAATGCAGCCCACTAATGAATCCAATGACCACCCTAAGCTTTAGAAAAATCCACCTCAGAATTATTTGGTCAATGTCTTGTCCTCAATAACTGAGCAGTTTCGGATATTGCAACAGTGCTTAAAAGAAAACCCTAATGTATGTGCTCTGAAAGGACAGTTAACTCTTCTGTTTCAAAAAACATGTAATTCTTCTGTGAAGTTCGGAAGAGGATGATAACTCTCCTTGCCAATGCATCATACTGCTAGCTGGTAATACTTTTAATTTGGAGACCTATTGGATCAAGTTATGAAAACTTTAATTACTTGAAAACCAGTGCTCTTTATCCTGGAGCTTCCTTCCAATCTGTGTGGAGATCAATGGTTATGGAGGGAACATTCTCAGGTCATGGATTAGAAATTCATCAGCATGGCTGTAAATAACTCTGAAGCAAGAGGCCTTCCCTCTGCTACCACGTCTTCCAGTGAGAACTCAAAATGTATTAAAACCTATGAATTCATCAGATAAATTTTGATTTCTCTGCCTCTCTGGGTTTTTCATTTTGGCAGAGTCAGATGTGAAAATGTCAAAATTAAATTCTCATACTGTCTCCTGACAACAGTTGGAATCTCACAATATTAAGTGCCATTGCAGAACTTGTTTCCCTGAGATTTGAAGCTCAAAACATAGATCCAAAACATTCAGAAGCTTTGAAGCAGAATACAGAATTCCTTATGTTTATTCAATTATCAAATCTGAAACATGTTGAGATTCCCATGTTAAAAGCTCTTGTAGAAATGTATCCTTATGTGATTGCAGTTGAATACCATATTGTGCAATGCACAAAGTACATACTCAAAAGGCAGAAAAGATCAAATTAAGAAATTTTCTTTCTAAATTTGATGCTGAAAACTAAAAGTCATCCATGACAGTGCAATTACATAGTATTTAGTACTCAGTTTGTATTGTACAGGGACTATATTAATGATTCAAACCAAAAATAGGGAAGTGTGTTAGTACAACTCACCTGAATGCTAGAGCAACACCAAGACTGTAATATTATATGTAATATAATATAAATATATAAACATATAAATATATAAATAGAGACATGTAGAAATATATATGTAATAACTAATCATCATACTCCCATTACTAACTAACCATTGTACTGCTGTATACCTGTCAGCATTACAACAACAGGATTTGCCCCATGTAAAAATTACTTATTGAAAATATTGGGTTGTAAACAGGCAATTCCCATAATGGTGCGATAAACCTGTCCATACAGTTTGTGTGTTGAGTCACTATCATTATTAGTGACAATCTGTCTAAATAGGCAGAGAGGAAGACTCATATGGAGAAATGTTGTTTTGCATGTATTCATTATAACAAAAGATGAAATTACTTTCCTATAATAAGGGTCAACTTTCCTGGTGTTGCCTTTCACATCTGGGCAAATAAAAGCTGGAATTCCTGTTTGTTTCAGTATATTCTAAGTGCTTCCTTAAATACATCTCTAATATACAAACACTTAGAGTATACAGAGACTGATTTAGCAATGATCCAATGGGCAGAAAATCCTACAGAGGTCAGTTGCAGCAGCTGAAGGGCAGCACTTCAGTAGTGTTATCAAGTGTCACAGGTCACCTTTCCTGAAAAATAAAAGCAAACTCAAAAAAACCTAAATGCAGAACTGAAAAGACTTCAGTGATCAGAATTAACAACATAACAGGAACAGAAAACAGTTACAGGAAAAGATTAATGGAGAGGAATAAAGAGGTTTGGTTCAAGGGTTGAGGGTTTATTGACTTTTCAGAAAGAAAATTACTGTAAAGATGATGATGAAGTGTTATTACCTGATGTAATAATTTAAAATTCTTCATGTTGGAAGCAGTAGGTCATCATAATACTCATATACATAATGAGCTACAGTATTTTACCTACTTAGCTCATTTAAACAGTCAAGAATACTCTTCTTAAGTACAGTTCAGACATGATATAAAATAATATTTCCCTCAAAGTCATTTCACTTTGAAATCACTAAGACAGAAGGTGGCTTGTTTCATATTTAAGTACATTTGTCTTGTACCTATTCAGTTTTACCTGGATTTTTTTTTTCTGTCTGGATGAAGAAGACACATTAGCCACTCACATTTCATTGCATCTAGGGAAATTGGTGAGGCTGTTTGAAACATTCCCAGAAGCTGCTAAAGTGATCAAATAATCTTCATTGACACTTAAATTAGTAACTGCGGAGACTCTCAAATACTGCAGTTTAAAGCTCATCAGAACTAGAACTGCTGGCAAGATCTACGAAAAAGATTTTTTTTTATTCTTTTACTGCTTCAATTCGAGGCTAGAAAACAGGTTTTTAATCGGTGATTTTTATTTTTGGACAGCTCTAGATAAAAATTCCTTTTGAGTACTCCATCCAGCTCTGAGGCCTCAGCTCAAGGAGCAAATGAACCTGTTGGAATGAGTCCAGAGGAGGCCATGAAGATGCTCAGAGGGCTGGAGCACTTCTCCTGTGTAGACAGGCTGGGAGAGCTGGAACTGTTTAGCCTGACAAAGAGAAGGGTCTGGAGAGACCTTACAGCACCTTCCAGTACCTAAAGGGGGCCTGCAAGAAAGCTGGGGAGGGACTTCTTACAAGGGCATGTAGTAATAGGACATGGGGGAATGACTTTAAGCTGAAAGCAGGCAAGTTTAGCTTAGATATTAGGAAGAAAGCCCTTCTTATGAGGGTGGTGAAACACTGGAACAGGTTGCCCAGGGAAATTGTGGATGTCCCATCCCTGAAGGTGCTCAAGACCAGCTTGGATGGGGCTTTGAGCAAGCAGGATTTATGGAAATGTCCCTGCCTGAGGCAGGGGAGTTGAAACTGGATGATCTTTAAAGCCCCTTCCGAGCCAAAAAATTTTTTTATTTTATCCTTAACCAAGTGTTCAATATTGGTGTTGCTATTTTTTTTTCCAAAAACAAAGAATTAAACAAACAGAAAATAACCCAAACACAACACTGATATTTCAAACATTTCCTTACATGATAGCAAGATATGTGGACTCCATGCCTCCCTGTCTAACTCACAGGAATGGTTTCCAGTTATTAGCAGGGAAATACCAGCAAGGAGAAATATATTGTAACTTCCCTTCTGTTTGATATAAGGGTTGGAAAACATTTTCTCTAGAAAAAGTAGTTTGGATTATCCCTGGGAATTTTAGTGAAAAGGTTTACCAGAAAACTTCTGTATTATGTATTAACAATAACAATAGCAACAAAAATAAGAACAGCAACATAATAATAACAGTAATAATAATATTTTTCTAGTTTGCTAGATTTTACTACATTTTTAAATTTGTTGTTTTTAAGGCTTAAAAATGTAAGGACTTAATAAAGGTTTAGTCAAAGAGAAGACCTGGCAGAGGAATCTCTTCAGTAAATTTTAACTGTCTGAAGGTCAAGTGTCATGACAAGATTATACAGTCAAGAGACACTGAAAAAATAATTCATCTGCCCCATGTCAGAGCCTGCTTCTGTAGATGACTGCTTAGTGCTTGCCTCTGTTTCTCCACAGAGTAAAGGGAGAGCTTCAACAGGGAGTTCATACCATACTTGTAGATTCAGATGAATAAGGAACAGAGGATATGAATTGTATCCTTTGTGTAAGGACAGAAAGGTTTAAGCAGTATATCCACAGCAAGAAGAGTGGGATAAATACTGCCTAAGATCAATATTAGAAGATGTATCACTATTTATGTTTTAACCTTCCCATATCTCATGCTAGCATGGTGCAGTTTTTGCACCCACATGATGAATATTTTTCATCATTGCATCTGGTTCTTGATCTGTCTTCAAACTTCTAACAGAGTGCTGCCCTGACCCTTGAGGGACATCTATCATGCCCTCCTGAACATCCCTCCCTCCTTCTGACTCTAGTGGCCCCGCTCACTAATCATTAAATTTTCAGCCAGAGTTTTGATTTTCATTAACCATTTGTTTCTGGAAGAGACTTCCTGCAGACAAGCAGGACACCCCAAGCATCTTTGACATCAGCTGAACCACCAGCATGGCTCTGTTGTTTTGTTTTCACTTATTCCCCCATCAGTCTGCAGCTACCTCTCTGAAGTCTAAACCCTTTGGTGCTGGGACTGAATTTTTATTCTGTATTTGTATGGCACTTAGCACAAGAACATACAAATTCCAGATAAAGATCTATGATGATCTCTATCTTTACTACCATATATGACTGGAAACACAAATTTCAGATGGGATTATTCTGTTAATTCCTAGAGCCACATGAATACATGGCATTGTCCTGCCTCACACTACAACAGTTTTCAAGTTGTGGTCCATGAAATCCCCATACTGAGGGACATTAAACTAAGAGTATGCCTGGTGTCAGAAAGTTGAAAAAGAATTAGGAATTTTCAAACCAAAAAAGGCATGAAAATATTGTAGGAAAAAAAAAAAAAATGGAAAGGAAACCCTTATACTCTGCTGTTGTGGGCTGGGACATCTGCATAAATCTGATCCTGTTACAGGCTCTGGGAAGCTGTTCCACCTTTTCAGTGAGAATATGAATCAAGCTGTGGATATCCTGGATGACATGCTGCAAACACAAGCAAGCTGATGGTAGTTACTCAGAGTCTTCTCCTGGGGAGGTAGAACTGCTGGTTCTGCATCAGAACATTTCCATGTACAACAAAAATACTTTAAAGTATCTTGCCATCACACTTGGTATCATGCTAACTGCAGAAACTCTAATTATCTGCTGTTCCCATCCCATGAAAAACATGACTTCACTATTTGACTTCACTGGGATTACAAACTGCTCCTAAAGCAATGTAGTAATTTAAATTCCATTTCCCATATGGACAAGGCAAACAATCTGTAGATGGACCTTCCAGCTATTCTTTCTTTTTAATAACTGATGCGTGATGGTCATATGCTAAACTCATTCGTCAATCTTATTTTTTATCTGTTGCCTGGAAAACACAGTAACTTAACCCTGGACGGATGGAAGGGAGACTTCAGGGCTGTGAATTAAAAACAGCCTGCTTGGAGAAGTGAGGACAGGTGCTGGCTTTGGCCAGCTAAGCAGGTGGAGGAGTTGATTGTGAGAAGGAAGGGTCCAGACAGATCCACTAATTAGGAGGGTGATAAGAGAAGGACACTTTGTGTAGCCAGTTTCAAACCCCATATCCTTTCACCTGAAGTACCTTGGTCTGAGTCCAGCCATGACCAAGGCACTCCACCTTGTCCTGATGATGTGCTGGTAAAGGGCTCTGCACACCCGGTGGTCGCTGGTCTTGGGCCTATTCCCGGAGAAGTCGAGTTCTCAGCTTCGGTCCAACTGGCAGTCTTAGTTTTGCTATAATGAGACCCAAGGTGGAAATAAGCCAGAGAGGTATATTCCTTCTTTCCTCCTGACAAGAGCCTCTCAAAGGAGCTGCTTGCATGCTGGTGTGGCCATGTGAGCAGAGCCATCAGCTTGAGCCACCCTGGGATGAGAAAACTGACACAACCCAGCCATCAAACAGCATGTGGGGAGGGGTCTCCTCAGGAAAGGAAGAAGTCATGTGCACCTGTGGTTTTATTAGAAAAAAAAAGCCTTAAGGCCTACGTTTCTATATAATTTTTAAAATATTCAACCTCTTTTAAATGTTTTCAAACACTGACATCATGTTTCTAACAAAAAAAAGTATAGTTCTACTTGTATTAGTTTAATCCCTCAGAGACCTTTTTGTTGTATTTCAAACACATCTGAGCTAGGAAAACCAAGGACAAATTTTAAAAGTCTCTATTTAGAGACACAAATTGGGAAACAATATTTTGGAAATGGTTTTGATTGGTGAAAGGAAAGACAGCCACTTCAACAAAATACATAAAAATGGTTTTGGAACATACTAGAAAATAAACAGGGTGAAGAAAGATATTTTTACTACTTAGCTGATCTAAAGCAAGGCATGTTCTTAGCCAGAGTTTAAAAACAGATCCAACAATCTAATATACATATTTTGTGCTTAATAAAAAAGCCTTAAGCTTTTAAATTACTTTAATCTTATATTTATATATATTATCTTTTATAAAACAATTTCAAGGGATAGATTTCTACTGTGTTTTTTTTTCTTGTATATGCAATAAATTGAACTAATCTTGTCTTTGAGTGAAATGAGATTTAAAATTATTATAATATTTTAATCAAATTTACAATTCTAGCAAAGCAAACTACTTTCCAGTACTTGTTTTTACAAGGTGAGTGTCTAGCAGAGACAAAACACTTAATTTAGTACTTGTAAGTCCTAAAATACCAGTCCTGAAACGGTGTGGGGGGGGAATTTTTTATTTGTCTACGGTATCTGCTGATGTGGAATTAAGTGAGACATTCAGAAACATTAACCTTTTAGTAATGCTCCTGGATTTTGAATTTTTAATTAATTTACATTTAATATTTTTTCTTCTGACTGCTGTAATTGTTATACTGCTGTTGCAACTCTTGTACCTGTCGTATCTTTAGCAGACATACCTTCAGAATTGCAACTTGAACTTAAATCCTATTGATAAACTTCCAATAACCTGGATATAAAAGTAGTCCATTTACTTCTGTAACACTTATAAATTCTATAAATCATGCCACATTCTTACTCAAGTGGAAGATGCACTCTGAATGCTTTAGAACCTGACTCAGTTTGGGAGAGAAGCTTCTCAAGGGCTCAGTCTGGAGGAAAGGAGAGGGGGGATTCCTGGTGCCACAGCCCATTCTCCACCTGCAGCACACTGTGCCAGGGCTTGGACACCCTCTGTCAAGGGCAATGTGCTCCCCTCAGGTAGGATTTCCTCTGACTCAAGCCACAGAAGCTTTGCAAAAGAAACTGCATGGAGTCAACAACCAGGCACCAGCAGAGAAGCTGCAGAAAAAGCTGAAGTAGGAACTGAAAATATTCTCTCTATTCAGACTAGGCTTAAGCCATTCTTGATGCTTGATCCAAGCTTGTTCCAATCTCATCTCAGTCCCTCCACCTCTGCAGCACTCTGCACTGCTCTACAGCCCTTCTTATATTCTTCTCTTTCCCTATTGTTTACTACAAATTTCCCCTATTCCTTGTCTTTCTGACCCCTAAACAATATTCTTCTAGCAAAAAGGGAGAATTAACATACCATTTATCATCACAACATTAATAGGTATGTACTACCACTCACCCTTCCCCTTTTGTCTGTTCCTATACTACTCTTAAAGGCAGGAAGATTGGCTCTCACCCTTTGTATAGTGTCCAGCAAACTGTGTCTGGTTTTGTTTGGTCCCTCATAACTAATACAATCAGTAAAATCTCTGCAAGAAGAAAAGCAAGAATACTTCCTCACTAGGCTTTTTGATGGTGATGAGATATTTTTTCAAGCTGTACTCTGACAGAAAGTACCATGGTCTCACTAAGTACAAAATTATATTTTTAGTCATTTGACTTAAATGGGAGAGTTGTTTACATTCACAGCACACGCTATAATTCTTCACTCATGGCCTAATAAAATGCTTCAATTTCCGAAGTTTACCACCTTTTCTCTTTGAATTTCTCTTCACTACTCAGATAGTACAGCTACAATACATTGTTCCTTGAAAACCTAAAAACTGAAACAACCCAGACTTCCATTTGTCCCAAACACCTGCATGTCATTTTTCTACGACATTTTTAAACAGAATAGTTACACCAAGACCCAGATAATCTATGTAACATACTGAGAAATCAGACAGCATGAGAAGAGTGCAGCACTCTGGAAACCTCCGAAACTTGTTTCAACGAAGCTACAAAAATAAACTGCCAGCAGTGTTTGCCAGGTTTCCTAATGCTCTTACCCATCAGCTTTCTCAAGAGGCACTTGCGGCTCTTCAGAGCTTCCATTTGCCCCGACCATTGTTGCTGTGCTCGGTCCTGCTCCACGGGGACTGAGACACCCCTTGGGCATGTCCCACTGCAGATCCACTGCTCAGCCACTGTGCCTTGCCTAAGCCAGGACTGAGACATGCAGCAGAGACCATCTGACTCCTCAGCCTTCTGCCTTCTTGACTTGCCCTTCCCTGAACCGTTCCTCTTGCCCTCCTATGGACACTGTCCCTTTGTTATTACCTGCTATAGCCACAAGCCCTCTGGGTTTTATGCTCTTGGCCAGGCTTCAAGTTCCAGCGCTTCCCTTGCTTCTCACCGTCCACACACTAATCAGAGACTCCCTAGTGGGATCTGGGATGTAGATGTCTGTTTAACTTCTGTCCTCAGCATTTCAAAACCATTAGTCAGGGCCTGGACTGTGGCCATCAGAATACGAGTACTGTAAGGTAAACAGTAACTCCCATATTTTCCTCACCCCCTGCATCTGGAAGACAAATAATGAGTCCCACAGTGTATTGTTTATTCTCATCCCATATTAATTTCAATTATAATGGTGAGCTAATAGCCATTTCCTGGATATTAGGTGGAGCACAGCAAGGTACCACAAAGCATGGAGATGGGTACCTTGAGATGGGAGGATCGCTGACTTGTGCCTTCACACACTTCACAATATTCTGAACTTTGTCTCCAATTAGCAACGTTGATCATTGTCACTCTAACAGGTTACCTGTGACGGTCTGTATTACCTGCAAAACAAACACTTGATCCAGACCAACCTGTGGCCAGAGCAAGATTCTCTGAGTTAAACCCCATGAAATTCCCAGGTGATCATGGCTCTACCTGCATTGCTATAAAACATCCATGCTGTGAAGTTGCCCAACTGTTAAACTCATCTGCAAGCACCATGCCTTCAGCTCATCACTGTTAATTCGTTCAGGCTCCCCTCTTCTTCATTTTAGGTAATGTCAGGTTGCTTCTCCCTTGGGTGAGATAACACTGAACTTACTAATTCCCAGTTTGTGGGAAGGACAAAAGACAGTGGGAGCTTGTAGAAGACAGAGACAGAGAAAACTTGAAAACAACCTGCAGTTCTCCTGTCCGTCTCAGGCTTGAGACTATTGGGGGTCTATTGGTTTGCTTAATTTTTTTGGCAACAGCCCTTTCCTAAAATGTCCTTAACTTCTCTGATAATTTGCCAAATCACTTCACTTCTATATGTGCAAGTTACATTTTAACTGTCCCTTTGCTTACCAGTATAAACTGTTATTGAAGATCAGCTTTTAAAATGTGCATATATTTATATTACATAACTTGCATAAAATATACTATAGTTTAACAAATTATATTAAAATATAGACTGGTCAAATTACATAAATATCCAAACCAAAGTTTTAGGGTCTCTTGTAGTGACATCTGTTTACCTAACAGGCCCACTCACTGTCTTTATCATAATAATAAATCCCGGTCCTCGACAAGTGCCAGTGAGGCTCATGTGCTTGCAAATTGATTTGTTTTCATCAAATGCAACACCTAATCAAAATCTGGTACACATAATGGTAGTCTTCATCATAATAACAAAACAAAACCAAATAAAACAAACAACAAAAGAACACAAAAAAAACCCCAAAGCCCCCCAAACAAAACAGTGAACATGTGAAAATGGAAACAGATGTTTTCCTAACTAGCACAATCAAGAAGACCAATTTACAGAGTAGAAATAGTTATTTGCATGGTCAACAATGATAGAACAGATCATGTATCTTCTGCTACATGTTATAACAAATACCTCATTTTTTGCCTTAGGATAAAGCATAAGGCTCTTACCCAAAAAGGCTGGGAAACGACCAGTGAAGGAATTGTACAATTTTTTTTTTTTTTTTTTAATGTCTACATTGTTTTCAATATTGCAATCTTCGTCATTTACTAGTAAAGGCAAAAAAAATGTTATAAAGGATGAAACGGTCTTTTTGACACAATCTATTGCTTTTAAAATGGTTATAAATCATAAAAGCACTAGATTTTGATTTGTGCCCATACTGCATGCAAAAAATTGGCTGTGAATTCAATGGAAATTAATCCTTTCTCGGAATAATATTTTTAATAGACTATGTGTTTATTTGAATCATGATTTGATACTTAGGGTATAAATTTTTATGGAAAATCAAAGAAACAAGAAGTAAAAGGAGCAGAGAACTCTAAGTGTATCTAATATTTCAACAAGAGTCAAGATAAAGACTTGTGCCTCCAGACTCTATGGTTTAAACTACTGTCACATCTCACTTACTAGATAAAATATTCAATCTCTCCCTGTTCCCAAAGAAGTAGGAACATAAGACCACAGACAAAAACAGTTTTAGTAGGAGATGTTTGCACAGAGAAAAGTTGTTCCAAAGAGAGGCTTGAATGACACAAAGAGAGATCCTCGGTGCTTGAGAAAGTGGGACAGCATCATAAAGATCCTAAGCTATGACAGAGAGAAAATAATAAAATCAAAAAGAAGTTATGGTGGTCATCAGGGAAGAGTGAGTAAATGCTCTTTGGGGATGTGCACCCCAAGCCCCTAGAAGTTAACAGGAGATTAAATTCATCTTTGTGTTACTGGAATATCGACTGAAGCCAAATAATTTTGCCCTTAGCTTCAGTGCTGTCAAGATTTCCACTTACTTCAATGCATCACAAGCATAGAAATACATTTAGCTTTGGTGCTAAACTGCAGTCCACATGAGGAAATGTCATCCAAAATCAAACTTGATACTGAGCTACGCTGATTTATGACATGTGGAGATCCAAAATTTTCAGAATCAAACCTTCAGCTTGGAAACAGTGGAGGAATGTGTAATTCCTGTAAAGCATCTAAATCACCACTTACACTAGGAAGTCAGGCTCCTGACAGCATTGGGGGGAGGCTAATCCTTAACTGAGGTCCCCTCCACTCTGCAGGAAGCACCAGCACTGAGGCTTGGCAGCGCCTCTGCCATGTCCTTGGAATGCCCTTTGTCCAGGTAAAAGATGTGTAGCAGAGCACTGCACAGATCCTCAGGTTTTACTGAATGCTTTGCTTTTCCTCTTGAGATTACTTTCTCACTCTCTCACAATAAAGTATAAGCATATTAATGAAGAGACCTACATAAGTTCATATGAAGAGAACTGCAGTCAGCTCTCAATTACACAGCTTGAGTATTACTTAGTTTGTACACGCAGCACAGAACAGCTCTGGCACAAGTGTTTCATTGGATTCACTTCCCTAAGGAGCAGATCCACTCTCCCTCTCTACTCCTCACAAAAGGATGTAGTAATGAAATAAGCTATCACAGGCCAGAAAATGCAGATGTGCTGCTCTGCGTGCTGTTGACACCCAACACTGTATCCAGCGAGGGTGAAGCCAGAAATGTCCACCACACCCAAACTGCCTCTGAAGAATCAGACATGCGTGCCCTTCCCTTTTTAGATAAAAAACCCTAAGAATTATAGGTTTTATTAACTGCTTTCTCCATTTTTTTCCCTTCTTGCCAGTCAGCCCATTTACCTGAATGAAGGCCCCACTGAGCACTGTTTCTAATGAAAAGCTTCTTAGAGATATTTCACATTCTTTCCAAGAATCATACTTGGACTACTGCATGGTCCATCTTCTGTGTCACACACCGCTCATCTTAGAGTACAGCAAAAAGCAATAACAATTGTACGGAAAGGAATACTAGAAAAATAATAGGAGAAGAAGTGATTTCAATAAGTAAAATAAACTATTTCTTGAAGTCCTGCTACTCCTCTTTGCTCCCTCTCTCTCCCTACCTGCTTCTATCTCATGCACAAACACTGTACTTTGGATAAGTTACAAAGTTTTGCACAGAATGAAGAGCAGTTATTTTTACTGACAGTGCTATATGAAGCCAGTAACTAGGAGTAACTGGGGTCAGGTCCTTTGGGAAAAAGGTCAGCAGAATTCTGAGGTATTTTTTCTGTCAGCACTAAGCAATCTGCACGGAGTCAAAATTTATCATTATACTGGACTCATGCTTGGACCTATCAACTTTTTCTTCCAGGAACTTTGGTCCATATATAAATATAGGCTAAATATATTCTTACATGCTGAAATGTTTGGCTTTTGTTTTTGCCACAGGCATTCAAATATAGTTATAAAACAATGAACACAAGGAAGTATATATGGACAAACCAGAAAGAGTGCTTAAGACATAAATCTATGGTCTAACGAAAAAAAAGTTTTCTTTAACCATGTGTAACAGATTATAAACCTTATTTTTCTGAGCAATCGTATTTACTCATTTGACGTTTGCATGTAATATTATAAAATTAATCTAATTAATCTAGATTAATCTAATTAATCTACTTTCTTTATAAAAGAAATGTAATTTTCAATCATATGATTCTGTGAAAACATTTTATGGAGACACATGAAACAAAAACAAAAAAAATCAAAACTTTGTGCATAATTGCACATGGTCAAAAACCTACAAACTGCATGTGGGACTTCATTGCTAATAAAATAATGTGACAATAATGCTAGTCAGTGCTTCCCTTCCCACAGAAGAGCAGTAGAAAATGCAAAATCTGACCTTTTGCCAAAACACTCAGAAAACCACCTCAACAACTCTGCGCTGGGCTAGAATTAATTTTCTTCACAGGCTGGTATGGGGCTGTGTTCTGGATTTGTGCTGAACACGGAGCTGATAACATGAAGATGTTTTTGTCATTGCTGGGCAGGGCTTCCACACGGCCAAGGCCTTTTAGTACTGCCACGCTGGCAAGGGGACTGGAGGTGCTTGGGAGGCTGGGAGGAGACACAGCCAGGACACGTGTCCCAAACTGACCAGAGGGATATTCCAGACCATGTGAGATGATGCTCAGTATGTGATGTGGGAGGAAGAAACAGAAAGGGAGGCATGTTTAGAATGATGGTGTTTGTCTTCCCAACTAAGCGCTGCATGGAATGGAGCCCTGCTCTCCTGGAGATGGCAGAACACCTGCCTGTCCATGGGAAGCACTGAATTAATTCCTTATTTTGCTTTGCCTGTGGGTGCCTTTTGCTTTCCCTATTAAACTGTTTTTATCTCAACCCACAAGGTTTTGACCTTTTACCTTTCCAGTTCTCTCCCTGATCCCACTGGTGGGGGAGTGAGCTAGCGGCTGTGTGGGGTAAAACCACCAGAAATCCATACATTCCCATGGCATAAGGTAACCAGTTCCCTTGTGTACATCTTCCCCTCAAATTCACTCTGTAATTCTTTTTTTCCCAAAAATGATTAAAACTTCAGACTAGAGAAGAGGAGACTAAGGGAGACCTCATTTTGGTTTTTACTGTCCTCAAAAGGGGAGACAGGCACTGATACCTTCACTCTTGTGACCAGTGACAGGACCTGAGGGAATGACATGAAGCTGAGCCAGGAGAGCTTTAGGCTGGATAACAGGAAAAGGTTCTTCACATGGAGGGTGGTTGGGCGCTGGAACAGGCTCCTCAGGGAAGTGGTCACGGCACCAGCCTGACAGAGCACAAGAAGCATTTGGACAATGCTCTAAGGCTCATGGTGTGACTCATGGGGTGTCCCATGCAGGGCCAGGAGGTGGACTCCATAAGCCTCATGGGTCCCTTCTAACTCAGCTTATTCTTTGATTCATTGTCTGAGTAGCTAGAAACACATAAACTCAAGGATAGTTAATACATCCTCTTCCATTTTAAAACCAAAATAATAGCCACAAACTTTCTCAGGTTCTCAAGCACTTGCTCTAAGCCACGGGCCAGTCATGTACTTTTAGTTCGGCCTCAGTCCAGCAAAGCACTTACACATGCACTTAACTTTGAGCACATGAGCAGTCCCATGGATTTCAGTGGGACTTCTCACAAGTTTGATGTTAAGTGAGGGCAAAAGTGACTTACCTGGACCAGTGCCATAAACTGGAAAGCCCATACTGCTGACACTGGATATTTTCATGTATGAAATGCCTGTTCTGTTTTGTGGGAATGGATGCTTAAAGATAATGTTAATAATCACAAGAACCTCTGTTATTTCAGGTACAGGAGGGAATGGAAGATTTTTTGGATAGAAAAGAAAACAAACATCCATTCAAACTGGTACAACCACTATCAGGTGTTGTGTCTGTGTTTCCTAGGACAACGAAAATAATATTATTGTGTTTCCACAGCAACACAAATGTGTATGCCATGATGCAAAATACATTCACAATATGCAAAGGAAAAAAATGTCTTATAACAGATGAAAGATCTCTATCCAGCTCAAGGGCAGTTTTCCCTCCCAGTATCCTGCATAAAATAAAATCAATATAGAATTTACAATTTTCTGTTTCTGTGCTGTGCACTGACACAGATCTACTGTGCATTCATGAAGCAACCCAGATTTTTTTGGGTGCTGACCCCAATAGGTGCTTTAATTTGTATCGTTAATCAAGGACATCAGCCAGAAACTGTCTTCTTCTTCTGTTTCTAGATGTAGATTGGAAATACTTTTCTGACTAATTCGTTATTTTTAATTTGATAGGAGTGGAACCCCATAGAATGGACAAATAAATAGCACTATGAGCAAAAAATGAAGTTTGGAACTGTAGGGTCAGTGATGACTGACTGGGTCTTGGCTGTCAGACTCAGCCCTAGAGGATCCAGCACTGCTCAGGTGCAGACCAGCGCTGTGATTCACACACAGGAAACCAGCAAGGGGCAAGGGGTGCAGCACACACCAGGTTTTCCAATAATCAACCCCCTATGGTGTGCAATAGACTCAGTCCTGAGCTGGATTTGTTGGTCTCATTAGAACAACCTTACAGGGAAGATTTACCTGCACAAAGGCTATGCCATGCATATGCAATAACTCCTAAACACATCATATACACAAAGGCTGCTGTTCATGTCCCATGTACCACAGGAACCCACATTTCTCTTCAGGATGACTCTGGCAGACATACGAAATCTTTATCCATCACCCATGAAAAACCACAACCAAAACTGTCACTCAATCCTTAGCAGAAGTGCCTGTAACTGAAAGGTATGGGGATGAAATAAGTGATTTTCCCTACAAAACCATCTTTCTGATCATGCATGATGACTCACTGTTACTCTAAAATCTGTGAAGAAAAGGAGACATTATTTTCATTACTACCAGGCTACCCACAGTTGAACCCATGCACCTAAAGGATATTATCAAGTGTGAATGGGATATAACTGAACCAAACTTATTTTTACTTTCAAAAATCCATAACCAGTATCTTCTAGAAGTAAATTCCTCATAGCTCTGTTCCTGATTTTACTATGAAATGTCAGCCTCAGGTTACAGCAAAACTGAAACAGAACTGTGGGACAACGTAGCAAAGGTTGGCTGGCTGAACTATATAATTATTTCATTTTTGATGAGAAAAGAGTGATCAGGGTCACAGATACAAGTATTTACAAGTGCAAACCATTATCCTAAGAACTCCAGGATTTAGCTAGGGAAAAATACATTTACTGGAATGAACACTGACAAGTAAAATATTTAATCCCTAAAGTTTTATTTCCCCCTAACATAAAATAATATTACTTTGAATGGTCCATAAATAACATTAATGGAGAGATTTTGAATGGTAAATCTCTAATGATATACGAGAGAGGACTTAAATAGGTTTAACTGGGCTCTTTCTCAAACTTGGCAACTGCATTACTAATGGCTTTAGGTTTTTTTAAGCAGCATTATAATCTGTTATCTTTTTGGATCAAATCCTAAAAAAGCTTTCCGTTCCAAATTTGCAAACACCACCAATGCAGAAGCAACTAGAGGAAAAGGATTTTTTGGGGTCTCTACCAAGAGAAAACATCAGTTGAGTGCTCTGAGGTGTGATGGGAGCTCTCTACAGATGCCAATGAGTGGTTATGCAAAGCCTCAACTGGGCTTCAGCATAGAGTATGTAAAGAGAAGCTCTGTAGCAAAGTTCTACCAACAGAACAGCCACCCGAGCCCACATCTAGGACCCAAATGGGTTAAATGCTGCTTTTTTAAAATTAGGGTTCCAATACAGCATTACTCGAAAATAGTGTGAGGTAGTCAAGGGTTGCTGATCACATTTTTGTAAGTTAAATAAGAGAAGCAGAAAGATGGAGAAGAGTTTGTCCAAATTAGCATAGGAATGCTTTCTTTCCCACCCTCAACTGAGGCCCTTCTAGTCCTCAACTCTGTGCCTCAAGCGAAAACTAGTAACACTGGGACATAAACTACAGGTCAAAATTTAAGGTCATGTGAATTGACAATATTCCCCCCACACGATAATTTTAAGCAAAATAAAAATTCCATCAATAGTGAGTCATCAACAGAGGTTCAGTCTAAGATCAGAAACAGGACTAAAACTGTGGCTGGAGTAGGAAACAGCCCAAAGCACTGTCTTAGAATGTGTGCAATGAATTTGTGTGGAAAAGACTTCAGCTGCACACATTCGCAGTGAAATCGTGCATTAAACTATATCCTTGTCCGGTTCACATGCTGAACAATTTTGAATGCAATAAAATAAGAGTCAAATTTACTGAACTGGTGATATATGAATGCCACAGCTTATCCCTCTGAAAATACGAAAACGTATCTGATTTAAACAAACAATTCCAAAAAAGCATGTTGCATATAAATAACAAACCAAAATCCCTCTAACTAGAAGCCATTTAAGCATATACAAGAAAGGAATTGTTCAGGAGTATAATTATAGAAGAAAGTTTCTTTATAAATTTTGGTTTGATACTTATTTTTATTGTGGTTATGTGTCACAAAAAATATGAAAATTATTTAAATTTGCCTTGGTTAAAATACCATAGAGAGGATTTTACTTAGCCAGCATTAAATTATCTTTATTTCAGCATTAGTAAGAAACACTATTTAAAAATACAATGAGATTTTTACTCTGCTTTAAAATTTCTGAGCTATCTAGATGTTATGCCTTACAAATATTTCTACATCATGAATACAAATTAAGAAAAAATATCCACATGAAGAAATTCCACCTCTCCCCCTTCCTAGAACATATATTTCCAGATAACTTTCTTCATCTTTACCAGCTTTTGTACCTAAATACTTTTTTCCAAAAGACTTCCACAGTATGACTTCCTAAATTGCGCATTAATCTCCTACAGATCACATTCTCAGTGATATACTGAAATAAAAGCATTTTTGACTACTTAAAATTATAGTCAACTGAAGTCCATGGTTTTAGTGCAAATAAGGGTGAGTATTAAATTAAGCAAAACTTATGCCTTTCAAAACTCAAAGAAAGAGGTAAATATTCAGAATTTAAATTGCACAGTTACACAATCAGAATTTCTATACAAATTGAACTCCCAGCCAAGGTATTCTAAAACAACAACAATAATAGCTCAAATGAGATTAACTTGGACTTTACTTTCTATACCTCAATCAACAGTATTTATTCCTTTTGTATTTCTGTGTAATTAATCATTTAGATAAATTAAACTCTGTCATCCAAGAAATCAGCTCTAGCAAAGTCAAAATATTACTCAGTGGGAATTTTTTCTCCAGTTTTCTTGTACAAAAATTAAGTATTCCTCCACTGAATAGACTTACCTGGGTACATAGTCAGCAAGAAAAAGGAATTCAAAGCCAGTGGCTGAACAGACTTTTTGCAAACAGGCAATCACTGCTGTTGATTTTTTCACATCATGAAATGAAATTTGCAGGGCTTGTTTTTCTAGAATAGAATGGCCATCGTAGAATAGAATACCTTCAGCTTCACATTTTTGTCCTTATATTTAGGTGCAGTATGGAAGAAAAACAATACTGAGGCTGAATTACATCTGTTAGTGATCATATAATTCCATATTCCTATAATCTTCACTACACAAGATTTCACCAGTGGCTGTGCTTCTTATAAGAACAGCAATTAGTAAGAGAGTTTTAACACCCTCCCAAAATCAAAAACTCCTTTCAAAAGCCAAATTAGATATATCAGAAATAATGTGTGCTACAAACCTTTTATTAAAAAAAAAAAAAAGAACTTTTTACATAAAAGTTTTCTTATAACTACTCAATCTACTTTTCACTTTTGTATTTTCTGTGCTTTCACCAAAATTCTCCTGTTGATCTTGCATCACAGAATAATTGCTTTGCTTTCAGATAAGGAAAATAATTCAATATTTTTACCAGTTTAGGTGTCTAAACAAAGAATTCAGGAACTTGTTCAATCACTCAAAGAAAAAAATGTATCTGCACAGCCCCTCAGGTAGAAGAGAGGGAGTCGTGTATGGTAACACTGAATGGAGTATTTGTGAAGGAATTAAAGAGAATGTACATCTTTTAGACGGTATGAAGAAAGCAGACAGGAAAAGACAGCAGGCAGCACACTATGTTGAATGAAAGACCCGTAGAACTACTTAAAAAAAAAGTCACTTGCCATATTTCTCCTTCAATTGAGGAAACTATGCATCCTATATTTAAGGTCATCAATTTTGCTTCAAAGGTCAATCTACTAAGCAAATATTCTCTCCTACTTAGAAAAACTTATATTTTTCACTAACTAAAAAGACATGAAGTTTCTAAAATTAATGTGTCCTAATACAAATGCTCATCTGATATTTTCATCTTCAGTCTCTTTGGTGGCAAATGTGGACACTTTGTTTGACTATTCAAGGCAGTGACCTTAAAGCTAAGTACAATACACTTATTTTTGTTACCATTTCAATTAAAGTACTTCAGCAGAAATAAAGTATGAAAAAATAGATATACCCAAATGCTACCATTTAAGCCTTTTTGAACCAGACTAAGTTATTACCTCAGAAGTCCCCTGAATTACATTTGCAAGACTCCCTGAAATAATAATTGGTGTGATCTAAACAATTCCAAGCAATTTAGTAGAACAATTAATGTATTGGATTTAATGCTGAGAAAAAACAAACAAAAAACCCCAACAAAACCAAAAACAAATCAAAAACCAACCAAAAACCAAACAAATAAACCCATTTTTTCATGTGTAATTTTTGATCAAATTAATAAGCCATTGCCATAATCCTGATGTCAATACCTCTCTCTATTGAAAGTCCCAATGAAGTAACTTGTCATGGAATAGAGAAAATAGTTCTGCCAGAGGAAAAATATCAGAATATAGTTTTTTCTTCTCCCAGTTCGAAGTCACAGTTCAGTGTTTGCTGAAGGTTCAATTTTGCAACACCTTGAGCCTGATTCAGTTGGTGCCAAATTCCACAGAACTGTACCTCTTCCTTCAGTGAACTATTGGATCCTATCCCATCACAAGGCAAATTGTTCCCTATGATTAACACTTGGGAAACACAGCACTCTCAGTGTCACAAAGCATTTGCAGAAATGATTGAAATGCTTTCAAGATGTGAGAAGTAAAATTTAAAAATGAAGCTTCAAACAGGACAAAGTTACTTTTAATCAAATACAACCTTATTTTTATGTATTTGTTTTGTTTAATCAGAAATACTGACTGGTATTCCAGAAGATTAAAGTTTCCTTACATTTAATTACAGCAATAAATCATCTGTATTTTTAACACATTTAAAAGTGTTGAGTTCCCTGTGCCTCGGTCACACAAGTTCAGCATTTTCCTACATTTAAATTAAGACCTTTGTCATTTCCAGATTCTTCAGGAATCTTTTCTCACAGGTCAGATTAAGAGGTTTCTAGTATGCCAGAATCATAATCTTTTTCTGTTTGTTTGTTTAAATGAGTATTCCTGTAGGAATTCTGTGAAATGTCAGCATAAAAATACCTTTATTTCTGTCTTTGACTGGAGTAGGGCAGCTTGAAAATTCCGAAATTTAACCACAACTAGCACTTCTCGTCCTGCAGGAATTCCTACAGTTCCTGTATTCCTGCCTTCACTTCATTTTTATGCTGTTACAGATACCTTTTTATGAACTGATATGTCTTCACAACTACTTTACAGGCATTTTGTGCTTCAGAATATTTTGCAGACTGAATTTTCATCTTTCACTCTAGCTAAGAAATTTATCACATTTCCTCTCATGTCTCTTTGTTTAGTTTCCCAAATATATATTTGAACTATTTAACTGAAAAAAAACCAACCACCACACCTCACACAGAATGTGACCTAACTCATACCATATAGATCACTGACAGTGATATAAAAAATCCCAATGTAAATTCAATTAGACAAAAATGGACTCTCTTCATATACTTAGATGTAGTAATTCTGTTTTTGTAAGGCTTGCCTGTTAGCTGATGTTTCAAATCATACTCTGCTGCTGCTTTGTCTTTCAAGAAATCCTCATTTACTTGCTCCCCACCTCCCTTTGCTTTCACTCCTCTGTCAGCCTATGAAGCACACAGAAATTAGTGGTATCTTCTGAGTGTGCTGATGAAGCAAAGCCTGGAGTCCACACTGTATGGGAGAAGTGGGGCTGATAATCCCAAATTGAGGGATCCACATTCAGTGGAAGTGGCCTGCTTGACCTGCTGATTTTTGATATTGGTCCCAAATATCAAATATTACAGCATAAGTGGTGTACTCTACTCCAAATAAGAACTTTTTCTCCTGGCTCAGATCTGAGGACTTCACATCTGGTCTGAAACAGTGATAAAGAGAGAAAAGAAAGAAGAAATGGAAAAAGAAAAGAGAAGAAATGTGGAAGCTGGGGAAAGAAAAAAGGAAAGAGAAAAAAAAAGAAATGAGAAAAGGAAAAAAAAAGGGGAAAAAATAAAAGAAAAATGTAAAGAATGGAAAACAATAGAAAACAAAGCAGAGGGGGGTATTAGGGGAAGGAGAGGTTCACTGCCCTGTTTCCCAGTCTGAAGCAGTTCTGGGTTTGGACTCAGAGTCACAGATGCTCCAGGAGCATTTCTCTCCCTGTTTAATCACCACACCTCAGATAACCCCTTTCATTTAAGGGAATGGATCACCCTTTGCAAAGCTATAAGAATATTTCCAATTACACCAACAGGATCCCGGTCAGCACCTTTATGAGGATAATAGTGCTGCTAAAAACATCCTAAATTCTATCTCTAAATAAAAGTACTCTAAATTAAGGTACTTCTGCTGCTTTGCAAAAGACTTGCTCAAACTTGTGTAAATCAGCACAGTCCTTGGCTCACACAATTTTAACAAGACCCATGTGCATTAAACCAGATTATATGACACATGTTAAGGTTCACGTTTGATATCAAATTAAGTATATAGATGATTTATGGAAGAGAGTTCACCTCCCTTTTCCCCACGTGAGGTTTAAAGACTAATCTTCAACCAGATCTTCCAACACTTTCTGCATTTAGGCCTTTCCAACTTGAAACCTTCAATGTTATTTTTATTATCACAAGAGACTGATACCCAACCTAGCATCTGTTATTATTCCCTTACCTTCTCTCCCTGGGAGAATTCATGAACCTAGTATATATCACTGTGATTACTGGATGCTGCTAAATTCCTGGAAAAAGAGCAGCATTGCTTTCCTTGTAGAAGGATTTGATTGCACTGTTACTCTATGCACTAATGTGCTGCTTGGCTATAAAGGGAATTGTTGAGTAGTTTCTTTTAAAAAAATCCAACATACCAATAAAACAAGTCCCATAAAATAAATGAACACCTACCATTAGCTCTTACTCATAAGGATCAGCATGACAGATGCATTGATAATGACAGACATTTGGCCAGAGTAACTTTGGGAGGCAAAAATATGAGTTAACACCTCTGTCTCCAACAAGATACTGTGCTTTAGCATCTGCTATCAAAAGCAGAAAGGTGATGCTATAGGTCATTTACCCCTCTTGTCATTTTCCACTGGCAGAGAAGGTTCACAGGTCATCAGAGACATTAACAAAAATTATCCCGAGACTGAAACACGAATTCACTGCTTCACGAGATAACCACTGGGCTTTCACTTCTCCTCTTTCCAGGCAATCAATGCCGTGCTTTGAAGTGCACTTGGTTGTTGTGACCCTAAAATCTAATTTCCCTTTGTTCTTTTTTTTGAATACAAGAGGAATCTAATTCCTGGTGCCTATAATTGGGGCTTCCTACTCACAGCCCTGGCCCCTTTCCCACCCACTTCATATTTTTGCAATGTTTTCCCAAGTGCTCTTTTTTNAAAAAAAAAAAAAAAGAAGAAGAAGCATGTCTGTAGGTATTTAGTCAATACTCTAAAGATATCTGATTTTGTTTTTATAACATATGTATATTTTTTTCCTACTGTTTACCATCTTTCTTCAGAAGGGAAACTAACCTGGTAAGGATCATGATGCAAAAATTTCCTTCTTCTTTAGAACATGGTGTAAATGGGCGCAGTCAGGTACATCATTGTTGTCCTATAGGTAATGAGGCTATTCAGAGAAAAAGTTTCAAAACAGTAAGTACTTCTGAATATAATACAGATGTATTCATGTTTGTATATGATCTTGCGTGATTAATTTGAATCAATGCATAGACCTGGAATTAATTAACTGAGTGTTGTTACTTTCAACAGACTCTGTCCTCAGCAACAGACAGCAATCTCTAGTTCTACTTGTGGTCCGAGTTATTACAGGCCAAAAAAGATGTCCCTGTAAGATTTACTGCCTGAATAGCCAGGCTGCACTGAAACCTTGGTATTTACACAGGATTTCAGTATATACATATCACAAGGCTCATATCCCTCTTTTACAGATGGCTCTTCCAAAATAATCTGACAAGGGTTAAGTTCCCTGCATGCTGAGACCACTTGCTGTCCTGTAAGCAAATATACTTTTATTACTTTCCTCTACTGTGTACATAGGATTTCTCTGCAAAGATGATATATTCATAGGGTCACAGATTACCTCTCTGTGCTGCATTTTGCTGTACTTCAAGTGCTGGAAACACACTGAACAACAAGGGTGAACAGACTAACCAAATTATTAATAAAGAGCAAATTCAAATTACTTGACAAAAAACACATAGAAAAACCTATTGAAAGTGCTGTGACAGCAAAAGACCTTTATCTGTGTGTATAGACATAAACTGCTTCTTTCCACCATGTGCCTCAGAGATTTGTGTCCTCTGTTCATTATTTTAGAATGAATTGGTCACAGACTGATTATATATAAATTGTTTACTCCATAAGATAGCAGTAGTGTTTCAGCCTGTGGGATCACTTAAGTGGAATCCTGAACCTTTAGGTTTATCTACTCTACAATGTGTGTAAATTCATTGGCTTAAGAAAAGTTAGAAACAACCCGACAACATTTTAGGAACATTCATTATGTGAGTTTTGCTCATGTATCTCCATTAAAAGCAGATGCATAGTTAAAATACCTTTTCTGGTCCTGACTTTCATTTGACAGACAAAACCATTTTATAACAATGCTCTCTTAGTGATAGCAATATTATTCTAAATGCTTTACTGATAAGACCTTAAACAGAGTATGACAGTGCACATAACAGGCAATATATCCAAAGAATTACAGATGACATTTTATCTGTTCACAGAATGCTGTGCACATTTCCTTAAACTATCTCTGAGAATCTAGTCGTCATCATCCAAGTATTTTTCAAAATCTTTTTTTAATGAAACACATTTAGAATCTTGTTTTAATGAAACACATTTTACCTTCTCATACACTGAAATGAAGTAATAGTTTGCTGTACTGCCTGCTCCCCTTTAAGGAATCAAAGGCACAAGACAGTTTCATCACAAAACCAGTAGAACCACCTGCAATTCCAGTTGTCTGTCTCATCCCTCTTTCATTTCCTCTGCCTGACAGCAGGCCACCTGATATGCCCCCAGATGAAAAATAAAGGTAAACTGTTTTCTTTCTTAGAGGTCAAGACTTGATTTTGCCCTCACTGCTATGAACTGAACTTTCAAAGCCTGGTCAGCTAGCTGAAGTTTGCCTTTTGCACTGATGCCTTTCTAGTAAGCAGGGTAACTGTAGGAGTTTGAAAATTTTAAATCATAGTTCCAGCTATGATGAAGCCATCTGTCTCCTTCTGTCATGGTTTAGGAATAGTATTCCCCAATTTAGTGTTGCTATTGAAACACTCCAAGCCATGTGCCACTCGCTCGTTTCCTTCCACATTGAGCTGGAAAGGAGAATTGGAGGCACAAAAGGTAAAGAGGACAGGTTGAGATAAGACTGATTTACTGGAACCAGCAATGAAATCAGAAAGTGATCAGTGACAGCAACAGTGTTAATAATAAAGTGTACAAAAGAGGGAAGTGACCCACACACGATTTGCTCACCACACAGGGCCCTACAACACCCGATTGCTCACTCACCACCAAGTGACTGGAAGGGGACCCTTTCCCCACCCCTAGAAAATAACTTTAGGTGCTATGGAGTAACACCCATGTCCTAACCATGCCCCCTCCCGATGACTGCAAAAATTAACCCTGTTCTGGCCAGAGCCAGGACACCTTCTGAGCCTGTCAGCCCTAGAAGAGCTGCTCACCACGTCTCCTCCATGAAAGCTGTGATGGGGAGGACGGAGGCTGTCCTTGTCATTTAGGGACCTCACACTTACACTCTCAACCCACACACGAATGCAAGAAAGACAAGAATGACATCAGTCTCGAACCCTGCAAACACTTTAGCACTTGTCTAAGCAAAGGCAACTCAAGTTTTTGCAGAGCATTGCAGGTTACAGTAAAAATATGATCACAATTCACCTACAAGTAGTGTGCAGAGGACCAAGCCTACCACAGTGTGGACAACATGCAGCCACTTAATTTCTCCCAGCTCATATCCAAAATACAGATACGACTTGGAGGACACACATTGTCTCTCCCTTTACAGAGCCTGATTAATCTGAAATGAAGTAGCTATAACATATTTGAAACTTTCTTGTTCCTAAGTAAAAGGAGTAAATCCCCTTCCTGTTCAATTTGCAATTTAGTACACTTGAAGGGGAGAAAACTAAGCAAAAGTAGCAAGAGGATTTAAAAGATAAAAATAATGAAAATTTTTCCAAAAAAGCCCAGTATCAGACAATTTTTTTTGTAAACACTCTTCTAAAAAGCTGTTTACAAACACTTCATTAAATCCCCAATGCCATGGGGACATCATTCAATGCCCACAATGAACAAATGTACTAAAATATAAAGCTTAATTAAAAAATTAAAATTAAAAAATATACAGGAATGTAAAAGAGGAATTTTACAGAATGCAATAAGATGTATTTTACATTGCTCAGACAAGACTTGAAATAAGAGCACACGACATTATAATCAATTTAAATGAAAATAAGTTCAGACACACATGCAGCATTTTTACAGATCCCACCCTCTGCAGAAATTTCCCAGAAAATTATTTCCTTCCGAGGTAGAAAACAGTCTTTGGTAAACTGTATACAGCATGTGTCAGTTTGGGACAGCTCTCTGGTATAATCTTTGTCTCCAGGCTCTAAATATAAAAGATGGATAGATCTAATTTATAAAGGCCACTCTATTAATTATACTCATGCTTTAAAATATGAACCTTTTAATTTTTATAGCAAGAATATTATAGCTCCACTCAACCTTCATTGAAAGTCTTCAGTTTCCCTTATTGCAGGTCCAGAGGACCTAATCAAACTCCAGGAAAGAAAGTTATCAAATGATTCCTGCAAAGAATTAAAAAAAACAAACCCCAAACATCCAAAAGCTGCTGAACTGCTGAACGCACCAACTGAACTAAATAATGGGAAACACATTCACAATGTCCTTTAATGGTAAGCCTATCCAATTTGTGATTTAAGAGGTCAAACTATTGGTTATTTTTGCATTCCTGGTAATTTAAGAAGAAACAGGCTGGGAAATGTGTACTCACAGGCCTTATAAAACTGCCGGCCTTATTTTGAATAATGGACATCCATTGTAAAAAGCTTACTGGTGGAAAAGCCCCCCTCCAGTTTTCCACGCTTTGACTGGAGAGCCCGCTACCCATGAGGCTCACAAGGAAGATGGAGTGTTTCAAGAGACAAAAGAAGTCTGCCACAAAAAATCCTGCCACCCATGTGTCCGGAAAATATGAATTGCTCCAAGAGTTGGGACAGCAAGAACTGCTGACACCAGATGGTAACACTCCCTGCAAGAGTACTGCACCACGATCTCGTGCTGGGAATGAGGGTTTTTCTCAAGGGCCCGAGGTTAAGCCTTATAATTGGGCAAGCAAGAGGAAGGAAAGGATGAGATGGAAAGACATCTACAGCTTTCAGCTGGGGCAGTCCCAAAGACTTCCCCCCTCCTTGCACCAGCACAGACTCCAGCCAGCCCACCCACAGAAATCATAAGCCTAGTTTTACCTGGGATTATGAGCATTTTATAACAATTGAGGGCTGTTACGTTGATGTTAGTGGAATACTCCCTTCTATGCAAAGAAAAAAATAACCAAATTGAACCAAATTACATCACATCTACATAATATATTAAAATTTTAAAGTGTATCAAAAACTTGATTTATTCCCTACTCAGTGTGGACAACAAAAATAACTGAGGCAAAAGACAAGTCTGCATGCTACATTCTAAAAAGGTAGTTGCCGACCTAAAAAAATCTTGCACAAACCACTGTGCAGTTCTTAGGGAATGGAAGTGGACTGGGGAAACCAAGGAAAAATTAACAGGTTTTACTTATCTTTCCACTGCCAGGTTAGTGCTGATTTTATATATCACTGTCAACAAGCCTTTAATATTTTCATGATTTGGTTATACAGCATTTCTGCTTAATGATTAGTGCTAGGTGGAACATTTCTAATTAAATTTCATTTACTCACAACCAAATTGGGCATTGCTCATTTGAGGTTTTTTATTCCAGCACGAGTAGACTATAAAAGGGTGATGGTTAGGACACTAACCTGAGGTGTGGAACAGTGAATTTCAGTTTCATTCACTGCCTGTGTTCATCCAGCTCCAGAGGAAATACAGTAATTTCACGACCATAAGGCGCACCGGACTATAAGGCGCACTCCCCCAGGAGCTGACAAAATTCACAACTTTGTAGATCATATAAGGCGCACCGGACTATAAGGCAAACTTTTTTTTTGCTGCGAAGATCCGTGCCGCGCACAACAAAGTAATGAATTAGTAACGGAATCCCACAATCGGGGAGTTTACTGGCAGGTGCTCAATTTGCAAACATTTTTCACAGATTGGTGTAGCCTTTAAATGCAGCCCCAAGCGTCCTCCCCATACACGGGGCCTGGCACTCCTACCTGCCCCCGGTGCTGGCTGGCAAGGCAGGGCTTGGGGCAGCGGCGGTTCGGGGCAGCTTGGGGCCGTGGTGGGGGCCGGCGGTGCTTTCGGGGCCGCGGCAGCGCTGCTTTTGGGACTGGCGGCTCTGCTTTCGGGGCCGCAGTGGCGGCACTTTCGGTGCCGTGGTGGTTGTGCTTTTGGGGCCACGGCTCACGGCTTCTGCAGCAGCCTGCTTCCTCCATCCCCGTGCCCCCCCC
>PYHW01010561.1:1173070-1198679 GCA_013186435.1 Turdus rufiventris
CCGCCACTGCCCCGATGCCACCGGCGTTCCCCCCCATCCTGGGCTGTGCCGCTGGGCTTTCCCCCCATGCCTGGGTTGCTCCACTGCCACCAGCTCTCCCCCCATGCCGGTGCTGCCCCAATGCCGCCACCGGGCAGACTCTGCTCGGCTCAAATGTGTTGCGGGCTTGCAGTTCTGTGTTGGAAAATTTCGCAACTTTGTCCATCATATAAGGTGCACTGGACTATAAGGCGCAGTTCCGGGTTTGGGGGAAAATTTTACTCAAAAGGGAGCACCTTATAGTTGTGAAATTACTGTAATCTACCTGAAGGTAGCCAGAAACAGGAGCAGGGGATGGAGCTGTATTCATCCTCTATCTACACAACTATACATTTTTAGTCAGTCTCATTCTTCAAAAAATCATGCCAATGGATTTTTTGTCTCTTTTTTAAGTCATTTGCAGACCAAGCATCAGGACCATTTTTCTGTGATTCTGAAGGAAAAGGAGACATAATTTTTTTCTTAAACACAGCACTAACCTGGCTTTATTAAGCATCAGTGGGAAATAAACTGAGGTCCACCAATTATTTCCAATTGCAAGCAAAGTGAGCAGGAAGCTGAGATCCACATTTAATATTCAGCAGTAAGCAGGGCTCAGTGTCAATGTATCAGCTGCTCCAGGACAGGTAGAAAGAGAAGAATATTCCATACCTGCTCAGTGGACAGCTGGTCATCATTTTGTGCTCTCAGTACCCCTGTTCTGTTCTACTTCCTCTGACCCCACAAAAATTTACAGTCAAAGCAAACATGACTTTAGGTATGATAGCCTTCTGCAAGCTGTGTCTCCAGAAATTAAATTAACAGCAATATATCCTTTGCCTCAAAGGACTGCTTGGAGTCTTTGTTAGTCAAGTTTGTAGAAGGTTAGAGATCACTGGATGGAGTTCTGCACAAGTGCAAGGCGTTACAGCATTACACACTGCAAAACTTTGTAGAGCTACAATTTTTGTGGTAGTCTGGGGATTGTCATGGTCAGAATCAACTATGTTACTGCAGTTTTGGTCACTAAGTAGAATAAATAGATTAAGCTATTTGGTTTTAGCAAGGTACATATGTTTTACTAGGTAATTTAGTTCACCCTTTACTTGCTGTCTCTTTCTTCTGCTGTCCTCGCTCAGGGTCAGTCTTTCAGGCTGGAAGGGACTTGGGGAGGGCATCCACCCAATCCATCTTGACACACAAAGCAGGCCCAGGTCTGGATTCATACCACATTGCCCAAGGCTTCCTCTAACTTGGTCTCATCCCAGAATGGAGACCATATGGCATCTCTGGTCAAATGCTTGGATGTCATAGTAAAACTCATTTTTATGTGTCAAATAGAAACCAGCTCTCTCTCAGTTTATGCCCTCTGTCTCTCCTCCTCTTGCCTTGCACATCCTTAGGGCAGCTGGTGGCATTTCCTCATAGCTTCCCAGTAGGCAATGGCTGCTCTGGGGTGCTCTGGGCTACCTGTGTCCTGGGTCCCTTTGCTGCCACTCTCAGGGCTCCTGCCTCACTGCCCCAACCATCCTGGTGGCCCTCAGTTGAACTTGCTCTAATCTATTAACACCTTCTGTCCTGAAGCCCAAAGCAGGACACAGTACTCCAGATGTGGTCTAATGAGTACTAAGTAAAGTTTTCTCTTTCAATCTTCATCTCAAAAGCAATCTAACATTTCCAGCATCGATGGTCCCTAGATTCAAAAAGAAAATTACAGAGATTAGCTGCAAAAATTCCCACTGAAACAGTTTAAAGTACTCCAGCCTTTTAATGAACTTAGCCCTGGAGAACTGTTTTAAACTCAGTAGACTGAATTTCTGAAGATCACTTGGAGTTAACAATTTATATGCACCATGCACCATGACAGCTGTGCCATAAGTGGCAGAGCCATTTTTACAGTGCACTTTTAACCATCTTTGCCAATTTTATCAGCTAGAAGTGCCTCTGCCTCTCCTGATCCTTGAGCAGTGTTAATCAGTCACCATTTCTCATATCCTGTCTGATTTATGGTTTTCCTCCAGGGCAAAGACTTCAACAATTAAGTTCAGGTTTGGACCTACAATCTGACATATGTTAAACATTACCAAATTTTCAGGTGTTGTGGGGTATAGGAACTATGCAAATAATTACTTTTTTGGAAACATGACTGAAGTTATTTTTAATAAGACTTTGTTTGATTTCTCAGCATTTTGGACTATTTGCTTTCATTACACTTGTAATACATTTCTGGCAACTGCACTCGCCTTCCTGTGTATGACAGGAAAGCTATGAATGGCTTGATCATACAGAATGATTTATAAATCTGTTAATTAGCACCATGAATCACTTATGTTAATCCTAAGTCTTAGCTGAGCTGTATATTGGCACAGTGAACAAAGGGAACAAACATATCTGAAAATAGTAGTTATGTTATTTATTTAGATTTAATATAAGCTGAAATTAAACCCTTGTCTGCTCCTTTGACAAAATTTTTGGACTAATCAGAATGTGGCGCAGATGAGAATTCAAGAAAATGTACATACCTAGCTTTGATTGATTTCAAATGATGTTAGGTACGTCTTAAGGTTCAACCTGAGCCTTCTTTCTCAATACCTCAGAGAATCTTTTTAATTACATAGTTCCATTTATAAAAGTCATTTAAAATGGCAAGGACATAAAGGATTTGCAATAACATGTTGTCACACTGATACCTCCACACAGCAGCCTCTTTCCCTTGCTGAATTACAAAAGCACATTAAAATTTCCTGCCATTTAAAAATAATCATTAGGAGGAATTAAGACAATATTCTTTCTATCCAGAGACTCTGTCTCTTTCTTGCCCCTGACTTGTCTGGGCTTCAGTAGAGCAGTTTGTCTTCTCTGCCAGACTGCTGGGGTGTCAGCAGAGAAAATGTTTGCTAGGTCTGCTTTCATTATTCATGTCCAATATCTTCTCAAAAGATCACCCTCCTCAGGAGCTTGGTTGGCAGTTGAATCAATCATTTTAGCCAAAGCTAAATGTGTCCTACCTTAATGCATCCTTGAAAAGATTCAGTCTTGAATAAAGTTTTGGAAAAACAATTAATTTTTGCAACTTTTCTTAGTCAGAGAGGATGGAAGGCAAGAAATGAGGAAAAGGCTGGGAACTCAAACTCAAATTTTAGCAAAGAATTAACCTCTTTTGAAAAGATCTTCAAAGAGGAACACTTGGCAACCTTAGGCAGAACGGCTTCTTTCCTCTACCTATGCAAAATGAAATGGATGTGCAGGAAACTGGCTACTTAGCCTATTTTCATGGTTAATACATTGTTTTTTCTTCAGATTCTGCATATTTCCTTCTCCTGAATCCTCAATACCTATAGTATATGAAGAAATCAATTTTTCTTTGACATGCTAAATTTCATATATGGGTGATACTGAAATGTAAGTTTAAAAAACTATTTTCCCCTGTGGTTAGTATCTTGTGAGCAGAAACTGGCTATGGACAGCCTATGTAAAAGGCAGGCACATCTATTTACTACTCTAAAATTACACTAGGAGTGTCAAGAGAAAGATTCTTTTGTACCACTTGAAACTGCCTAGTTTATTTCCTAAATGCTGGGAACTGGTGATGAATTTTGATCATCAAAAAGCAATTTGGCATGCCACATAGTGTGGTCAATTGCTTTATTAGGGACACACCTGGAAAGCACATTTTTTCATTAGATTTAACAATATAGTATGATGCAGAGGGTAATGCTTTATTAACAGTAGTTTATAATGTTTAAATGCTGTATAATATTTAAAATCTTAATTAAACTTTCTAGAGCTACATGAAGGGGAAGTGTATTGAGAACTCTTAGCATTATCCTCCAAATAAAACAACTTTATCTAACAGCATTACAAGTTTTTTTGAAGCTGTGAGTGGTAGCAAAGAGCTACAAGCCTTCAAGAACCAGTTATCTAATCTGGCATTTGTACAAACAGAGATTAGACTGTCAAGCCAGAGAATGTGTCAATCATGATACTGGAAATATAGCAAATTTACTTTTTAATCCACTGCACATGGAACCTCTTTACAGTGTATTTCATATCATTGCTTCTCATCCCAATTATCAAAAATCTTTTCCTTCCCATTTTGCTATAAGCATGAACAATATAAGCACAACTGCAGGTAGTTGCCAAAGAAGTTACTTCATTGTGGATATCAGTTCATAGTTTCAAAATTAATATTATCTTTGGCTTGCCTTTGACTTTTTAATTTTTTTTTCCCTTACCATTTAGGACAGAGTAGTACAGAGTCACCTTCAGATAGCATGCAATGCTGATCTTAAACTACAATAGAAAACAGAAAACCCTATCAATGATAATTAGGTTTGCCTTGTTAAGAGCTTTCGAAGTTTGTTTTTGTTTCAGGTTTTGCTCCTTCCTGTCCTCCTTGTCTCACATCAGTTCTTGAAGCTCTTATGGTACAGCTGGGTGTTAGCTTCAGCTATATATTAAGAAGCTAAAGCTAAAGAAAACTCCTTGACTGACAACTGTGAAGTTATTTGAAGGTGAGTAGATTTCATTTGTTTGCTTACATGGTGTGGGAAAATGATAAACATTTATGATAAACATGTGGGGGTACAACATAAAACATTCTCCCGGGTCTCTCTAATTGGAAAGCATCCTGCTATTTTGCTTTCATTTTTGAATTTCATAGTCCGTTAGACAGTCATATATTTCTGAAATTATTAGCAACATCAATGTATTGCTATAATAATTTTGTGGCTTCTGTGAAACCATCTATTTCATGATTTTTAAAACACTTGGACCACCAATTCAGTAACTTTGAATGCTTCAGCCACCTTCTAAACCACCAATGTAGCATCAAAACAAACAAATCCCCTTTTACCGAAATTTCCTCTTCCTGGTCATCACCAGAAATACTGTGTTTAGTAGTTAACCCTTTGCTTAGATGACATTTCCTGATAAGTAAGTGTTAATGTCTCTCACATTAACACATACAGTGAGCACCCATGAGTCATGGGCAAGGAGAGGGTTAAAATTAGTTTCTCTCTGCATATGGTTCCTGTCTCAGCTGTGAGATCAGTTATAGGTCCCTGGCCAAAGATAACAGCTAAAATATAACAGATGCTGGTACTTCCACAGCAGAGGTGAAGTATTTCCTTTCATCCTCACTAGTCACTGATAATGTCCCAATTCTCCATTCACTGAAAACGTCAAGGGCACGAGCAGGTTATTACAACGTGAAATGAATGAACTGTTTAAATTGAGCCCATGCCTGCACACAGTGTGAAGTTTCTCCAGTCCTAAGGGATTAAAACTCAGTGGGGAAGAAAATAATGCAGTCACAAAGGCAATGGCCAGATGCTGAAAGCTGGGGTCCTTTTGATAGGGTACTGCTGGGGAAGAGGGGTCGGCTGTCCTTATCCAGGTCTTCCCAGCAGAGCTGTCAGTGCAGGGCTGATGTGCAAATACGTACTTGATGGGGCTATCACTACTCAGTCTTGGCCTGTTGTTTCCTCAGCCCAGCCAACTCAAAGGTTTTGGAGGAAGCATCCAGCTTGCATGAATATAAACAGCACATGAGGAACTAAACCAGCTTTTCTGAATTCAGACTTTCCTAAATACTGTCAACATTTTATACCACTACCTAGAAGTCATTCTTATTGAGCATTTTGGCAGCCATTTGAATATGTCTTAATCTATAGGGTTGTGGGGGTTTTTGTGCTTTAAACATAACCACCAAATGTTGACACATCTGAAACCTTGTCTACATAAAGTAACCTTTTCCAACTGGAGTTAATGAGTTCAGGCATGTATTAATCCAGCAGGTAATTATACTGGTAATCAAGCTGCTCTTCACCAGAACAGTTGCAATAACTTTTTAAGATACAGTACTGGCATCAGGGTACTTGGGGTATAGATTGCTACACTAATGTGGAGAGCGGTGTTTTTGCTGCTTTCCTGCACAAATGTTTATTTAAGGCCAGTGAATTCTTCCTTTCCCGTTCCGTGAAAGGAACCAAATCAAAATTGGCAATATTGCTACACCATTACAGGAAAAAAGAAAAAGAAAAAAGATGCAAGATGATCCACAGTAAAGGAGGATGAAATCAGTATGTGTATTTCTGTAGGAACACTATCCTGGGAAAATGTGGTTTCCAGTTATGCTCATGCATAAAGCTCCAGAGCGCAATCATAGAGAACTGCAATGCCAGGAATCAAGGTTACAGAAGAACACGGAGGTAAATAAAATATAAAAAAACCCCAGTGAAAATTACTTAAAGAGAAAAGGAAGTGTATAAAGAAATGAATAGAAACAAAGAGTTTATGGTGTCTATTTTTTGTGTATCAATCAAAGGGCACTTTCAGAAGAAATACACAAATTGTAAAACCTATATTTAAGCTCAAAGTGTCTTCCACTCTGAAATCACCTTGCCAAAAATACACAGAGTTGCAGTGGTGATGTGTACAATTCTGTAAAATTTCTCAATAAGCTGGCCATAGCTTTTGTACACATCTCAAATTCTGTTTTTGTAAGACATGCACCTTGATTGCTATCCCAAACTAACAGAAAAATCACACATCCAAATGAATCAAACAAAATAAAAAGACAAGTAGTCACTTTAAATATAAAAGAACAAATAAGGAAAGTCTTGAAATTCACTGAAATTAAGAAAATGTTATAGCAAATGTAATTTCCTGTTGGTAGGAGAGAGCTGTGTGAGCTACAGATCAGGGTGGATCTATGTGGATATTCCTTGTCATTAGGATTACCTGTATAGCTGCCTACTTTGGAAAATGACACACAAAAACTAACATTGTCAGTGGAGAAATATTCATTCAGCCTTAAAAGTCTTGCTGACAGAAGTGTTTTTCCAAGTAATAGACACATTTCTGCAAAAACTATAATTTTTCCCTGGGAAAATACTGACAGGCCTCTAGAAAGCATATCAAATTAAAATCTATAAGTAAAAATATACTGGTAAAATATTATCTTTTGCTCATATATATGTAACTGTGCCATGTGGAAGTTGCCAGCCGCACTCCCATCTAGGCTGCTCTGCACTCTCACCACAAGAGAGGCTGTAACTTGTTGTAAATACTGTAGTATGACCAAGAAATTCATTCCATGGAGGAGATGGCATGAGACAGGCAAAGTACTTTCATCCACTTGGAACTGGGCATTATTTCAGAAAAGCTTATTAATCAAAATACAAAATATCCTCAGCTTTGGTACAGTATTTTCTCTTTTGGAATAAAATGTCAACATTCATTTTCTGGACAGTTTGGATTTTTATGGTTCTAGTTTGACAGTGTTGGAGGGCACACTATGTGAGCTGAAGAAAATTTTTATTCAGAAGAGTAAAATTTCACCTTTCTTTCAGGAAAAGGTTACTTTTTGGGTTACTCATTAGAAATCAATCCACAGAGCAGGAAATCTGCCTGAAACTTAGAATTTCCTAAAAACGTTTCAAAATAAAAGGGGAAGGACAGGAAAGAAATACAGCAAATATTATTGCTAAAGGTTAAATAAAATGTCAAAAGCAAATAAGGTCAGAAAGACTTTTTTTACCATCAATATTTAAGCCAGCATCTTGAAGAGAAGTTGTGTTTCTAAAGAAGAACTTTAAAAGAAAATCTCTGTTTGAACAGCTGTGCTGAGGTTTACCTGAATCTGTAGGGGGAACTAAGCTCTAAAAAGCAAAGTTGAGCTTCCTTGTTAAAGAATTGTAGCTAAGATGACTGATAACATAAAATTTTGTGGGGTTTTTTTTTGGTTTTTTTGGTTTTTTGGTTTTTTTTTTAAATCCCTTATTGGAGCAAGGCAAAATACACCCTTACAGCTGTAATGATGCTGTTATATATGAGACCACGCAAGCTGTTATGTGCCATATATAATTACGGTGCTACATACAGGATATTTTGTCAGTAGTATCCAGACATCAAAAAGGAAACAGCAATCAGCAATTGCTCAGTGACAACGGCGTGGCATTCTGCTTTCTAACATACTGAGGAAAGCTGAGAAACTTAGATACCTGCAAATCCAGAGCTGGTACCTGAAGCAGTGGGTATTTCAGAGTTGAAGAAACTTTGAGCCATCTATTCAGCCACTCTGTTAGGAAGTATTGGCTACTGATCAAACACTTGCCAAATTATTATGAGAATACTGAATTTTATTACATCCTTGCAAACACAAAACACAGCAAAAACTAATGTTTTATCAGTGGCGGTCACAGCCAGCAAAATGCAAGGTCTTAAGCACAAACCATCCTTTTCATGTTCCCATTGACTCTTTTCCCTATGAGTGCCAGATTGTTACCATTTGGATCTCACATTTCCATTAGGCTGAACTGAGCAGATTCAAAAGTGCTTCTTGTTACCTTATGGAAATATCAAGTAAAATCATCTCTTTTCAAAATCTGGGAGAGCAACTGTAGGTCTTCTAAATTTATTTTTGATTGAAGTCTCTTATGGCAGACAGAGATGAACTGTGTTCCTTCTTTTTTTCTTTTCTTTTCTTTTCTTTTTTTTTTTTAATGCAACATGTGTTAAAGGTATTATTTCATAAAATACATGTTTATTATGCAGTTATCTCAGCCCGAAGGCTTATGGCTTTCCAGCATGTATAAAACAGTACATAACTATAATCCATAGAGACTCTGGGTTTATTTAAGTCTCTCGACTCTCAGCAAAAATACCAAAATAGCATAAGTAAATAGAAGGCTCTCTGAATGTAATAATCTTAAAAATAAACAAACACATCTCCCAAGCAAGCACAGATCAGCAGTATTGTCTAGTTTAAGTTCCAAAGCTTACTGTCTCCATCCAGAAACTGGTAAGAATAATTCACATAGTTGTAAACTTACTAGCTTCAACCATGCTTTCCAAATAAATCATGTAACCATATAAAGATATTTTAATAGCCAGATGTACTTTGGTTCCTCAATCATCTGAAGTAGTAAGAAACATCTGGCAAGGAACCTGTCCAGAGAAGTACAATTTGCCTCCCCATACCAAACATACATATACACACACACAAGAAGATACCTTCCAGCCTCAAATATGCAGGTCTACCTCTAAATATTACATCTGCTCATGTTTAATGATTCTCTGTGGTTCAATATTTAACTATTTTAACATTTAGTCATATGGACAAGTGCATATGCTTTTGTATTCAGCAAACTACCACTAGGAATAAATGATAAAGAATAATATTCTTTACTGATTTTATCTCAACCAAACACTCTGTCAAGGAACCAAAACAGATGTCAGCTTCCGAATCTCAAGAGGTGGATATAGGAGGAACTTTCTGCAAAAGCCAAATAGGTTTTCACACTTAACATGTGTACAAGGAGTTTCAATGTTCCCTTTCCTGAATCTGATGCTCACACAGAGTTAAGGGCTGTTTTTGCAAGAATAAATCTATTGCATCCAGTTTGACTTCTCTGGTCAAACCATTACTGTTTTCCCATGAAACTGAGAATGTAACTCAAAAAAAAAAAGGTAAGTTTTTGGAAAATCTGACAGTCTTTTGATTAGGGATTTGTCAGCTTGAAAAACACTCTATCACTTCATCATGGATTAAAAAAAAAAACAAAAAAAAAGAAAAAAGATAATCACTGGTATCTAATTTATCCAGACTAATTTTCAACAAATTATTCATTCTTCTTCAGAAAATCATCATTAGGTCTTACACATTGGCAGTATCACAATGGCATTGGCAAGCAAAGGCATTAATGTATCTGTGATTGAAAATTGTTTCTAGTCACAGAGCTGACTTCAGTTTGTGGGTTTATTGCCATAAGATAAATTTCCTGGTGGTCATTTATTTACAGGAATTTTTATTTTGTTCATTTGAAGTGTGATAGGATGTTTTCTGGGGTTTGTTTTGTTTTGGTTTGGTTTGGTTTGGTTTTGTTTTTTGGGTTTTTTGTTTGTTTGTTTTTTGGTTTTTTGGGGTTTTTTGGGTTTTTTTGTTGTTTTTTTTTTTTTTGTTTGGGTTTTGTTTGTTTGTTTTTTTGTTTTTTCAGAAAGGATCAATATTGCAGTATTTCCTTTATTTGCATTACATTACATGGATGTGACTCTGTTCAGACCCTTATAAAAAAAGCCCTTGTTTTTCAAAGAATAGGCAGTATGATATTTGGTTTATTGCTAAGCTGATAATTGCAGGCAGCCACTGAGAATCCCAGATACACAGTGGAAATAAGTTCTTTTAATTTTTCAATTGAAGTTTTTTCTGTTCCTGAGACTTAACAGACTGATATTGCCTGTTAAAATGCTCTGTTAAAAGGCTGAAAGCAAAGACTGTGCCCCTTAATAAACACTTAAGTAGTAAATTGTGTGGTATGATGACTAGACCAGGTGAATTAAAAGCTACACTGCAGATCTAATTTTTAGAGAGTATCAGAGAAGCTAAACCATGAGATTGGAGCCAAGTGGCATTTACTAGTTATTTTACAATTCAAGTAATAATAATAATAATAAAGACTTTTTCTTACTGCACAGAAAACTAAAAGAAGCTCTTCTAAAAATGTTGCATATTTTTCCTCCATTCAACTAATAGTTACTATCATATTGCCAGTAGATATGCAAATTTAAAAACTCCATGAAAATCAATTCAAGGAGATAACCAATATCAGTATGGGCAAAATTTCAACAATGTAATAAAAGTAGATTACATGGTAATGTTTAGGCAATAGCAACAATGACAATGCAAAATATTCTACTTGAGTACAGTTCTTATCCAAAAATCAGAAAGTACTTTCCCAAATCAGTAAGTCATAATCTCACAGATGGTAGTACAGTCCCTTTAGCTCCTCAGCCAAGCTTATAAACATGTTTCAGACAGCTAGCATACTTCATCTTATCTGATAAGGTGATTCCTATACAAAAAAAAGAACAGAAAATGTAATCCACCGGACTTCACTGAAGCAGTTGATATGTCACTATATGGGAAGTTATTAATTCAGCTGCTAAAAGTGGAGATTAGCACCAGAACTATAAAAGAGACAGTGGACTTGGCTAATAATTGCTGGTAAGTACTGAAATTATAAGGCTAAAAAGTGGTTAGCAGTGTGACTCCTCAGCAGTTCAGTCTTGAAGACAAATCTTTTCATTTAGTGACATTTTCATAAACAGAAATATTTTGCTAGTGAGTCTGCCAATTACATAAGTGTGGTGGAGGGCTGGAATATCCCATGGGAAAAAACCAGCGATCTCAGGGATAGATATGATACCAAAATAATTAAAAGTTAAAAAAAAAATAAAAAAACAGGAACAGAATTACTAGATTTCTCTTGGACAGCACTACCAATGGAAATGGCAGAGGACAGAATGATCTGGCTACATTTTCCAAAGACAGGGGGACTCTCACATGTTTATGCCATCTAACCCTGGATGTACCTTGATGATTTTCCAGCAGGGATAAATATTTGTGTTTCTGTAGAAGACACTGGCAAGGCCTCATTTGGAAGACTTTGTACACTTATGGTCAGCCAAGCTCATAAAAAATTTATTTAAACCAGAACAGAGCTACCAGAACAAATAGGAGAGCTAGAATGTTAAAAAACAAGGCAGCTTATTTGGCCTCTTAAAAAAAAATGTTTAGAGGGACTTCAGTTTTCCTCTGCAAGCAGTCAGAATGATTAACACTAGCAGGGGAGAAAAGCTTTCCAGGATCCTTTTACCACAGGCAAATCTAAGTGAAAACATTCTTCTCCCAGTGCATATTCCTTTCACTCCACGTGAACTGTTCTCCTCCAGTTCCAGCAGTCCTGGGACTGGAGCTGTGCTGGCACACCCAGCCAAAACAGCTGGATGGGTGCAATGAGGGCCTCATCTATCCACATCACCTGCAGGCTGCTGAGAACAGCTTTTCAAAGAGAATCAGAGAAAAGACACATTCGGATATGCTCTGCAGAGCAGGCTCCTGAAGAAGCTGGTTCCTTTACCTCGTGATTACCTGTGTCTTTGTATTTATGTCCATGTCCCATAGACTGGGGCATCTTTTACTAGATCAGGTTGTTCAGAGCCCCATCCAAGCTGATCTTGAACACTTCCAAGGACATGGCACTCACAGTTTCTCTGGACCTGTTTCAATGTTTCACCATCCTCACCATAAAAGAAAAGTGACTATGCAGTCATGGGCCAGGTAAAAACTGGCAATTTTTTATCATTTTAAATAATTTTTACCATTACCAGGTAATGTCCTGCTGAGAAGAAAGTTGTGCATCTTCAGGAATCTTACTGGGATGTCCTCATGTTCTCTTAGTCCTTTTCATATCCACCTAGCATGGCTAGGGACAAACCCACAACTCAGCCCTTTTTTCCTAGCATGTATAAATGAACTTTAAAATAAAATTCCTCCAAATTGCAGTGCCACAGAGATTAAGAGATTTTGACATAGTACAAGTAAATTTGAATTACATTTAGATCTCTGACTAATAAGGTATTCTAGATGAGGTACTTAAAAATCTGAAGACCTCCTAGAGGGAAGCAAATACTGATTAGTAGTACTTACAAAAGCCCTGCAATTAAAATCTATTCACCTTTTGTTCCACATGGTAAGAACTAAGTTCAGGTTTTAGATTTAACTGGTGAAGAATACCAAGCTTACTTTACTATAACACAGTATGGCCTGAAAGATGAGAACAGACACCAATATGGTCATTTCACCAAATAAAACCAACCGCAAATCCCACAATATAACAGCTTTTAAAATGTTGGGCTAGATTTACTACTATTATAATTTACTACACCTAATCTAGGGCACTTTGGGATGAAAAGACAGCCATAAACCTCTCAGCTCACCTGGCTATAGCAATGCAGAGTTGACTTCACAACACTGAGCAGTTGTAAGTCAACCATACCATGGTAAAGAATCCAGCCTGACAGCCACACCTGCAGAATGATAATACCATGCTTAGGTGTGATTCATACCTTGACCAAGGGAAAAAGCTTTTGCTGCTCCAGGAATTTTTATGTAACCACGCAATAAGGGAGATCACTGAAGAAAATATTTAGTCATGAGCTAATTAAGACAGAAGAAATAATTGTATCATCATACTCAGCTCACCCAATGATTTTGTGGAGCATCTGGGTGTCATTAGATTGGCTTCTTTCAGTCTGATCATATTGCCAGTGGTTTCCCCAAAACCTGAATTACTATAGCTCTTTTGCCAGTTAATTGTTAAAATCCAGAATCAGAGTATGAAAACATTATAATTGGTCTACTTTTTTGCTCATTACACAACCCTATTATTGACAAAAACATAAAAGTAAATGATGACGAAGTACCATGCCTTTATTATTTTCATTACTACTGAGCCCTGGAGCCCCATCACTAGAGAAGACCCCACTGTGCAAGGCATTCTACAAATGGAGTAAAAACGGCTCTGGACAGAAAGCAGAGCTCTGCAGAAAACCAGAGAGGGCTGTTAAACAATAATAATTTACGTTGGGATGAAGCAGACCCAAAGAGCAAGGCAAGCTAAAGAAAAACAATGAAGAGTCTCTAGAAGCAGAGTTGCTGTACTGGGAGGAGAACAAGAGAGGTGGTGTAGAAAGAAACTAAGGAAAATGCAGAAGTAGCACCTAGTCAGACTTAGAAACATTTCTAGTTTTCTAGTTTTGTCTATTATTCTGATACTGTGTCTGATTACTCTGCAGTTACTAGTTTAGTTCTAGTGCTGTTTCACTTAGATGAGGCAGAGTGTATTTTTGGGTGAGCAGCCCAGCTCTGTGAGGAGGTCTGTAATGGTCTCTTCAGATCCATGAACCTTCCAGTAGGACACAGTAACCAGTGTGACTAATGCCAATCACATGTAGTTCATTCTCTCTCATCGTGCTGCCAGGGGAACAAGTGAGTGTGCGGGGAATGTTTTGTGTTAGCAGCATTTGAGTTTTCCCACCCTTGCACACAATGCAGAAGACAAAGACAGCTGAAGAAATGCATTTTTCCTTTGCAGCAGAAATGCAGAGGCTTAAGAAAGTTGTTTGTTCCTGTGAAAGTACATTTAAAGTTCATGCCCTAACATAAGTACAAATGGCTAAAAATTCTGGGTTTGAACATTGCTTGTTTGTTTAATAGGGAGTCACTAGATTATCTCACCCTCTATATTTCTGAGACCCAGACCTACAGGGACATAACTATGGAAGACAAGATTCAAGAAAAACATTGAGAAAACCATATCTTCGGTGCATGCATGTGTGCAAATGATCTAATAAGACAAAAAAGATCTGAATGCTGTTTTTCATGGAGCCAGTAAAAGAAAGGTGTTATAGAAATGAAACCAGGGCTACAGGCAGACCCTCAATGCTGGCAGAAACACTGCTGATTGCTTTTAACAGATGAATAAACCTGATGCATCAATAGCAAAGCCTGCACTCTCAAAAATCCCTGCAGTGCAGAGCACACAGTGATGACCCACAAATCTTTCATTGTGCCTGTGGTGACTCCCCCCTCAATTCCATGATGAGCAGAAGCAAAAATGACATCTGGACATAAAGGCACAGTCCGCAGCCACAGGCTGTGTTGCTTCTCAGTGATTCAGCAGGTGGGGATACTTGCTCAGGTAACATTTCTTCCAGTGTACAACTCTCTCTCTTAAATCCATTTTTAAATGTGTTTGCAGCTGCCACATTGCTACAGCCCCAATGGGCAAGGCAAGACACACATGAAGAGAGGTACCAGCAACACTTTTATTACACCAGCTGATGCGGCTGAATACCTTATCTTAGCCATTCTTTCATTTCCTGTTTTTTCCCTCTCACAGCCTGTTTTGATTTAAAGCTGTTAGTTCAGGCAGGAGTACTTCACATAGGTAACACAAAGTTTACAAGACACGAAATGTGTGTGTGCATGCACACACATACACACTTGCCCATTATTCCCACACCATCCATATCTGTAGTCTAGACAAAGCTACAAGAGCCAGAAGTGGGGAACAGGAAAGGGAAATAAAAGGTGAGGATTGCATCAATGTCACCAGAGCTTAAGTTGGAAAAAAAAAAGAGCGAAAACTTGCATGTTTCTCAGTGAGCTGGGATGTGACCTTCCATCAACCCTGGTCCACATAGACCCAAAATATATTAAATCACCTCTGTGGCAGGAGCACAGTAATCAAGCCCCTCAATCCCATAAGAATTAAGTTGATGCACTAATTTGTCTTTGAGTTGCAGAAGGACATACTTTCAACTACAGGGTCTGAGTAGTAGCTGATGCTGTGCCACAAACAGCTGGGAGGAATCTACACAAGAAAGACAGGATGCTAGAAGGAGTAAAAAGGCTTCCATAGAATGTTTTAAAGTCCACAGAATCAACTGGCCCCCAATTTCTCTGCTCCTTAAAAGTGGGACAGAGCAACAAACCACACAGGGGATGGGATGGAGGGCATAGTATTAGGACATGCTCATGAAATACTTTGACTACGACCTTGGTTATGAAGAATGAAGTTTAAAAAAAAATCACTTATTTTCTATTTATTTATTTGATTTACCCTGCTGGAAAAATAAAATAGGCAGTACCGTTTCCTAAACCACAAGACATCACCACAGACCATATAATCTTTCTGCTGGTATCCAAACACAACAGGCATGGGATATACCCCTTCATCTCTTTGGGTGGCAAATTGTTACTCAGTCCATGAAAAATAAAAGGACCAGATGCACAGAACAAAACCGTGGTCCTCAGTTTTGCAGGTTGCAAGGGGCAGTCCCATCCTCTCAGCAGCACTGCTCACCCTATGGAGCAAACCCTTGCCACGAGGGTGTTGGTGTGAATGACTGACAACTGCACTGCGGTAAATACACATTAACACTTCAGGGTTGAAAGCAGCCAGGTTGACAAGAGCTCCATGGCAACAGATGAGTCAGCTTTGAATGGATCCTAATTGAAGCCAGCAGCAAGGCTGGACGTTTTGTGCCAATGTGCTGGCCACCTGCTTCCAGGGCATCTGGAATGTTCAGCAAGGAATGGGCTCTGCATCTTGAGAGGGGAATATTTTTCCAATGCTAAGTAAGGCTAAACAACTTCAACTAAGCGCATCTCAGGCACCTTCTAGCAGAGTACAACCAGAATATATACCAGAGTATAAAGGCTGCTGCTGTTATAGAACACATAATACGTTATGTATGTATTAATCAAGGGGGATAAAGTTTCCTTGAAACCAATCTAAAATCAAGCCAACTCACAGCCAAAATCTAGCCATTATTCTGAATTTGTTTGTTGTTTGGTATTTAAACAGAACTTTAGGAACTGCATAACTTAGAGTTTTGGCCATTGTTCATTTAATGGCAGAAGGATTTGGACTTAATTTGACACAGTGCCTTACTGTCTTGTTCAGCCATTTGTAGTGAGAATGTTATTGGTGATAATTTAGACGTGTTCCAGATGTGAGAGAAACGTTCACTCATTTCTAAGATTCTTGTGTTATGCCAAATGCACACAAATAGAATTCATACCAGAGGGTGCATAATTCATTGCTTTCCAGACCAAGAGGCAAGAAAAAATGAAAGGCATCCAGCACAGATACCACCATATATATTGCTAAGATAAAACACAGTCATTTATGAGACACCCCCCAGTCCCATAAAAAGACAAATATAATCTTGATGCATGCACCTACTGTAAGATTCTTTTTTTTCCCCCCCTATGAATTCAATTATTGTTTATACTGTAAGTGTTCTGTTAAGGCATTGTGTTTTAAATTGCATTGTCTCTTTGATTTTATTACTTATTTGAGATTTGAGGTGTCTAGTTCATCAGCACTTGTGTGCTCAAACAAATAGTTTCATGTGTATGGAAAGAGTAATATTACGAACAAATAAAAATACAGTAGCACACATTTATCCTCAATTAGACAATCCCGTTCAAACAAAGATTTAATAAGTATACTGAGCCAAACTGTGCAAAAAAGGGTACCTATTTTCATTAACTGAAACGTTTACAAAAATGTTACAACTACTAATTTCTTTGTTCACCTCACTCCCCATGCTGAATGAAATGCAGTGCTTAAAAGTCACATCACAGAAGTTTTATAAAGCTTTGCAAATTTCTTCATATACAAATGGCATTTAATATATATTTCAATGATGCGGTTTCTACAATAAAAATTGACCTGTAGATTGCTCTCCCTAATTCTTTCCTCTACATCTCACCAGAGTGTTTTTACATTCATGAGTCACTCACAGCAAAAAATGTTTCAGATCTGGAATATGTTCAAGATAATGATAATTTGAAATATCTAATGAAGATAAACCCAAAGAAAACTAATTGCAGAACTTTTCACTTACTGTGCATAGATTTTCCAAAATATTATATTCAAAACTTAATTGAAAAATCAGTTATAGAGAGGGTAGGAGAAGAAACTGAAGAAGGCCATGGGTTTTTGCTTAAGGGCTAGGAGACGAATATTAACTTTAATTTCTTTTACTTAGGACTGGTAAGTTAAATTAACCAGGTATGGTTTGAATACACAGGCAATTCATTAGACTAAAGCCACAGTTGCATACAGATGGTCATTTTGCCTCTTAATACTGAAAGACCTGGTCATGTGCTGAGCTTAAGACCACATGACTATGTCAACTCTGGTTTGTCCATGGTGATAATTGTTGAGTGACCTCTCCCTTTCCTTAACTCATGAGCCTCTTCTATATTTTCTCTCCCCTGTCCAATTGAGGAGGGAAGAGAGAGAGTAGCTTTGGTGAGCACCTGGCACCCAGAGTTGACTCATTGCAGGGGTTCTACAGAAAAGTTGGAAAGGAACTATTTACAAGGGCATGTAGTGGTAGGGCACAAAGGGTGAATGGTTTTAAATGGAAAGAAAATAAATTTACATTAGCAAATAGGATGAAATTATTCACTCTGAGGGTGGTGAGATGCAGGAATAAGTTGTCCAGAGAAGCTGTAGATGCCTCATTTCTGGCTGGAAGTTTTCAAGGTCAAGTTGGACGGGGCTTTGAGGAACCCAATCTGGTGAAACGTGTCCATAGCCATGGCAGGGGTGTTATAACTAGATGATCTTTTAAATCCCTTCCAACACAAATCATGATTCTCTAACACTAATGGCATTGTCAAGGGATTTATCACAAAGTTGCTCATTGTAATAGGGAGTAGACATTCTCATTACATTTACCTGATTAAATACATTAGTTCAGTATCTGACTATTTTTCCAGTAAGGGGAGAAGAAGTGAAAGGTGCAGAAGGCAAGGCTACAGCAACATGCAAACATGCTTTTTCGGATATCACAGGAATTATGGAAAGGGCACCCATAAAATCCCTGAAAGAGCTGCCAGCAGACAGCCTTCACCCAGCCTTCACCCATCCTCCTCTGTAGACATCCAGCACAACATAAGGAAAATTTGTCATGGGCAAGGGTCTCCAAGAAAACCAATTCAATCGGTTGGCATCCATTGGGTTCACAGTTCCACCTTACTGCACCTGAATTAAAAATAAGTTTGAGGGGAGCTCCAGATTTTCATCTGCTGGCCCCTAAAGAGCTGAAGTTGCCCTTCACAAGAAGATGATGGCCACCCACTTGGTCTTTTTGCTGGGTGTTTTAACCTCCCAGATGTTCTCATGCTATTCTAAGGTAACTCACCCAGAGAGACATTCCTTAGCTCTTCATTGCCTTCACAGACCTTCTCCAGAAGAAAATCTGAGGCAATTGTCCCTGCTCCTTTCTGCCTGATACCAGTAGATATATAGCTACTTGTGTTTTTGTCATTATTTTTCCCATTTTCTAAAATATTTTTGTCTCTTTCTACAGGTAACTAGGCCTTGTCCATATTTCCAAGTTTATATTCTGTTTGAAGCCTTATTAAATGTGAATCTGACAGAGAAATCTCAGATGATGAGTGCCTTTAAATTCAAAACCTTATTTTAGAATTGCTGTTCCACTAAAATCACCCCAAAATTACATATAATTTAGGAAAAAGAAATGTTAATGCCCTGATTGGCAATTGCACAGATAAAATCTGAGTAGCAGTACTTGCAGCAGAACAAAACCAACACACATCCTATCAGAATCCACTTGCACAGACTGTGTTCTTTAAATGTTCATTTTCCTCCATTCCAAACACACTGAACTCATTGTATTAATAATTAGCATTAAAAAGCCTGAACTTTAAAAAAATACAATAAGCATACAAGTAACACAATCCACATAAAAGACAAAAAGCATTTGTTCTTTCATTAGATTGACTTTTGCTTAGATGCACTTAAAATACCACATCATAAAATGTATGTGAGGGAGACCATTTATTGCATGAACAATTAAAAAGTTTTCTCCTTCTTTATTTGTATAGGACTAGCTACCCCACAAACCACTTGGCCAAACAACCTGTTGGAGTACTTCCAGGATGCATTGAGACATCCCCCAAAATATCAAAGGCTGCAATTACACTTTCATCATATGTTCCAACTCATCCAAGAATAGTCAAGAAACATTAAAGACAACAATCTCATCTGCAGCTAATTACTGACAACTAGCTCAATGCTGCCTATAGAATTCATCATCTTTGATTTTATTCTTTAAAGAGCATTCTCATCAGTTCCCATGTATCTCAAAGTATTTCTTGAAAGGGTTATAATTTAGCGGCGATGAATTCCAGGTCCTGGGTTTCTGAAATTTTTATAACTTTACTGTTGTAATAGGTTCTTGGTAGTTGGTCCAAGTTTGATCATAACTGTAATGATGATTGGTTGAGGGAAAAAAAAAAAAAAAGACTGCTGAATTGGGTGGGATTTTGTTCCAGAAAAAAAAAAATTCCAATCAAATGTATTTTATGATTTCTCCTCCCATAGAAATTTTCAGCATATTTATTAATTTTATCTTTACTCACAAAACTTTGGTTATTAAAAACAATAAGTACTGTTGCTCACATTTTAGAGATAGGGAAATGAGGCACTTTGGAAAACTGCAGCAGAACAGGGACTTTTAGCGTGGTCACCAAACTATCAAATAATTCTTCTAAATACCAAAAATCCTTTCCTACTGCTCTTCTCAAACAGCAGCTGCAATAACTGCAGGCTAACCACATTCTGGCTGAAGTTGTGCTGGAAACCAGATTGATTAAACCAGTGGAAACACTGCTGAAGAGATTTCCCTAACCAACCTGATCAGCTAATTTTCAGATTTTTTTCCACAAGAGAGATGGTGGACAAGCTACTTCAAGGAGAAATTTTTCTATAAATATTAATCAAATTTTCCATTAAATCAGTATTTTTTTCAAAATACTATAAAATGAAAAAAAAAATCAACAATACTGCTTTTGAGAGCCTCAGTTTTCCCCTTGGTGTTCCTTTGGCTAAAGTATTTTGCTTAAGCAAAGCACACTTTTTGGTGTAACTAGTGGAACAGAACTTGTGGGGACCACTGTCCTCCCCCAGATGGGAGGAAATCTCAGCAGATCACAGATCTGCTATTGTCTTCTACAGAAAACACAAAGAGAAAGCACTCTAAGAAGCACTGGGTGGCAGCAAGGCATGCTGAAGACAGTCTTGAAAAACATCTGAAACTGGCTGTTCTTTAGTATTTGGTCTATCCTCTGCTAAACCACAGTCCTATAACAGTAACCTACCAAGCACTGTGTTTTCTAAAACTTTTTGTACCAGAAAACCTCTGCACTGAGATGAGCCTTACATCCTTACACTTTCACATCTGAAGATACACACAAGTTTTGCTTAACTGCATGGCATGAGGCTCCCTTTAAGGTAGCAAATGGCAATCCCAAGTCCTGCTTGGGATCCTGAACCAAAAAAGTAAAGGGGTGGGGAGAAATGTTGGTGTGGATTCAGGATGACCCTGGAGGTCCCAGGGCTATAAGCTACTGGCAACCAGTGGTCAGTGACTAGCCAGGAGAGGGATGAGTCCCTAGGGGCTGGGTGAAACCAGCCAGGGGTAACCAAGAGAGGAAAGAACAAGTGTCAAACATATGTCAAAACCACCATATAGAATAAATGCACATGCTAGGTGGAACTACAAACCAGCCAAGAATGAGATAGGTGCAGATCATGCAAAAAAGCCTGCAAGCAGATCCTAAAGTGAAGGGGAAAGATTTCTCCCAAGAATGTATGGAATACTCAAAATGCAGACAACTCACCAGAAATGACCACTTCGCCAAGATTGAAAATACTGATTGAACATACTGGATACTCCAGACACAGAGTGACAGTGGAAGGTATAACTTAAGAGAAAGAGGTACATAAAACTTATATGATTTTATACATACTAGAAAATGTGTATGCTTCATTTTGTCTGCATTTACTTTGATGTATAAGTATCACTATTATTGTAACTGGACAAATAATAACCCTTTGACTGGATAATTAAGATTTTAATTATACTAACGATAAGTTCTTTTCTTTGAATAGAAGGTGAGTTCTTTTTGCCTATTGTAAGATCTTGAATGTGCCGAATTTGTGGGAATTTGAGGAATCTGTTTTGTAACTGGGATGCAATGATTTCCTAAGAGTAACATGCTCACTGGTTCATCAAATTCAGGTTAATTCTTCCCTGGGGAGGGATCAGAAGTGTTTCAGAAGAGTCAGAGCATTTAACAGGCATCAGTTCAAAGAACGTGATACTTACAGGAGTAAAACCATTGACATCAATGTTTTTTCACCCTTACAGACTCAGAAATGTTTCAAAAGTGATGGATTTCAAATCGATGCAGAGCACCAACTCAGATAGCATTCAAACCCCAGGCAGATGACACAAATCACAAGCACCATTAACATATGGTGCTCATAAACTATACTGCTGCCCGCTCATACTTGGAGAGGTTTATGGTTATGTTCTACATGGAGTTATCTTGTCTAAAGGTATCACACAGATGGATCACAGCAACAGGGTCTGCACCTAAGAAAAACCACCAGCATCCTGGCCAGCTTCAGTTGGGATCAATACTAAAGAAATAATGCTGTTTACCAGACACTGAGCCACAGCTGAAAGGGCTCCATGAATTCCTCATGGGTACACATCCATACAAATGTTACAGTCTGAAAGGGAGAAGTCAGCCACTACCCTTATCCATGGCTTTTTGCATGGCCTTTGCTTTGCTTGGGGCTGATCATCCACATTTGGCTTTCTGCCCTCCGAGTCCCCTGCAAGCAGGGTGGGCAGTCATCCCACACAGCATCTGTGAAGTTGTTTCAGCAAGAGAACCTGGCCAGACCTAGCACCTCAAAACTGAGACCCTGCTTGGTAGATCAAAGGAGGTTTGCCAGGATTTTACACCACACATCAGGTGCAGCCAATTAAAAAGTCTCAAAATAGTGGAATTCGTGCAATTATATGGATAACAATATTATAATGTATAAGTCAAGAATAAAAACATGAATTCATAAGTAGTTTTGTTGAATAAATGGAAAATATGGATCAACAGTGAAAACTGATACCTAGCACGACTTTTATTTATGATTTTGAAGTAGGAATTCTAAACTTCGGAGAGGGTTTTCAAAATAAGACTTAATTAACTGAGAATAAAATTCTCTAGAAATTGCTCATTTTTTCTTTTACCCTTTGTTTTATTGTTAGATTAAGGCACAGCAAATTTTGCCAAGAAAGGGTATGATCCTGTATAATATAGCTGCTCTAGGGATAGTAAGAGGTTATATAAATCCTCCCGATGGAAGGGATTTGTATTTTTTTGTGGAACTATAAACATAAAGCAAATGGGATCGCTTAAGAATTGCTATTTGCCCTGTTGGTTCTTGTTCATCTTGTAAACTAAATCAAATAAAAGAACAAAGACTATTTTCCATTTTTAAGGATTGTTTCTCCATCAGAGCTATTCAGAAACAGTTTGTTTTCCAGTTGGTGAATTTAGATTAAGGAGGTTTCTATCTCTCCTTCCTATACTTGGCACAACTACTCCATTTTTGAAAAACACAGTATCATGTCAATGCCTTACACTTTACTTTAGTGAAAGGTAAAGAACTGAACTTTGCCTGCTGAGTAAAATAAACAGTATGTTTTAGAAAATTGCTAAAGGAAAATTTGAAATCATTCATATAATCCTTTATGGAAGCTCTTAAGGAAGTATTTTAAGATAGTAAATATGGTGAAGAAATTAAAAAAAAATATTCCCAATTTACTTGAGCCAGCAAATATTCTTGAAACATAGCGAACAACCTACATGAAAAAAAAATTTAGTAGGAGCTGCTGAGCTCTTACTACCAGGAGAAAAGGAAAGTTATTTATTTATGTAGTCATTTGTGGAACAAGATGTGTATTTTAGATAGTGACTACGGTCCTTTGCAATCAGACTGTGATTATTTCAGAACCTTGTAAAAATTTATTAAGCCTCCATCTACATTTCCTTCTTCTGTGTATGGACAAAGCAGAAGTGAAACTGAGTTAATGAGAATAAATTTATAGTACTTCATTAGTAACCCATGTCAACCTGCAAAAAAAAAAGGGCAGATGTTAATCATGCAGTTCACTCTCCTGGTTTGCTTTTACTGGGTAAACATATTGATGGAAATGGATAGTCTTTAGAGAAAGGACCAAAAATGTGCAAGAGTTATCCATCACACGGAATGGGATAAAAACAAAAATTTTTGCTACTTAAAAGAACTCCACAGAAAACACATTCCTCCTTACATGTTGGAACACACATGACACTCCCTGCTCTTGGGACACACGTACCAGAGTGAATTTAAAGGAAAATACCCCAAAATTCATCCCCATTGGCCTACACTATTTGGTCTCCTTAGGCTATTTTTAAAAAATACTGGTCATGCCTGTTGAATATAGCTCTATACTCAGGCACTCAGGAAGACTTCTGGCCCTTGCAAGTTCTGCTTTATCGCTTTGTATCCCTTTACTGGGCTCACACATCAATTCACATTGTGTGCACAGTTAAGCCAAGTGAGAAGTAGGGAGATTTTCACAAGACACATTACTGGACACAGTGTATTCATATATTTTTTAAAGCTGAAATGCCACACACCTTTCCCAGATACACCTTGAGGAAGGAAAATAATTTTTTATTCAATTAGCTGCAGAAACATCTTGCAACCTCTTTGCAACAATTTGTTAGGACCTTTCATAATCAGAACAGCGTTGTTTAGCAGCCAATGAAAACATCTGTCAGAAGACAAAGAAATTAGTCCACACTCACATGCAAAGACGATTAAAATCAAATTCAGACATTAATAATTGATCCCAGGTGTCCCTCTATTCTTTGACCCATAGTTGTCAGTTGTCACTGTTGTAGTTAGATGGTTAGAAAGCTTTTTCTTTTTTTCCATGGTGATTTGGCAAGGTTCTAAAAGCTTTTAAGAGTCAAATCTAGGAATTCATGCAATAAATATCATTATTGTAGAAGCCACAACAATTAAAACCTTTTTCCAAGAATTTTAAATCATCTTAATCTGGAGCATTATAGACCATAAAAATAGCAAGTGCTTGGGGATAACATTGTCTGCACTTTTTCTTTGGAAATTTTGAAGCAGACATTGGAGGTGCATTGCAAAGTCAGCAGTATATTTTGATCATTCAGATGTGCAGATGTGCAAATACTCAAGATGACATGGTTTTTTTTCTTTTCACTAAACACAGGCACTTCAACAGCTGAAAAATATTAATGCCCAAGTTCACCAGCTAAGAAGCACTATGGCTCCATAAGAGACTTTCTTAATTCTTGGGTCTGTTGCATTTTTAACCATTTCTCTTCATCTTTTAGCAAACAAATCAACCTGATATACACAGAGGCTATTAACATCTACAGTTTAAATTTCAAAAGGCAGCCTCCATCACCATACATAGAAAGTAGGAGAGTGGGAAAATCTGTAAGAAGGCTCTGCTTTTGAGTCAGCAATGAATGAGTAACCACTGCTCTCAGTTCAACATTTTGTGTAGATAAAGAGTTATAAACTGGTCACTAAAACAGCAATCAAAATATTACTGGGCATTAAATGAAAAACACATAAATTCACATTCTGACTCAGACAATTCTTAACTTTTTTTTACTATCCACACTTAGATGAAGATTGTTGACATGACACATGTCATGAGGCATTACCATCAGGATGTCAAAACACTCAGATACAAAGACTCTTGGTATATCACAGACAGCTAACCTAGCAAAGAGACTGGGTCCACATAGTGACCCTTGTGGTGATGCAGGTCTCAATTTCTTTTTGTAGTGCATCATCTATTCAGGGCATCCTCTCAGTCCATAAATTAATAATAAGAGTTTATAGAATTGATCCTTAAAATGCTCATTTGCCTTTATAAGGAAGTCTCTCCTGACACACACATTAGAAAAAAACAAACAAAACAAAACAAAAAACCAAAAACCCAGAAAAAAAACCAAAAAAAACCCCCAAAACCAAACAACAAACAAACAAACAAACAAAATCCAAAAACCAAGCTTGGATGTAGAATAAGTCATCCAGGGAGAGAAAAATTACAGTCCTCAACACACAGTGACACTGTAGTAAACCTTGCCATCACATTATGCTTTCTCTTGTTACATTGCCAGCTGAGGCAATATGTAGTCTTTCCTACTTTTCCTAGAATTCTTCACAGGAAATCTGTGACCCACTATGTCTGGCAACAGCAGGCTGGATCCAGCCAAAAGAAAAAAGTAATAATGCTCCAAATTAAC
>PYHW01010561.1:1198729-1230353 GCA_013186435.1 Turdus rufiventris
AGCAGCAGAAAAAGACTTCATGTAGGAAGCATTCTGTTTCATCAGAGGCCACTGGGGCTTATTTAGAAGAGGGGTATCTCTGCCTTCACAGAAATACTTGGTTGCTCTTGCAGTAAAGGGATAAACACAAGGTTATATGAGAATTGAAACTCACTGCCTCCTAATATCACAGTCAGGACTATGCTGGCAGTTCCCGGGCTCTTTTGCTTTTCCACATCCAGCTGGAACTTCATACAAAGAGGCCGATTTCCATGATGTAATTAAAATCCTGCTGGAAATGAGATTTTTCACATTCTTCATCAAGCTTAAAAGCAGAGGCATTCAAAGAGACTGCATCTTTTTAACTCTTGGATAACATGCAGTCTGTTCTTCTACCAGCTTTCACCATTACCCATGCAAGAATTCTCCACAATTACCATTACATTAAATTAAATTAAGTCCACAATCTTTCTGCTATGATCAAAGTAGATGTAGATGTTGAGATTGTACAAGGCATGTTCTGCAAAAAATGGGATGGGGACTGAAGCAAAATTACAATACCACTATCCAGTAAACCAGGCAATTAGCAACAAAGAGGTTACCTGCTCTCAAAATACTATAATTTCCATTTAATTTAACTTTTGATTATCTTGCAAAAGAAAATATCCTATTGAAAAACATTCCTCACCATTTTTTGCCTTTGAAAAAAGCCACAGAAACAAATCCCTATTTTCAAAAATCATATTCTTCTGAGTGGTATCATCTGAGATACCTCTATAGCATTTATAGCTCTCTCTGTTGCTATCTATGAGACTCTCATCAAGCTTTTCAGTAACCAAGGACAGTATTTCTCCAGAAACACCATGAGAGCTCATGTTAGCCATTTTTAAATGATTTTTATTTTTTTAGTTCAGAAAAGGCCTGCAATACAGTATGGAAGTATTTAGCATGCACACAAGAATTAGGTAAGACTATTTCACCCTTTTTTCTTTTTAGTGCCTAATTGTTTTCAAATTCCTGACAGAGTAAATTAGTCAGAAAGAAAATCAAGAAAAAAAATTGTACTGGCATTTGGTATTCTGAAGGCCCTGTTCCTAATTTCCTCCATTCTTTCATGTAATAATAGCTTCAGTTAAACCTCCGGATACATGGTAAATTGGACTGAGTTTGAGTTCTTCCTCTTAATAGCTCTTCTTGTAAAAGGGTCCAATGCAAATAAATACAATTGGTCACATTAATCCATAAGATTTTTGGAGAGGGGAAATCACAGAGTAAAAACTGATTAAAAGTTTGCAAAAGGTTCCATTACTTTGGAGAAAAGAAAAGGTTCATTCAGTTCTCTGCTCGTCTGGCCTGTAATGGTGATTCAAACCCACCAAGGTGTGCACATGGAGCAAAGCAGAGCTGGCTCTCCTTCCCTGTGACTCATTATGTTTGGAAGATAATTAGGACTTGAATAGCTATGACTAGATAAGTGGCAGATGACCTTGGATGTTTTTTCTAGAACCTGGGGTGGCTTTGCAGGCCAGGCTAAGAATGAGAAACATCTTCCCACAACCAGCAAGGGGAGCAAGTAGACAGTGATGAAACTTCTAACCACAGTCAGATGCTGAGAATTCAGTCTGAAAGTTGAGTTTTCAGTTGATGACAGGAGCTAAATCTTAGTGCATTTCTAATTAAGTCCCGAAGTGTTTCCAATTGTTATGCTAATGTAGACAACATTAGCACACCAAGTTTAGAAAAATATGCATATCTATTATATACACATCTACAGTAAGTCACAAGAGCACCACAATTCTCACAGGCTCAGAAACTGTCTCTGCAGGGGACACATCAAAATTTTTCTCTGACATAATATATGTTATTTTCCCCAATTTTAACCTCTATTTTCCTACTGTAATGATTATTTTCTTACCCAGCCTTCTCCTGACCAACTTAGTAATTTCTTACCTATCTCCTTTACTTTGTCTATAAACATGGATGCATTTTTGGTCCATCAAATTACTTGAATTTTCTTAGTAGCACTGTGCCTGCAGGGTTTACAGTCTCCTACAGTCCACTGCTGCTAGAAGTTATCCTCCCACTGGTCAGCCTGCAGGACAATTCTCCAGCTACTTCCAATCTACATGAGGCAGATTACCAAAGACATACAATTTGAACTAATTAACCTAACCTAGATCCTTTTTGCTTAACCAGGTGTGGGGTCATCCACATGACCAACTTAGCTGTCAGCTGTGAAAAAGTAAAAACCTCTGGGAGGAAGGATGTGATGAGCAGCCAGCAACCATCATACTTCCTCTTCCAGCTGCATCCACAGCTCTCCCTCTAAAAAACAGCCCTGGTCTCCCATGTAAAGGGTCACGTTTTCCTCTGCAGACCAAGGCAACATGCAGTCAACACCAGCAGGCTGAAATCTGAGAAGAGCAGCTCCAGTACAGCTCTCTTCCTTATGCTGTCCCAACTACTCTTACCAGCCTGTGAGGACCTCCTCTGGCTACAGCTTGGCATTTGTAGGCCACCTGCTTTCTCCTCTATTTGTGTACCATCACCACCATTAGATTGTTCCTCTTCTTAATGCAGTGTCCTACCCAAATTTCCATAACTCTGCTCTGATACTCTTACCCCTGTTCCAGCTAAGCAGTGTTCAGTAAATTAGAACATTCGGGTGTCTTCATACAACAGTGGGTGGTCACTCCCTGGGACAACCTCTTTCACCTGTTCAATTAGACTGAGAATAATTTGAAACGATATTTGAAATAATTTGTTGGCTGAAATATCCTCTGAAAATAGGCTCTCAGCACTTTTTTTCTGTACCTTTGCAACATGTCACATTTTAGAATTAAGTGCCTTAGTACTGAAATACAGTACACTTGAAAACAGTCATGCCAAATTTTTAATTAAAAGCCCCTTTTTATTACTTCCAATTAGGTAGGAAAGCAAAACTCTCCTTTTCCCTTTTATAGTAACTCCAATTTTTGCCTCTGTTTTTACAAGAAACACAGAGACATTGCAAAGTGTGCCCCAAATGTGTTATCATCCTATAAAATTCCTCATGTGCAAAAACCAGCCCTAAAACAAAGATACTATACTGACAAAGTTATAGCCAGCAGGAGGAAACAAAAGGTAGTGAGGTACAAGTTAACAACACTGTTACTATTGAAGGAGAACCCAGGGTACATTTCAGAAGTTCAAGAATTAAATCTCCTGTCAAATATTATAATAGAATTCCCAAAAGCACCCAAACAAGTTTTTACTTCATCTTGAGGAAGGCCTGTGACTGCCTCTTCAGGTCCCCTATACTAGTTTCAACAACATGAACCTTTTGTTCTGAAAACCAGAGGAGGAAAGACCTGGAATACATCTATGCAACATGAAAGCTGGGAGGAGACCCAAGCGGAGTGAGCTGCAAAGGAAAAGAGCACAGTCTTTGATGGCTTTTGAATAAGCACAGGTGTGGTGGCATGAATTCCTAGTAGAATTTATGCATTTGTAGCAAGAAATACCTTGAAGAACCAAATTTAATTGTCTAATAGTCTAGAGGAAGACTCTATTCCTCAAAACACATAATTACATAACCATATATGATTTACAGATGGTGAAATAGTACAGCACCTGTCACAGACTTTGCTAAGCCAAAGCCTAAATATGTTTATCCTTCATAACATGTTTCTGATGAATCTTTTTTTTAATTCTAGGTCCACTGCCAAATGTGAGGACTAATCCTTTAGCCAGAAAAATGGACTAAAGTCTTTACAACCTTGTAATCAGACCAATGTTTACCAGCTGAGGAGAAATACAGTGCCCTAGAGGGCATTAATCCTGCTGACAGAAAAAACAGGTATGGTGTTCCAAAAAAATGTGCTCTGAAGTCAAGTAAACATTATAGAGCTTTAAAAATAAACACTGGTACCAACATGAATTATTTCAGCTAGACTTAACAAGATAAGGGTTCAATATTTTCCTCCAAGTTTTCTTCAATGTTCAAAGCAACACTGAAAGGTACCAGCTAGTAGGAATAAGAATAATGGTCTAAGCAAGTGGGGCAGTATGGTAGATATACATCCATAAAGAGAAGCAGCTGGTGGTGAAGATGAGATAGCCTCACTGTTGGACATTCAGAGACTTCTGGTGCCCAGCAGTCTGGGCCTGGGAGCCCAATGCCCACTAGCAGGTTGGAATGTGTTTTTTTGTTTAGTTGCAGCCAAAGCAAATCCTGCTAACATGTTGCCAGGCTGCCCCACAGAGCGCAGCAATGCACCTTTAATGTGGATGAGTGGATGATGTGTTTCAAAACTCACACATACTAATAGAAATGTTAAACACAGAGGACCATAAACCTAAGCCTTGTTTAGGACTTGTGACTCCAGGTCACAAGATGTTCAGCTTTCTTCTTCACTGACTGCTGGCCATCATGGCAGGTTTATGGATTTCAGTGATAACTTCACAAGTTCCTTTCACTCTGAAATCTAAGATGCTTTTTGGGCATCTAATGTTAGGACTTTATATCTCGTACTATTTATTTACATGTTTTTAAGAAATGGGAAAGTGTAGCTGAGGTGAAGACATGCGACAAGAGTATTCCAGATGGTCAGAGCTGTAGGGGAAAGAAACTGGATTACACTGGTGTGTTACAGACCCGCTGGGAAGAAATTAAACTGAGTAAGTTAATGATAAATTATGAATGAAGTATGTGCCATGAATATTAACCACACACACTGTGTATTTTCTGAAACTGTCTGCCTCCAGAAGAATAGTTTTGTAGCCACAAGACAGCACCAGTTTATTTAGGAGACATGGGAACACTGTAGGGAGTAGGAATCCTACAGAACTAAAGAAATTGTCCGGTGTTGTGAAAAACAGAAAATTATTCCTAACTTATACAGCACACTAAATAACAAAGACATTAAACTTTTATGGTACTTTTATTTAGGGATGGATGGAAGCCCATTTCAATAGCAGATTTAATTCTCCCCAGTTACAAAACATCAAGATTTACATGAACCTGGGGAGGAGGAAAGCTAAGGAGATACAGAAGAAGCATCACATCCCAGTAGAACATTAATTAATAAATAACAGAAGTGTCTTGAGACTCCAAAAATGTGGGTAGAAGTATTAATGTCAGTAAGAGATATTTTTGGAAAGGATACCTGTGTGACTTCAGAACAATGGGGTTTTTAAGTGTTGGAATGAAAATTCCACATGTCAACCATAAAAATGAAAAATAAGTTGTCACTTTAAATTTTCTTTCCTAGGCAAGCACCTTATTTCAGACTTTATTGAGTGGAGAGTCCTTTTTTTTGAACTTTTTGAGGATATACAAGTGCACAGGCACTTCTTTAGCCTATAGTTCCCATGCATTAAAAAGTTTACTCAATAATATCAGATCTGAAGACTGTGCTGGCACAGAAAAAAATGAAAACGCAATGCTCCTGACAGCCTTTCTAAAGGCTCAACTGTTTGTGGTCAGACACCCCCTGACATAAACATGTAACTTCCCAGATTTCCATTGCTCTTGCATGTGTACATGGCAAACAGGGGAACACAGCCATGGAGGTCCTCACTGGCCAAGGAAGAGCAAAGAAGTTACCAGCAACATCTGCCACTGCCTGGCTCAGGAATTGGCATCAGCTGCTGTTGCTCTTTGTTTTACCAGCCACAAAGGAGCCAAACCAAGACTGGGCAGAGCACAGGGTGTCCAGATTAACTGTTGTGAGCACGTTAATGAGTCAGGCGAGTAAGAACACCACCAAACCCATATGATTTCTGTAGGAGCTCGGCTGAGCTGCTGATGGTGATCATCTGCAACAGGTAAGAAGTGCCTGAGATGCAACACAGGGCACAGACCTGGGACTAGAGGCAGACAGATTCCAGCAGCTGGAGAAATCAATCACTTCCTACAGTGCTTAGATCTCATTGAGGCAAGAATAAAGTTTAATATGTACTTTGGCTTTTTACTTTGGTAATTTGCCTTTCTCTGTATTACATTCTTAAGACATACAGAAAATTATGCTCCAGTCCTGTGCCTCAGAAGTCACACATAAAAACCTACCATAAACTTCTACTCTGTATATGTCAGCAATGACACATTCAAGGCAGAAATTGAAGGACAGGTTTTGAGATACATGGAATATTATGTGACTTGTATCATTGGCATAAAGGGATGAAAATACAAAGCATTAACACTTACTTTAAGAATTAAAAGCCTGAAAAAGTCAGGATGTATAGTTTATAAGGTTGTCAATCATGCAAGAAAAGTCCATATAAAGAAGGAATATATTGGCAGTCAAAATCACATGAAAGGTTAATGAAGTGACTTTCCCCTTACTTCTCCTTAAAAAGAAAATCTTATCTAGGTACACAGAAGAACACAGGCTACGTGGACACAAGCCATGTATTTTACTCCACTTTGAAAACACCTGAAAATTTTTGTTGGGTTATTTGGCTTTTTATTTTTCCCTTGTAATTTAGCTTTGGAAACAGCTAGGAATTTTGGCATCAGTTTATTCAAAATGTCTGCCTCAGCATGGGAATATAATGGCTGATTTCTCTTATTATCTATGCTAAGAAAACTTCTACAGATATTTTATATCTGCAAAATTCTTTGAGGTTTGTTGAAAATATTGCAGCTCTTTGAAGAAGGATCTCAAATTTAGAAACAAAATGGCACTAATAATAAGGAAGTAATGTCAAAATCACAAGATAGCACGCCAGGGTGCAGCAGAGGGGGAGGCTTGGCTGTTCAGCAGCCCAGCCTCACAGTGCTGAATGTCTGGATGGGGAACCTGCATCTGTAGCCTCCGGGGATGTAAGTAGCTCACAAGGCCACACACAGCTTTTGCTGGATAAAGCTTATGGTGAGCTATGCTCACTATCCTGTTTTCAGGGACATCAGTGCTCAATAACTACTTAACTTTTCACCTGCTTGCTCCTTGTCACCCTTCAGAAGAAGTCCTAATGCCGCCTAATGCATACTGGGTAGCAGATACAGAGTGTGAGTGTCCTGGCAGGGATAAGCTAATTGAGATGAAACAAATGAGGTGTTGCAGTCCATGATTCAGGAAAGCAAGCAAATGATTAATAGTCCAATGAAAGATTATCCTCATCTGATATTTCCACACTTGAGTGAAATCCATCCCAGCTGCAATTTAATGTAACTGTTGTCTATTTGGAGTTCCTAACAACTCTGCTTCAAGTACTTTTATAATTGTTTGCATTGATTTTCCAGTAATCTTTTCGAATTAGTATAAAAATACCTTAGAATCCTAAAGATTTTAAGTCAAAGTGTTCAAAATAATTTGTTTTCCAAGTCCAAATACCACAAATGGTAGCAAAACACTCTACTCTGCAAGACAATGAAATAATCTGCCAAGCCATAGCAAAGAGAAAGGCTGCTGCTCAGGTGGCAATGAAGACTTACTTCAAGGATAAACTTTCTGTAGTTTAAGAAAGCTGCCAATGCAGCTGATACTGTCAGCATCAATCTGACCAAGGAGAGGAGAAAAGTGCCTTTCTTAAGTTTAACCTCCAAACACCAGAGCTTTTGTAAAGATGGGCCATGTTTCATGTGCAATTTGCTGTTTAGTAGATAAATTATTAAGCGTCTTTTAATCTTCTCATTCCTGCAGTGACCAAAGGTTACAGGAACATTTTTGTCCTTTCTCCATTCCTTTCTTACAGTTTCAGTAAACCTCTGCTTACTGAAAAAAACAGTACCTCTTACTAACGAAAAAAAAATATTTTCTGTAGTTCTCTATTCTTATTACAGGGGAAAAGGCAAGAAAATTCACTGCAAGAATCCTTTACCAAAAGAGCTAATGTTGTGATATACATGGAATAATCAGGGGAAAAATGTGTAATTGTAAGAACTCTGCATTCTTGTAAGATCTATTACTCCTTTTCACTGGTTCTTCCATGCCCATGTCCTTTGATAGAGCAGGAAGAGTTCATTATTTTCTGATATACAAGGTGGGTATAAAGGGGAAAAAAAACCAGGATAGAATAGAGGAGATCCACAGAATAGTGTCAAGATCTGGTGATGTTCAGGTCATACAGGAAGTTTAGAAGGTCAGAGTTTATAGGGATAAATGGTCCCTCTCCTGCAGAAAACCCTGTTTCTACAGAGGGAAATCAGCTGACTGCTTCATCAGTTATTCAGGATGGCGGCTCAAATCTTCCTTCATTTCCTTCCTCTTTCCATTACATTTCGTGTACCTTCTGATATATTGCTATTGCACATAATAGCAGGTGTCCTACCTTACAGTAAACTTCCTAAGGAAAAGCCCAAGGAAAACATCTGACAAACCTGAAGACATAATATTTTTGGTACCTTTGGGGGGGAATCTTAGGGGAACACACTTTCAAGCTGTGCCTCCCACCTCTTACTTGAGTGGAAAGACTCAAGGAGAAAAGACTTAAAGACAGGCTTCTCCAGGGAGCTGGAATACTGCACCTGCAGTGAGTGCAGAGAGAATGCTTTATGTCAGTGAAGTTATTAAGACCTTTGCAAACATTCACGTAACCACAGTCCTGGTGGGTTTTTTTCTTTTTCTATTTTTTTTTTTTGTGTTGGTTGGTTTATGGAGGTTTTCTCCTCGTTTCCCTTTGTCCTTTATCTTTCAGATTGAGTGGGCAGTCAAATAATGATCTTGGTATTCACTGGATTCAAAGATAAACTATTAACAGATAATGGAGATGAGGCTTAGACTTAAAGATAAGGTATAAATAGATAATGGGAAGGAGGCTTGGACTAAATACCATACCGGAAGGAAGGCTCCTTTGAAAAGCATTCCATACTAATAATTTCTCGTACAGTTAAGGAAATGGTATGATCCTTTCAGTTAACCTCTGAATATAACCAGTCATCATCATTTCTATCTCGAAATTCTTTATTCGACCTTTCAGAAACCAAGCAACCATAAGAATAGTGATGATGCACCCTGTCAGAGCTGGGAACAAGGAATAGTGCCCATGGTCACTACTGTTCTATCCACATGCTATGTAGTAAACTTGTCTCTCTGAGGGGAAAAAAGAACCTTACAATGTCACAACATTTTCATGGAAATTTTGTAGCATTTTCTTTTCTGAGGTTTCGAATTAACTCTCAACAAAGTCAGATGAAGAAAACCGAGTAGAAAAGTAAACAGATGATTTATCCTTTATTCCTTGGTTCTGTCTTATGACTGGGTGAGTCTTCAGTTGTTACTTTCACATTTTTTTTTTAAACAACTTACTGTAACTGCTTCTGACTTCCTTTCAAAATCCAAATTTGCCCCTCATTGTGGAAAACTACTTGTTCTTAGTCAACAGGATACTCCATTTACCTCAGGTCTTTAAACTTTTCCATCCTCCAAATCAAACAGAACTACTAGGTTTCCAGATCTAATTTCAGTGAATCGTGGATTGGGTATTTTCTAAGCAGGCACTTTAACAGGTTGAACACAGCTGAGGAAAGGAAGTTCTGTAGACCAATATTTCAGCTAATGCCTTCTTCATAAGGCATCCAGCCAAAACAGTCATCTGCAGAATTTCCTTCCTAGTTGTAGTGAGATTTACCCCTGAGTGTTTGTAGTGATAGATAGAGCTTTCAAGAGACCAACTTGCACTGACAGTCTCAAAGGCAAGGAAAAAGACTACAAACAATATATAATCCACACCACAAACATCTGTACCCAGTATCTTTGCAAGTTCTCTTCATTTCGTCTGGCTGCTCATCTTTCTCAAGCATTTTTCAGGAACCAGACATTTTTTCTGGGGAATTCATCCTCTTCCTCCTGTTCCTTGTAAAGATACAGGTGGCATTGGATAGTGAGTGTTCACTGTTCTATCAAGGAAAATTTATTAAGGGTACATTTCATAATTTTTAAACATATTTGTTAGGGGAATAATTACCACTCAAAAAAGTGTGTTTCTGACATTTATGATATAAAACTGACATTTATTATGCAATTTTCACTTCTCAAAAAAATGCAGCACTTGAGACTTACCTCATCACACATAACTTAAATGAATTGCTCCTAAAAAGTATCCTCTGGGTTTGGATGAGATATATGAATCTTAACAGTTAAGGTCCAGCCTGAGTTTTGCATCAAGTTTACACTGAGTCTGTTCTACTGATTCTGGTGGAATTATTCCATTTTTCAGTAAATATGGTATCAGTATCAGAACACACAAAAAAAAAAAAAAAAAAAAAAAGAAGAAGCTTTGCTTGGGGAATATGGACAAATATCTAGGTATTTCTTCTTTCATATAATTAAACTCTATGTTAATAAACTAATTCCTTATAGTAAAGTTACTAAAGTTACTCCACCTAGATTAGAACATAGACAGTGTCTCTGTCTTAAACAGAATATGCATTTTGTAAGCAAAACAACTAATACTGTGGGTAAGGCAGGATTACATTGGAGACACTGTTAATTTAAGTGTCAAATGCTTTTAAGAGTTGAAAGTGTTCACTCATAACTGTTATGAATTCAGCATATGTTATAAATTATGTGCATATAATCTAAAAAACAGATGAATTCTGTGTAATGTCTTCTTTCAATAAGGACATTAATTGGCCAACATTTAAAAAAATACAGGGATTAGGATAGGTGAGGCTGCTTTCTGGTTTAAAAAGAAAAAGAATTTTTAGAGGAATCAACCAAATGGTTCCCCGGTAAAATTGGTAACTTTTGTGGGAGAGGCAAGGGTGTCTGTTGTTTGATGCTTCAATATCATTCATAAATTTACACTTGCATCATCTCCTTGATAGCCTATAGCAGCTGAAAATTCAGATGGAAAGTCCCAGTATTTACTTCATGGAGGGGCTGGACAGCAACTGCACATTTTGTCTTAATACCTTTTACTAACTTGATACCCTACCACTTTTTACTGTCCCATGTGGACTGTAAAGCAGTCAAAGTTCAAAGAAAAGAGCACTGAATTTATAAGGCTTTCATTCTGCACCCATTTCTTACACAAAAAAAAAAAAAAAAACAAAAAAAACAAAAAAAAACCCAAAAAACACAAAAGCCAAGTAGCTGAGAATAACAACAATACTACCACCAAAACCACCCCATGCACACAAAAAAAACCCCACCAAGGCTATACCAGAGATCCCTTCAAGCAACCCAAGCATCTTTTCTGCAGCTACCAGAGTTTGGCAAAGGCTTCTCAACAGTGACATTTCCTGGGAAAAGAAAAACTGGGCAACAAAAATTGAACAGTGGCAAGTAGTACTTTATGATTCAGATGCACATAAATTGAATTTAAAAATCTGGAACATCAAATAACAAGAAGCTGTAAATAAAGGTCATAAATATTTCATGTCAAGATATACACAAAGAAGCTGTAAAGCAATGTCATGTCTGCTCTCTATCCAAGTATACGTTAAACAAACTCTAAGCTTTGTCACTGTGCTTTCCAAGGTATTAAACATAGCAAATAAATAAAAAAATAATGGACCCTTCAGCCAGTACAAGCATGTAGGATAAAGACTTCTCATCCAATGACCAAACAAAATCACTCTCTTTATGCTCCAAAGTAGTTTGTTCATCTTTTCTGGTCATTTTCAAGTGTTCGCAAATTACTGGTTTTCCCCTAAAGTCAAAGTATGAGAAGTCACAAAAAAGACTGGCCCTTGTGTTATTGTTGACTTTATGGAAACCAGAAAATGCTGACATATTCACATTATGGCTTTGTCTCTTATGACTTGGAACTCCCCAAAGCACCTAAAACTATTACTTTCTATGGTCTAAGTCTCCCCTGAATGCAAACTTCAACAGCCTTTAGCCATGAAACATCTCAGAGTTGAGATTATCCTTTCTAGTCCTGCTAAATGTTTTACTAGAATTTGAACATGAAAAGAGCCAAGTGCCCTTTCCTACAGAGGAGAGCACAATAAAAATTAATTATTAGGGAGAAAGAAAAAGCCACCAAAACAACACTTGCTGCAATAAGGTTGACACTTGCAGCGTTTACAGGAGGGAAAACACAGAGAAGTTAATTTCTCCGTAAGTCTAAAGGAGGCAGTAAAACCTAAAAGCAAAGCCAAGGTCTTCCAATTCTCACTCCACTACCTAAGCAACTCAGTCTCAGTTGCCTTAATTTGATGCCTCAAAGAGAGGTCAAGGTACAGACTGCCTTTCAATCTAAAATATGCTGGAAAAGAGATGAAGCAAATGTCAGCCTTAGCACAAACAATGTAGCCAATTGATGAATGAACTGCAGGGTTTGGACCCAAATTTAATGGAACAGACCAAAAATCTCTTTCAATGGTCTTTGAATGAAATCTTTAGGGAGAAATCCTGGTTCTGCTGGAGTGAGTAGGAGCTTTGAGTTCCTTAAGCGATGAAGTCAACAGTTAAGCAATGAAGCAAGCAGTCCAGAGTTTACCACAGAAAATATTCAGGGCTTCTCACCTCCAAGTTCAGCTTTCACATTTAAATTCTACTGAGGATAACTACAGTAGTCTGCCAATTCCAATTGACAAAAAGGCAAGCAGAGCCACCCAGACTCCTTCTGTGCAATCTACTGGAGACAGCATCACAAACTTTCTGTCTCACTTCACATCCTCTGAAGTAGCAGACCACCACATCTGATTCACCGGCACAGCACAGGAATTACTCCAGTCACATCAGTGTAGGTGCTCAGACTGCTATGGTAAGGACCACGAATAAACCTTACAAACAGAGAGGAGAAAAAACCTCCACATTTCCCTTGTTTACACAGGAGACACTATCCTGCTCCCCAGGAAGCCAATGATAAAACACTCACTGACGTCAATGGGACTGCATTCAAGATTCAATTTATGTTAAAATTGAGTAGTGTTCAAGTAGTAGTTTTTTGTCTTCCCCTTTACCCTCTGTGTAAAATTGAACAACTCCATCCTCACTAAATCATTTGTGTTTGTCAGCTTCCTGCCTCTCCCTGCATGGTGGGATCCAAGCAGCCAAGCTGTTTATAGATACACATAGACTTACTTGTGTATGATTTTAATTTTCTTTGGCTCTAGAGAAGAGCAAGACTTGCCAAGGGTGGTTTCTGTCACTATGGGATTCGCTCATTTTCTTCATTCCCATCATATTTGCAAAAGTGATGGAAACACATTCAAACTAAAACTCGTGTTGGTACGGCAGGACATAGAGTCCATAAATATTTGTGAGAGCTCCTATAAGCCTTCCATGTTTTTAAGAACTTCATTCAAAGATTTAAAAAAACCCCCTAAGATACCAATAGATACAAGAAAAGATCTTGTCAGATCCTCAAAAAGTATAAAGCAAAAAGAATACATAATGCCCCATTTATCCTAAAAGTAATTAGGTGCATAACCTTTTTGGTTAGAGTAACTCTAAATCCTGTTTTCAGGTATCTGCATCAATACCTATTAATCACACAGAAAATGCAGATTGCAGATCTCTGCACCCATCGACTTTTGCTGAAGCATAGCTGGGCTCTTAAAAGTTTGTGTTGTTGATCCAAATGGCCCAGGAGGGATGATTTGGAAAGAATTTATGCTACTGAGATACTGAATACTGACAATAGAGTTAAGCATGATTGCTCACCTTCAACATTATATCTCAGTTCAACAGTCACAGCTTCAAAATTTGTTCCCCAAATGCTTCAATCCCATATGCATTCACCTAGAGATTTCCAACCACTCAGCAAGGTTCCACTGATTATCTTATTCCCTTTGCTTTATGAATCTCTTCAATAGGCAAGAACTGAGGAAAAGCCAGAACATCTTGGAGAAAGTCATGAGATATTAGAAATACGTTTATGTTTGTTTCAGTATGTGGCAGTTGTTGCTTATTGAGTGAGCTAAGGTTTCAATGACTACAGTAACTGGAAAAATTAATAAAGGAACCATACAGGGAGGAAAGCAACTAGGAGAATATTGACCAAATATTCCTTCTTCTTTCTCACACATACGCATGTTTTATAATAAAGAAAAAAATAGGTTTTATGCGTGAAAGAAAATTGAGCCTCTCTACCCAGTTTGTTGCATATTCATTTTTCTGCATAGTGTGACATGGCTCTTTCAGAAGTCACTTATTGAAAATTTCAGTATTGTTTCAGCTTAATATTGAGACCAAGTTGCCTAAAATATATGACTTCCTGAATAGCTGCACAGAGTTCTTTGGCAGCCTTTTTGCCTCACAGAGATATTACAGGGGTGGGCTCTTCCCCCTCGCCTTCCCAAATATTTTCTTTATTGTGATCTGAACTTCAGAGAAAGATCCAGGAGGGTAGCTGTGCATCAGTCAGGCCCCATGCTGGCTCTCCTCAGGGGTGGGGAGCAGGCACTCCAAAGCTATCCTGCATGGCAAGGGGGTCTGTCCTAATTGCTAACAGACTGACATAACAGGCACCAATCTGAAGATGATTAAGTCTCCCCTGACATCACTCCAAAAGACACTTACCATCCTCCAGCTTTCCTCTTCCTTTATAGGTGAAGAAAGGCCACAGCTAACATCACTGCTTCTGCAGTAAGGCCAAAAATTAGAGGGGAAAGTGATGGCTAACCACACAGCTCCATGGTATAAACTCTGTTAATGAATATAAACCATTCCTAATGCACAGTTAATAGTTTCTGCTCCTGAAACTGCCAACATATGCTGATTTATCATTTAGCTTACTTACCACCATTTCAAAGCCTTATCTTCAAGAAAATGGGGCAGATGAGCACTGTGTCCATGGTCTCAGATTACCCCTTAGCTTTGGTTGCTTTTAGCTTATTCTCTATTAAAATAAAGTGTGCCATGCTTGCCAAGGTTTCCTGGACAGACACACTGCAGAAAGAGAGTGAGCTGGAAGTCTCCAAGCATTGCAGTCTTCTCAGAGAGCACAGCTTTGTTCACAGTTCAGTGAAATGGATCTGTCTGATATAAGCAGACCTTCAGTGAGATGTCTAGGAGGAGACACCTGTACAGCAGAGAAAGCCAGCTAAAGCTGAACACAGAGAAAGGTTTGGCACACTGAATAAATTCTGCCCAGTTACCTCAAAGAATATTCTCAGGCAACCCAAAGGAAGTCAGCAGAAAATCCAGTAACTTAAAGAGTGGGAGACCACGATACAAGCTGTTGGTATTTACAAAAGTTACGAACATGTATCAAATAAGAAAAGGACACTTTAAAAAATAATTTTATTTATTAATAAACCATATTTCTATAATCTAGCCCATACACTGGCACAGGCAGAAACTCATCAATTTTCACTTTCTCATTCAGGACAATTTATGGTGTCAAATAAAAAATGCATGAAATTAAGGTAAGTGTCTCTTGAGTACAGCATTTTCTTTAGAGAAATATATACCAGTAGACAAGTCTTAATGAAAATAGTTAAGCAGAAGACAATGAAGAGAGGTTTGTCACATGTCCATAATATTGTCACAGAATTGCTGGTTCTCAAACTTTACTGAGTATTTTCAAGAAATGTACTTTGCATGTGACCTCTCTGTGGCTCCACAGTTTCCCCAACTGTTTTCATAGCTCATAAAACGCTTAGGAAGTGTTTATAAAAACTGCTTGAGGAAACTGTGCTACAAAGAACTTGAGCTTCATGTCTCAGCAGTGCAGCTTTGATTTAGTTCTCTTCGACGGGATTTCATTTTGCAAATGCCCCACTAACATCTGCATGCAGGCCCTCTTGGGATAGCATCGAGACAGAGTGCAGTTTTATGTATATTACTTGGCCAAGTTCCTCCAGCATGTGATGGTTGACTTGCCTCCCTCATGAAATCACACATGCAAATGTTCCCCATGCATACACTTACTGATGGCCACTTTCAGTGATCTGTGTTGGGAAGAAATATTGTGTCATAAACACCATTGCAACATCTGCGACGGATCCTTTTGGAACCCGACACGGCCCGCCAAACCCAGAGAGCACTCTCACATCACAAGTCCATGACTGACGGTGCTTGACCTGCTGCCCTGCAAGCTCACCCTGGCTTTTTCATGCATGCTCTAACAGCCTGTTTGGAAACACACAGCCAGAGAAGTGTCACAGACAAGCTCTCAGTATATAGCTCTCCAGAGAATGTTTGCAGAGTGCAACAATGAAACACGATCATGCAAGAACAATGGGGTTTAAAAACAACATTTTACTATGGTTAATTAACTAAAAGCAACATTCAGAGCATTCTAGTGGAACTGTAGTCATCAGCCACAGACTCATTACTTTCTCTGTCTTGGATATTAATTAGCAATTATCAGTGGCCTTTGAATATGCTCAGGATAAGGAGATCCACCCTACAGAAAGACTATTCATTGAATTCCTATACTGTAGCTTTCAAGTCAAATGTCTCCAAGAATTCTACTAAATAAAGTAAGAAATCCTTCAGTCATAATATATTTTTCTTATAAGTTAAGAAGAAAATTCTACTGGTAAACAAATATTAGACATAGCTGTACTAGACATATTTTTAAATACAGCCATCATTAACAACTTTTAAATACAAAGAGAACATCACATGGCAAACTGATGGCCATGACTACTTGTCTAAATAGTCATACTCCACTAAGATCATCTTAAAAGAGGTAAGCAAAAAGCTCTTCAATCTTGTTCATGTACCTGTCTCCATAGGTACACCTAAACTGGTTCCTAAGATAGTTTGTAAAAAAATACCAATATCATATGCAACAAAGTGCCACCAATAACTATGGCAAATATTTTATTCTCTTACTGGTAGAGAATAAATATCCTTGAGCAAGACCAGCCCTATTGGTAATAAAAATTAATTACAGCATAGACATAAAACTTTTAGCACATACTTTTGACAATAGAACTTTTCCAGTTCAAGGCTGCTTTATGATACTAAAATAATGTTATGCAAACAGAGGAATTAGTTCTATGATTTTTGAGTGTCTAGTTAAACATGCACATTCTTACTCCTGTTAATTAATTGTCCACTCCTAAGCAGTAAATAAGAAGCAGTCACTACCCTTGAGGAAAAAGCAGGACGTATGTATCAGGTGTTAGACATAAAAACCAGCTTCAACTGTTTATTTGGTTCCCAGGCTTAGCCCAGGAATTCAAATTAATCAGTCAGTGAAAAACAGCTACCCTGTTTCTAGCTCTGAGGAGCACAGAACTCTTCAGGAGTTGTCAGACAACACAGTGCTGCATCTTTCCTTAGACTTCAATACAATTAAGGTCAAGTCATTCTGATTTTTACTCCATCTAGGCAGTCATGAGAGAGACAGAAGAAAAATGACTGCCCCTTCTATACAGTGTTGACATAATTTCAGAGTAATGAGTTCAGTGTGCTTGTGACATTGAGAAGAAATCGTAGCATGACCTGTGAATCTTGTATTTTGAAGTCAGTTCCACTAAAGTTTTCAGAAACCCGTTATTGGCTACCTTTAATCAAAAAAGACCTCCTGTAATGCACACTCATATACTCATCACACTACCAGCTCCTTTACTTCATTTTTCTTTCCCACTAAAAAAAAGGAAGCCTGCAATAATGCTCTCACTGCCCTCTACCTCTACTGATTCACCCAATCCAAACATTTCTTACTGTCTTGATAGCTAAACAGGGACAGGAGAGGCACAAGCACTCAGATCTGAGAAATAAGATGATAAGAAAGAGGTCTGAATTTTGGCAAAGTGTGACCATTATTACTTACTGTATTTTTTAACTTTCTCTGAGCGATCAGCCACAGAGGGTGCTGCTGGTTGCTCCAGTCTATATATCTGAGAACAGACCACAATTAACTTATTAAACTTCACAGCTATGGCTTTTGTACTTAAAAGAATGGCCAACATATCCAGTAACAGCTCGAACACCCATAGGATCTAAAAATTGGGTTTTGTAGGGGCTTTGCTGATGATAAGGTTAACCATGATTGAGGAGGCTCATTTTGCAAACATAGAGGAAAACAGAAAATATTATTCAACAATGATGAAGGAAGGCTTCAGGATATTATCAAATCCCTGCTTATGAAAACCACAGAAAGAATATAACATCTGACACATTAGTATGAATGTATGTATGTAGCTCATGGTCTCTGTGTCTAAAATCCCTACTTCACAGCAATCCTGTCTCACTAGACTTATTTCTCAACGGACAAAAACCAGGACAAGAATCACACCTGCTTTGTTCAATGGAAGAGATTGGAAAGTCCCCATATTTTCTAGTAATTGCAATTCTGCAATTACACAATTCCTTTGGAGCAAAAATCATCTAGAAATTTGGGGGGAAAAAACAAAGACCAGCAATCAACCATTTTTTTGCTACTTAAAAGTAATGTCATCAGATCATAAGTGAACACAATCTAATAACAGCACAAAAGAGGATACATCCAAGTGTCCAATTCTTCATTTCTTAATTAACAAAATGCCTACTGACATCACTATTTTTCTCCCCCTACTATCCACCTCTGTGCTTGGCAGTCACAGAGGCAGACTGAACATTAGCAGTTCTGCATCACCATCCCATCACTGTTTGTTTGTTTTACTAAGGTCTATAAAGCCATGATAATATAGAAACAAATATCAACTTCAAGGACCTTCCATTCAAACATATGTTTGCTGGCAGTAGTTTCTCTAGATAATTGAAATTTACCTTTGTGCTTCCTCAAAATACATGTGGCTTTATCAAAGTGTAAGCCAACCTACAACTGCTGGAAAGGATAAGATACATGAAGTAAACAATTTAAACTTACTGTGCTCAAGAGGGGTAGTTCCCTCTTTGCTGAGTTAATCTGCAGCCCTTCAATCATCACTGACAAGCAGGGATGAAAGAGGCAATCAGCAAGAAACATTGTTAGATCTGGAGAGAAATCACAAGAGGAACTGCTCTGGGAAGGCTCTTCGATATAAGACACAACGCTTTATGGTCATGTAAGATTTTTCTTCACACTGCTTGAAGTTCCTCATCATGCTACAGATTGCTGATATTTAATTATTTTTTTAATATGAGACAACTCAAATCTATTTAAGAAATCCCTCTTGAGCTACCTTCCCAACACATTTGCCTTATTACTGAGCAGTTAATGCTGCACACACACATCTACAAAAGTAATTCACTCTCTAATGCTATTAATGGGCTGTAGCAGAATAGTTTTCTCTTAGATAGAAAACAGATGAAATAATATTTCCTTAAAGAAGATCAAGTATTTCTATTAGAAGTAGAAACTTCTAAATGGATCTTTTTCTTCAGGGGGTAAAAACAGTAAAGTTAAATGAAGATGGGGGAATGAATACTGGCCAGAACCAAGACTAGAGGGTACAACTGACATGTCTGCAAAGCCAGCAGGACTCTGCTCACAGGAGCACATTCTGTTCTGTAGACCTCTCTTTCCATCCCAAGTGATGGGGAACCTGCATCACCCCTTAATAACTCCTCCAGAGCACCTACCATTTCCTCCACAAAACTGAACAAAATTAGTTGCTTGTAATGCCAAATTCATGAGCTGTGATTGTAATAAAGGTGTGTGGCGTCTTAACAAAACCAAAATCATGACGCTGTCCTTCCACCTTAGATAACAGGACTGATGTGCACTTGAGCAGAAATCAAAGGATTTTTACGGGTTTTTTAAAATGGTCTTTGTCATTAATGACACATTCTGCCATAACCTTTGGAATCATCTTACAATTTTCTATCCCATAAAAGTATGTCACTTCAACTGATGCAGAATGTCTCTAACTGGATGGCTGTCCACTACTTAAAAAGCAGTTTTCTTGCTTGCCATGGTTATCTTTCTGCCAGCCTTGGAACACAGACAACCTGGTCTCATGTGGTTTCACTTGTGCATTTGTTTCTCTCTTTATTGCAGATTCCACGCTCGAATATGTCATCTTCAATGGTGGTGTGCATGCTTGGCCAGAACTAAAACATTTTATGCTCCCGTCTTGCATTTTCCAATTCATAGATGAATACAAGGGATTTGCACCGAGTACATCTGACCTCTGGCCACTAGCAGTATTTCAGCAAGGCAGCTTCTTTTGGAAGAAATGCAGGAGAAGAGAAAAAGGGAATTCCTACCTTTTTGCAATGGGTCTAGGACCCCAACAATTAAAGGTAGAGTAATCAAATGACAAACAGAAGTGTCCCACATCTAATACTCTTAAAATACAAGATCATTTTATATCAAACGTTCTTTCTATGGCTTCCCCACTTTTCACTGCTAAATACCAATGTGAAAGGATATTTAAAAAATGATACATACTTGTTTCCTAAGCTCAAAGGTACATATCTAGTGTTAAAGACAAAAACACCACAACATCAGGGACACTAGACATGCTCTACATAGTAGCAAATCTAATACGGTATCTAGTTTCTCATTGTCTTCTTTTTAGAACATATTTTTGACCAGGTAATTGTTTACCTTTCTGTTTTATGCTGATTAAAAAATTAAATATAAGACAATTCTGGTTCCTGTCTATGTTTACAATAGTACAAAGATCAAACCTAACTTCAATAATTACTTAGTAATCACACTAACAAAAGCAAAATGCCACTCTTACATCCTCTTTCTACATTCCTCTCAGCTAGTGAAAAATTTTAGTAGGTTACATCATTGTACAATAAAAGAAACATGAAACTAATTTCAGTGTCTTAAAGACTAATAATGTATATTTATTTTCTGGGAGATTATAGGACAAGACAACACTCTGCTTACATTTATTTGTATCCCCATCACTCTGTATGGCAACAATGAAAGTAGAGCTTCGCAGAATTTTATGACCTGACTCTACATTACACAAAGAGAGCTCAAATCACCTTTTATTAGTGTTCAGCCTGTAGAGGGGGAATGCTGAGCAATATTGGCTTACTTCACTGGAGTAAAAGTCATTAACTCAAACCAAATGCCAAAACAAACCAGGAGAAGTTACAAGAACTTTGAGACAAGCTTCTCCCCAGTACAAAGAAGAGTTTTCTGCTAAGATTATGCCTTGTTCCAAATAACAGAACAGTGCTACACCCACAGTGATTTACAGCATGAGTTTCAGTGTGAATATGAACAAGAAGTCTCAGTCCTCCAGTTACTAGTAAGTTTTCAAACATGAGTCCAGAGACCAAACTTGTCCATGTACAACCAGAAATTTGAGTGGTATACAAAGGCCAGTGCTTTGAACACCTGATCTTGGCATACTTGTGCATTCAAAACATAGTAAGTTATTGCTTCCTCACTGATTGCTAATACATCTATAGGTTTGCATTATGCCTAAGGGCAATTGCAGGCCTCCAGAAGCATTTTTATAAGGTATTATATGTGTATTTTCTGAATTCTATTAAGAAATTTACCCTACAAGACACTCCCCAGGAAATAACAGAGCGGGTGGAAGACTCAAAACCCAAATAAAACAAAACAACCCCACAGAGGTACCCAACCCTCTTGTCAGTATAATATTAAAAGTACATTAGATAAGATCCTACTCAGGAAGATGAAACCTGCACCCAGGATAAAGCTGCACACTCATGACAATTTGGCCACCTCAGAGAGCTTTCTGTTAGAACAAAAGCCCCTTCAAGAGTCAGAAGGAAAGCTGACACAATGAAGTAACTGCATTTATTTCCCACTGGAGTTTGGCTGTTCCAACTAGCCCAGTTCATTGTTTTCTAGGGTCAGACATGTGATATGACACCAATTTGCTCACTAGTGCTCCATTACTCCTGAATACGAGAGTCCTACTACCCAAAGGTGTCTGTAGATTGCAGTCAGGAGACTCTAATTTGCTAGGAAGAATGGTTCTTCTTGCAGAAGATGTGCTCAGAGTGCCTCCACTTCACTGACTGAAGCACCTAATGTGCCTCATGAAAGAAGAAGATTTATATATTAAGGGCTGATTGGATTTTTCTTTTATTTTAATAACTCTGAAAAATAGACCCTACTACGAGACATAAGAAATCACTTACTTTCAAAGAAGTCCACCAAATGGTTAAAGACAAAAAGCTATGCAAAAGAAGTGCTGTAGCATTCTCAAGTTGCTGCTTATCACCTTATGACAACTGCCTTTGGAGTAAAAAACTGCCCATATTTCATGTGAGCCAGAAGGAGGAAAATGCAAACCAGACATTTCCAAACTATTCTAGAAGACCATGGTTATATCCTCACTTCTACTTCCACCCTGAGCTCACTTTCAGTGTGTCAAACACACGGCCACATTGGACATTTTACACATATCAAGCCTGCCAGCCTCACCTGTGAGGCAGTAGGTAAGCACCAACTGGATGTCCACAAACTGATCGTAGATTTCTCACCTAAAACTGCTAATTTCCATGTGAATACAAGTCTTGTCAGGGAAGCAGGGAGCTGGTACAGAACTGATGTTTTGAGGGGTTTTGTTCTGGTTGCCTCCTCCTCTTCCCAACAAAATTTGGCAGTTGGAGTATGAAATCAATTTGGGGCTTTAGTATAAAGACAGTCACCTTGCTTATTGGCCAGAGCGCAGGACGCTTTCTTCATGCACTCAGAACCACTTGCTTGCAGTGACATGTATAGGAGCACATGGTGGTTAAGTATACGTGTTAATTAAATGGGACCTGCCTGATGAGGAGCAGGGCTCTCATTGAGAAGAGACAGCAGTGTTTCTAGATATACGAGTTATTTACGTGTCTTAAATAAAACATGGCAGTCTGTAAGTCACATACTCATGCAGAAAATGGCATGTTTATTACTGAGCTCAATTCAGAGTTTCTCCTACTTATAGAAAATTGTACTGAGTAACGGAAAACACAGCAACACAGTTTCAAGTTATTGAAGAGAGACCTATCAATGTTAACAAAAATACTAAAATACATTCTAGGAATCTAACAATTTGTTTGAGAAGACTGGAATATTTTAAATTTGTTGAGGTTTATTGATTACACAAATTATTTTTTGTTTTTAAACCTTCTCAATGGTAATGAAGTTATTTTCCCTAAGGAATTTCAACCATGTTGTTTCTTCCAGGGTCATGTTGAGAATACACTTCTGAATAGCTTTCACTTATTGGACACCAGCCTTGAAGGTAACCAACTTTTTAACCCTTGCTTTCAACGCAGACTACAAGACACAAAACACTTGCTTTTCTACCCTCTCCACCTTGCTTCTAATCCCTACCCTTCCTGAGGAATTTTGCTATATTATCTTATTCATGAAAGAATCAAAGTAAAGACTAAGTGTGTAACTGGGCAGTGTACTAGGTAAATCTTTTAACTTACACAGGTTTCAGGCCCACCCAAGGGTCTGAAGAGAAGGAAACCAGGTGGTCTAACCTAAGTCCCATGGCAGAGATATGCTGTATTGCCAAAGCAAAATAAGTGATCCCACAGAATCTGAAACATATCTGTTGACTCTTTGCAAATAAATGACAGCTGAAATGAATGGAAATTAAATTATCTGCTCCCCCCAGAGACACTCATCTTCCCAGGTCAGAGGTATGCAAAGGAAATATGAGAGTTCCCATTTCATGGCTTGCACCGTAGCTATGATTAGACAGACAATATCTTCTTTTTTTTTTTCTGTTCCGCCCCACCATCTTGACTTGGATCTTCCAAATATTCCTCATAACAGAACTATTACAGTGCAGAGGAGGAAAAAGTAATATATGCAGATTTAAACAAAGCATTGCTCGTGGAAATGTGCCGAAACAGAAAATTGTGTGGTTTCATATAAAGGAAGAGCATATCATCACATAACCTCACTGAAACATATGGTTTGCATTCATTTTCAAAAATTATAAATAAAAGTTAGAAAAATAATTATGAAATTTTTCAGAAATTGTTTGTGGGAATTGGAAAAGAGGAGACATGGCAAAAGAAAACACACTGTCGGATTTGCAATTGCAAGACAGCTGAGAAGAGATACTTTCAAAAACAAGCTCATGTCATACAAGTATTTACAGTAGATTAAAAGCCTAAAGGCATTACTTAAAAAAACCAAACCAAACCAAAAAAAAAGAAACAACAACAAAAAAAAACAAAAACAAAACCAAAAAAAAAAAAAAAAAACAAAAAACAAACAAAAACAGGAAGAGGCACAGTTTCATCATTAAGACCAGCATGAAAATTTCTAAGCTTTAATGAATTTGCAAGTCCTGCCTAGGCCCCTCACAGTGATTTAATCAGAATTCAAGTTTGGTATTAACAAAGATGAGTTCTACCACATGTAGACATACATATAAACTAAAAAATGTAACACACAACCATTTTAATGCTTGCAATATTTTAAAAAGTTGATAATTTTTCTCCAACTCTGTGACCAAATTACCTTCCAGACAATTAATGATTAGTCTTGAAAATTTATCCTGCTTCGTAAGCAATCAGAAAAGCACATGACATATAAAGTTACTGCTTTAAGGTGTAGAGTTTTAGATCACTAAAATTGCAGAATTAAATATTTTGGCCTATGATAGAGCAGCCATGAGTCATCATTTAATATTGTAGTTTTTTTGACACTAGCCACAAAATAGATACAGAACCACTGAAAAATACCCGCTGAAAAGTAGTAACTAATGAATGATCAGTAATACAATCACTTCTGATTGTTTACATATTCCCTTCAACCAGCTTGCACTGTAAAGAAATGTTTTTATTTTAAATATGCTAATTATTAAGTCACATTTGTTTTGCTGACTTGACCCAGGCAGTTACCCTTATAAAATTGACAATAAGGCAATGTAAATTGACTGAATTCCTCATCTTTTACAATATTTAAGAAACAACCCTATATTTAAGCCATTCAGCTCTATTACAAAGAGATGCAGCAGTGACTCCATTTCCTTCCCTTGTTGCTACTTAAATTTTGCCACCCATCTCAAAAATGCAGGAGTTTCAGATGTTTCTGTAGCAGCCCTCACTCTTCCTGCTTGGACTGCCACAGAGCAGGACTAGCACTCTCTAGCTCTGTCCTGCATGCTCATGTATCTGTGCCTTTATTCAGGACAGAAGTTTAGTTTATTCTTATGCAAGATAATTTCCACTGTGCATGCTGAAACTCTGTTTCCAGTTAGTCCAACACTTGACCATATTGTTAAAAATATGTAAGCACATTTTTTGCAGGAACTGAATATTAAAGTCTTCTAAGTCAACAGGAAAACAAAAATATGGATATGGTAAAAGAAACAATTTCCGGGGAAAAGATACACATTTTTCAAAGCTTGTTTCCCTTGAATCCTTTATGACATGATTTTGATAGAAGCAGTCAAGTGGAATTTGATTTTACTTTTCCTTTCCCAAAGGAGTGTTGGGGTGACAAGACGGACATGCTGCCCATAACAGTGAGCTCAGCTGCATGACAAGGTTTGTGATCATGTATACAAACAGAGCCTGAGAAACCACATCTGTTCTGTCTTGGGGGTCTTCTACAGAGAGGAGCTAATGACAGCTGAAGCAAATACATGCCACTTCACCATGGACAAATCCCTTTGTGCCACACACTTCAGCTATTATAAAAGTAACAATAATGAAAGTGCTCTATCCAGCTACAGCACAACACAATAAAATAACTAAGTAAACTGGCTCCTCCCTTCTAAAACAACCCCAAAACACATCCAACAAGTACCTAGATCCTCCACTGTTGCAGCTGTATGGTCATCATGATAGTTGAGTTTGTCCATCTTAGCCTGAGTTTACTCTCTAGCATGGAATTGTTCATCCCGTGAGACTGGTTTTATGTTCAAAGCATTCTCAAAGCTTTGTTGCCTTTGTGGCACATTTTGTATCCATCAACATCAAGCCACAAGCTCCATTTTTTCCCTGTTAATTATGCTTATGCTGCTCTGCTCTGCTTTGTTCATTTCAGAGCTTTGATAAATGAGCTTTCTGCCCCCATCATTCTGAGGACACAGAGAGAATTCCCATCCAGTTCAAAATTAAATGATGAAAATAAGGAAATTACTTGGGTTTTATATTAGAAATTGATGAAGTGTGCAAGAGAGAGAGGGAAGGGAAAAAAAAAAGGGGGAAAAAAAAAAGGGAAAAAACGCCAGAATTAACCAGACTTGACCAGCAGCTCTGACTTCCTGGAGCCACTCAGGTCATCCAGCTCTGGATATACTTCCAGCTATAAAACAACTTTTCACTTCATTTTTCCACCAGTGGGCTGGGAATCTCAGCCTCAATAAAAGCCTGGTTTTATTGCTCTGCTTAGGGTTGCACTTAGGATTAGGGTTGGGAAAACCACAAAGCCCAGAGGTCCAAGGACACTACAACTACAAAGGGCAGCACAGCACTGCCCCAACATTGCTCCCTCCACGCCGTGCTCTGTGACACCTCCTGTGTTCTGGGCACGTCGGCCTAGGAAAATGCTGATTTTACTGCTCAGTTTAGGGTTAGGCTTGAATAAACCACAGAGCCTAGAGTTCCACCAACACTGCAGCTACCAAAGGCTCTGCAGTTTGAGAAACTGTAAAGCTCCTCTTATTTAGATAACTTTTCTTTTGAGTGCACCTTGTTTCCTCTGTTTAATAACTGCACAAGTGCTTCATAAAACTACTCATATTCCACAAGAACACTAGGAGAAGTCCTGGGTTTGTAACCAAGTGACCCATTCACATCTAAAATTAACTCTCTGCTCAGAACTGTACTTCGAATATTCTAACATTGCAACTACTGTATATGAGCTCACTTCTATCTCTGTGGAGCTTAACTGAAAAAAGCGCCCAAAGCGAAATTTTGCACAGAGTACAGTGCCCTCTCTTTCCAACACCCATGGAGGAGAAAAGCAGAAGGGGCTCGTGGGCTAGGGATGAGGGAGGCAGAGAAAGAAACAAACCCCAGTCCTAAAAGAACAAGCCCACAACTACTTCGTTATTAACTAATGAGAAAATCTTTAAAAGGCTGGCAGCACCTGCTTCTTATGGAGGAAAACTGCATATGGGTTCTAACTAGTAAAATTACTGTGGCCTGCACAGATTGATCAGATGACAGAAAAGCAAGAACGCCATAAAGAAAAGTGATTGCTTTGCATAACCAGCTAAGATTTCTGGCTCAAGCAAGTACAAAATAATGACAAAACATGTTCAAACAACAGGAGTCCCCCGGTCACTCCGGCCACTCCAGGCTCCAAAGTCAGGGGAAGGGCAGCTCACTTTAAGCCAGTTCAGAACAGGCTGTTCCAGGACTCTGCTCAACAGAGGCAGCATTTGTGAAGCTGTTTTCCTGTGCTCTTTGCCCAGGCCATGCTCAGAACAAGGAACATCATGAGCAGCAACACACATCAGAGAGCAGTAGCACAATACCATGGCTAAGAGGGAGAGTGTTTCTTTCACTTATTATGTTAATTCCCTCTTTTTGTCTATTCATTGTCAAACAAAACATCCTTCAATTTTTTCTAACACATTACAATGAAATATACCTAGAGGGACATCCAGCTGTGTTTAAGTTCACATAATTTCCTTGTTCTCAAGAAACTTTGTGAGTTTCAGGTATGGTACAAATAAGGAAACAAAACAGACTTGATTCAGAACAATAATCTTGGTGTTCCCATGAGCTGTCTCCTTTGTTCTTCTCCTGTTACTCTCTCTATATCTGGCTTTTCCTAAGCTTCCACTAACAGGATGGCACAGCTTTTTAATTTTGCTAGCTGCAAGTCACCATTGATCTGGGTGAAACAAATGAAGTTTTCCTCTGTAGTCGATGTTGCCAAGCACTTTTACCTGCTGATATAGACTTGGATGTCCTTTGCAAACAATGCAGCAATATCTTGTATGAAATAGATATTTCAGAAATAAACATCACTGGACAGATTCTGCATAGAAATAAATACTGTGCAACATCCCAAGACTAAATGGGCTCATGTGTAGATGCACAGCCCTTAAAATATGATGCAATTTTTTTTGAAATAACTGAGAGGAAGATGCAGATTTCTGGGACAATCAAAACTGCAATAAATGTCACTCCTGCCCAACCAGATCATACAGGCCCTTCTGTGAGTTCACTCCTTGGGCAGTGGGACCACACACAGACCTTTTCCAGCCCTTCCTTTGCATCAGTCACCAGTGAAGCAATTCAGATTAAACGTGGGACAGCCATTGGGTGCTCCTTAAGCACAGGCATCAATGTCCTCTGCATACATGGACTTCTCTGACCTTATCCTTCCCATGTCTGACACGTATTTCTCCTGTTCTCATAAAAATCCCCTCTCACTCTACATTTTAGTCATTTACATAAGCCATGCTTTTGGGATACTCCCATTTAACATCCATAAAGTGAGCTTTATTAATCTAACAATTTCTGTTTCCATGTTGGTGACACTTGACTGTTCAGCCACCATGAATGGGATTCCTAAATATCTAACATTACAAAAAAATAATTTAGTTAAATATGCATATAAAAAAAGCAAAACAGATGAAACTGCTAAGTATGGTGTCAGCTCAGCAATTACAGCATATGCAAAGCACATCACAGTTTTCTTCATTAGCTTAGTAGATGTGCCTTCTGGATACCTACACCAACTTTGTATGCATTTGCATCACACAGAAAGCATCTTATTTTCTCAGGCCTAAGTTCTCTCACTGGTCTGAAGCAAGCAGGGAAGTAAAGCTGAATAACTCTACCAAGTAGTTACCTGTCCTAAAGTCTTTGAATTCTTTATTTTTAGAGGCAGTGGACAACTTTGATTAAGTCTTATACTTATTTTTTAAAGGTAAACAAATATATTTTTTTTCAAATACTTTTTTGGAGCTATGGTGTTTCATTTGATTTTTGACTTCCTGATAATAGAGAAAACAGTCAACAGAATACTCAACAGTCCCTTACTGAAATCACTTTCATGCCACCGCAGAGTATAAAACCAGCTAACCAAGCAGTACACTAACCCCAGAAACATAGGACACCACATCAAAGTCAGGGTATTTTGGTGTCTTTCCTGATGCTTATGTCTTCTTTTCATATGCTTACCTCAGGAAAAGCCCTCAATTCACCCTATGCCCAAGAAAAGAGAGTGGAAAAAACTTAAGGGAGGGTTGTTCCAAAATAAAAATAGAGTTTACAAAGTGTGGTGACTTGTGTAACATGCTTTCTGTTTTACAGACATGCAAGCCAGGCACATCTGATATTCAGCTGGCTTTTTTTCACACAAGATAGTGGGATTATATCAAACACACTGTGGCTCACCACAGCAGAAAGGGAGGTGTGCCACATGACTTTCATTTGACCAACATGAATAAACATGTCACTAAAAGCTTTCTTAGGAAACATTGTCTTCTTCAAATAAAAAACATATTTTGAAAGAGAGCCCACAACAGAAGTCATGGAATCTTTGGTCTTTGCGTAACATGGAACATTTTCTGGGATAACCATCATGGTGCAAGTCCTCAGGACTGCCTGGTTGTTGGCCTTCAAGTAACAGTGCACAAGGGTTTCAGATACTCCATGTTTGGCAGCTGTAAAAGGTACCTTGAAATATCAGGGAAGCCAAAGTCTAGCTCCAGTGACTAGCTCTTAGTTTTTGTGCTGGCAGTGGCCCAAATTGTGTTCATTTTACTCACAGGAGCCATCCAGCTGAGGTCAATGTGGTGACTCACAGTGACCAGAGTGCACAGGACTTGGCACAGAGTGTCGCAGAAGTGCAGATGTGGAAACTGCTCCACTGCCAGAGACAAAGAGGATTCACAAGGCAAGGAAGGTTTTGTTTTTGCTGACCTGTTCATGCACTGAGACCCAAACAGACAATTGTAACTCCCTCATGGTAGAGTTTATTGCTAGTGTGTTATGGTTTCAATAACCTCTATCCCAAGAATTCATCTTCAGGATTCACTGACATTTTTCTGAGCACCTACTGCAAGCTAGGTCCAACTACTAGGCCTTGAAGAGAGAATATAATTAAAGATTCACAGTTCCCACAAGAGCGCCTTAACATATTAGCATTTCCCCACATCCACAGCACAGGAAAGCATTTTTCCCAAGACATTATGTGGAATTTCAGAGAGTCTTCTTACTCAGGATTAACCTTCCAGTGCTATTCCTGATATATCACCCTCATACCAGAAATGAGATCTTAGAGGTTAAGTGTTAATTATTTATTTATTTTAACAAGGCAAATTGTGGAAACATTGAGCAGCTGTATTATTTTCCAGTGCACATTTTTTTTAAATTCATCAATATATTCACTTTAAGTAAATACTCTCAGATGTCTCAGCTTCTTCTGTAGTATGAAGGACCTGGATAACTGTGTGAAAACCATCTGAACAACTGCAATTTTATGAATTTTCATTCCATTTGGAACACATCACAGTCAACAAGTTGGAAACTCCACCAGTTTTGACTTGTGGAGTGTTTCTACGATTTTTCTCTCTCTGAGGGCATTTTTGACTCTCCCCAAAGAAAGCAGGAGTTCCAACCTACAACTCCAGATGGATCACTAGAGGCAAAGATCACCTGCAGTGTAGCTTACTACATCTGCTACTCCCACGAGCATGCACTCTGCTTAAGTACTCTATCCAGGTTCTGCCTTGATGGTGGTTTTTTTCCAGAATATCCCTTCAAGGGGAACTTCCAAACAACAGAAAGGGAAAACATCATAATCCACTGCTGTGAATTGCATTATCAGTTTGGGAGAGAGAATGAAAGAAAGACAAAGATAAGAAAAAGAGAGTGGGAGGGTGAGAACTGGTTAGAGGCCCATCAGTGATTTCTTCACCACCCAAACTCTGGATATAAAATATAGAAGAACAACCTAGAAGCAGACTTGGGGAGATTGAATATGACATATTTTGTATGAGGGGAAAACCTATTAACTAAAGAATACTGGGTTGGAAATTAGATCAACCACATCTGTGACATATTCTGACTTAGCACAGAAGTCCATTTGGGGTTGTAGTTAAATTTTATGCATATAGACCTAATATTGTTCTTCCTTTAGCAAGGGTGTGATTATCAGCCTCAAGATTAACAAAATAAAAATATTTTGGTAGATGTTTTTAAATTTCCTTAAAACTAGATCAATTCAGCTAATTTTATAAGCTTTTTTCTCTCAGTATTTAAGTTCTAAACCATTTTGGGAAAGAGACTGGTTGTATTGCTGACTTTTCACATACATCCTTGAGTTTATTATTTTGGCCATTGCAGTCATAGTGGCAACATTAGCTTGTTTTTATCATTATGTCACCTATACTTCAATGTTCCACTTTAAACCAGTAAACACTGGCTCATCTATGTGGAAACAAATATTTTTTTCAGCAATCCAAGACATATATACTGTTTCAGCAGAAACAAAACCAGGTTCCCAGTTTTCCTGCCTGGCTCTGTTTGAAGGCTGGTTCTTAGTCTGTTCCTATGCATGTAGCATCCACAATCAGCTCATACACAACTCTCTCATACATGCACACGTAACACCATCTCTGTCCTTTTGCCTTAGAAATGAGAGGTGACACAGGTGCAGACAGTCCTCACTGGAGACTGCCACTGGTATGTCAAATCCACCTATCCTGCCCATGCACTCAGTGGTCAGCCTTTATGTAGAAAAAAAGCTGTTTGTCAGCTCAGGTGAAATGTCCCCAAGTTTTCTCATTAGCACCTGGCAGTAGTCGTACAGTGATTTCACGAATATAAGCCGCACTGACTATAGGCCGCATCTCTGGGTGTTGGCAAACATTTAGTTCTTTGTCCTTAAATAAGCCACACCTGAATATAAGGCGCTCTGTCCTTCACAGCGAGGACCCGCGTGCAACAAAGTTGCCAAATAGTAACAGAATCGCGGCATGGCGGGGGGTTTACTGGCTCGGCTAAGGCTG
>PYHW01010561.1:1230885-1277727 GCA_013186435.1 Turdus rufiventris
GGTGTGGGAGTAAAATTTTAGTTAAAATGGTGCGGCTTATATTCGTGAAACTACTGTAATTTCTTCATGTCCCATCCCACAATGGTGCTGCCCTGCTGTCCTGTCCCTATCCCACTGGGACTCTAGTCATACATGGCACAGCTCACCTGACTGAATCTATGTACAAGAAAGGGCTACTTTGTGTGCTGACTGAAGTTTAAAGGAGACGAGAGTTCATGCATTAAACAGGACTGGAAGTGTTTCTAATTCACCATTTTAAATGTGGATCACAGGTTTCCCATCTTATCTCAGCTTAACCACAGATTCAGGTACACAAAATCAGAGGAGGAAGTGCTTACAAGCATATTCCTGAGAAGAAGAGAGTTAATAAAATATTCCCTGTCCACCAAAGAAATATCTATACTTGTACTAAAATTTTAAATAGATGTTAGCCTAAGTTAATTTCAAATAGCAGAGTAAAGAAATATTTTTTTAAAAAAATAGCAAAATACTGCCCCTGCCCACTCACAGAAATTAGGCATCTCCCCCAAGAAACAGCTAACAGAAATTGCTTCAATCTCGCTACATTAAAAGCTGAAAAAGTGTTTTGTGTCTATGCAATGTTATCAAGATTGAGCTATTAACATTTTCCCATTCATTTACATTACTTGCTACAGAAGTTGACCTAGCAAACTATTTGCAGAGTGCATTTGCTTTACCAAAGTAACACTGGGCAAACCTAAATAGCCCACTTGCCCTGGAATTTTAGGGGACTTCTCAGATGCATATTGAATGAGTTCTGTACATGCTGAGTTGTTTGGAGCTTTGCATCAGTGGGTGTAGCCTGATTACAGGGTAATAGAATAAAACACTAACACTAGCATCAGGCATCTTGCTCGTTTGATGGTTCAGCTCTTTTCTGCAGACGTAAAACAACTAAAGCGCATCCTACAAGATTTGTTACAGGCCTCCCATTCACCTTGTGAAGTCTGAGGAAGAGCCTTGAGCTAATCCCAAAGAACACTCTCATAACCTAGCCATAGGCAAAATTTACACTGATCCTTCACACTGCAATCAATCCTTGCTTAGTTTTGTAGTCTAAGTCTGACAGCATCTGCCTTCTGTCAGCTACAGAAAGCCATATGTAACACTGGGCACTAGAAAGCAAACGAGTTTTGCATTTTCACAGGTTACACCACATGCTCAGGACATCACAAATGAAGAGACAGGTTTGCTTAATGTTAATCTAATCAGGGGCAGGATTGTGTTCTAGAACACCAGAAATTTAGACTTGATTTAAGCCAGTCACTACAAAACTGTCTCTTAACAACTGACATAACTCCTACAGGAATAATGCTTCTATTCAAGTGCTAATGACAACAAAGCATATTTTGAACGTACACCAGAGTCCACCAAAGTAACTCATGCTTTTACTCTTCTGTATTAGGCTTTTCTGTGAACCTTGGCATTCCTCCATCTTTCCCCATCTGTGACAGAAGGAGAGAGCAAACATTTCTGTTGCAATGGCAAAATTATTGGCTATTCAGTCATACCTGCCGAGCTGGGAAAGAGTTCATGAAGATATAAAGCATTTTGGAAAGCCTGTAGAACCAAAGTCCTCGCAGTGACCATGTTAAATGTTAACAGCACGAGTCGTTTTGTGTCAGCTCTCGGGTGATCCTGCCTAGCATTTGCTCTTGGCTCCATTTCTCTAGGAAAGCAGGGTTTGGTAAGACACATTTGTCAGCTTTGTGAGCTACCTTGAAAATAGTGTAGGGAGAGCATTTCCAGCTAAGTTCAGTGTGCTCATATCAGCTCTGCTTCTTGCCATCATTACCTCACACAGACTGCTCTCCCACCGCCGTGTAGCTTTAGCCCCAATACCTGGTCAACAATATATAGGAATAATGCCTCCTTACATGAATGCTGCCCTTCCTTGTGCAGCCATATTTGTAGAAATGTTTTTTCTGATCCAAAATGTGACTGTGTTTGCATTTTTTTATTTGCACATAAAAATGCATTTTGGCTTCTTCTACTAACTATTCTAGCAGCTTCAAAAAGAATTTTTAGATTGTTTTGTTTTTTTTTTTTTCCCAGGCATCTCCATTCTCTAAGTCAATTTACAAGAACAATCCCTCGTAAATTTTGCCTCTCATATTTATTGTGCTGTTCTAATTGTCCCATTCTTTGCAGTGTTTCAGGCACCCTGTATACCTTGCCTAGCAGCTACATGCTGTTGCTGACATCAGCATAATGTTCTTGGTGGGAAATGATGCTAGTTAGAAATATAAAGCAACAATAATAAGTTCAAGGAAAAAAATGCAAAAATGCTCCATGACCTCCATGACAAACTGCTGTAATGGTCTAAAAACTGCAGATGTTTTTCCACTAAGTTTTTACAATGTTTGTTTTGAAATGATTCTTTTTTAAATCATGTTGTTTTCCTGTTTTAATTTCTGCAAAGCAGATGTGACATCTTGGGCTTAAGGGCTTTAAGCTGATTTTGATGGCTCAGTCTTGCTGCTATTCAGGCAGCACAGAAAGTTCTCCTGCAGTGGAATGGGATTTGCTGTGTAAAGAACAAAGAATCACCTGGGAGGAAAGGGGTTGTCCTCACTGTCGGTGATGGGGTTTGGCTGTCAGATTTGAGGAAAAGGTCCATCTACTGCCTAGTCCCATATGGGTAGTTCTCAGAAACTGGAAGAACAAAATGGGACATATCAACTGGCCTAATACATCTCTATTTCAAGCAGCCTAAGGCCACTCATATGCACACGGAGTAGTGTTACAGCAAAATTGGGTCTGAGAATGGCAGGAGCATAGTTGCATCCTTGAAGGCATTTACAAAGTAATTCTTTCTCCTAAAATTAAAAAAAAACCCTGCAGGACAGTTAGGAACTGTATCAAATAGATTACTCTCTTATATAACCAAGTTACAGTCAGAGAAGAACAAAAGCTTTCTGCCATCATATGTCCTCAGAACAACTACAAAAAACGCTGCCAATGCCCAGCTGGTGAGAGTGATCAGCAATCCTAAATGCCTTGTTCTGCCTGCCAGTTAAGCTGCAAATGGTTTCAGTGAAGTGCAGAACAAAATTGTGTAGTTTTTTCACTTTACAGTCTTAGGTTTCACTGAAATCTAGAACACAGGCAGTTTTATACTCAAAAAACCAGGTGGTTCTCATGTAGCACTACAGGAATAATTAAGAATATTATTTTTCTCCCTTCTGCACTGCCCTGCTACCCTCCTCATCCTCAAGGCCCTCTTACAGACCCCCACCTTTCAGAAAGTCCTCTCTGGGCAGGGAGTTCTACTTGTGGTTGCCATTCAAAGTGTTTTATGATGGGAACAGCTGCTATTCTAGAGTTAGCCAGAGAGGCTCTGGCTTGTACAGTGCAGCGAACTTTAACATTAAACACAGTTCCAAGACAGAGCAATATACCTTATGGAGGCAAAACAAAAGGCAAATTAATGATGGATATCTGTCCTAGGCCCTCAAGTACTCATCATTAGGGCAACTTACCACATCCGAGATAGTCAATAGTGCAGAAACATTAAAAATGGGGATTTCAGAGCTGCCTGAATGATTTAGATATTCATTAATTTTTGAATATGTTTTACAGGTCAAATGCTGCCCATAAATTTCCAGTGATGGTTTAAGGGCTATATAGCTAAGACAGAAAGAAAATTATAGTCATAGGTAGACACTAGAAACTGAAATAAGGAGTTAACCTAGGGTGGCATGCAATAAACCTATAATGAATGCTTATTTGATTTTTCAGTACAAAAATAGCTAGGCTTTTTCTCTTTATACACGTGGTGAAAGGAAGTTGCACTGAAGCAAGGTCCAGCCTACCCCAACCCCGGGATGGTGTTGGCAAAGTGGTTAAATAAGCAATAAAGGGAAGGGAATGACTAAAGGGCTAGAAACTGAAAGCTTTAATACAAGGAGAAATAAAAAGGGGTGCACAAGGGCACAACGTAAAACATAACCCAAAAAGCCTGCTCACAGCTACTGCTAAGAAATAAAGTCCTTGCTCCCTAGAAGTCTGATGTTTGCAGGTCAGTGTAACTCCTTTAGAAGATCCTGAAATGGGGTTGAGCACAGACTTATATAGACTATGATGGAATGTTCTAGAAAGGTTCCAGCCAATCACAGACTGTTGTGTAGTCTCTATTTGCATGGTCACTCCCAGTCATTCCCATAGTCCTTTTCTTCTCCCTAATCATAGCTTGACTGGATATACCTTGGCCTCTCAGTGTCCAGGGTCCAGCATTGTTACCTGCTATGTGGCTGGTTCACAGCCTCTCCCTTCCAGGATGGATTGCTATGCACGCAATGTGGAACCATGCCTTCATCCAATCTACTGTTCAAGAAAATACTATTATTGGTGTTACTCTCAAATCTTTGTGTCAGTATTTTGGTTCTTTTGCACCTTGAACCAGAGACAAGACAGCAAGCAGTGTAGTCCCATAAGGCGTAAACAAGGCAGCTCTAAAATCAAAATGAGCCCTCTACCTCCCTAAAGATTGTTCTTTCCAAGCTGTTCAAATATTTAATAACTCCAGAATATAATTACCCCTTGTATTTGATTATGTGCCAAAGTTAAACTAACCAAGCATTGTAATATAATATAGTTCCCTGACCCAGCTAAACTTTCACGTTGTTTATCTCTCTACCATATGTAAAAGGACCACCCAAACAGAATAGCAGGTAAAGGTTGTATCAGTGAAAAGGAAGGTGCTGGAGAAGAGGTTACAGATGACGCAGTAGTAAGGTGATTTAGTGACACACAAAAGAGTTGGAAGATTTCTGCTTTTTTTCCTGGTTATAGCCCCTGACAGCTGCAAGAAAAGCAGTCACAACTTCTTTGGCCTTACTCAGTACTTTCTCTGTAAATTGGAGGCAACCCCATTGAAATGTATCTGTTACCTAAAGGCTTTTTTGAGCCAGACAAAAAATGCAACACTTTATTGAAATAAAACTAGATTTTAATTTCAGAAAATGGAGAGGGTTTTTTTCTGTGTTAAAGATAACAAATGTAGAACACACTACTTTTAAGTAATCACAGAAAATCAATTTGTCTAAAATGTAATAGTATACAGTAATTTCATGACTTTAAGGCACACCCTTTTGACTAAAATTTTGGCCTGGAGCCAGAAGTGCGCCTTATAGTCCGGTGCGCCTCATCTGAGCTACAAAGTGGCAAGATTTGACAACCGGGAAGTGAGAGCCGCGAGGGGGGGGCGGCGTCACGGGAGCGTCGCGGGAGATGCGAGGCAGGGCGGGAGCGGGCGGCCCCAGGCACCGGGAGCAGCGCTGGCAGGTAGGCAAGGGGCGGGGGCACCGGGAGCAGCTCTAGCAGGGAGGAGACGGGCGGGAGGAGTGCTAGCAGGGAGGCGGGGGCACCGGGAGCAGCTCCAGCAGGGAGGAGAGGGACAGGAGCAGCACGGGCAAGGAGGCCCGCACGAGCTGCACAGGGAGAGAGGGTGGTGGCACTGGCCCCGGCTGCCGTGCGGGGGGAGAGGGAGGCAGTGCCGGTCCCGTACGAGCTGCGTGGGGAGAGAGGGAGGCAGCGCCGGTCCCGTACGAGCTGCGCAGGGAGGGAGCGGAGCGGCACCAGCCCTGACCGCCACGCGGGGAGAGAGGGAAGCGCTGCCGCTGGCCCAGTGCGAGCCACACAGGGAAGGCAGGAGCGGGCGGCCACAGAAGCCGCAAGTCGCGGGCACCCCGAGCCAACCCAGACCACAGGCAGACCCGAGCCACCCCGGACCGACGCGAGCCGCAGCTGCCCCCAGCCCTGCCTCGTCAGTGCCGCGGGCAGGTGGGAGTGCCGAGGCTGACAGCAAGGGGAGGGCACCTGGGACTGCATTTAAAGGCTATGCCAATCTGTGAAAAGTGTTTGCAAATTGAGCACACGCCAGTAAACCTGCGATGGCGTGATTCTGTTACTAATTTGTTACGTTGTTTCGCGCCACGCAGCTCCTCGCTGCAAAAAAAAAAGTGCGCCCTATAGACCGGTGCGCCTTATCTGATCTACAATGTTGCAAATTTTGCCGACTCCTGGGGGTGCGCCTTACAGTCTGGGGCACCTTATGGTCGTGAAATTACTGTAATCTGGTTTAAGGTCAAAAAGAATAGCATTCCATTCACTAAATCTGATGGTAGTAAATATCCTTCTATTTTACGTCAATTAATAAAGTTTCAAATGAAGAGATGCTATCTGAACCTGGGACTATAACCACCTACTAAAGATTTTTTCCTTTCCAGATAAACATTGAACTCTGAGATGCGTAAAAGTAAGAAAACACTAAGTAATTTGTTGAGACCAAAAAAGTTACATTCATAGATACCTTTTTGTAGAGTGTTTTAAAGACCATGTGGGGAAAAGCTGATGAATTTAACAGGATATTTTCTTAATGTGAGTCATATTAAAGACTAGGATTCTTTAAAAAAAAAAAAAATTGACCATGCCCACTAAGCTTAGAAAATGGTATTTCCTGTCTGTCTCAGTTCAGATCAGTATCAGAACCCAATTTTCCTGCATTTTCTGCTCTGAAGTCCTTCCACAGCCGTTGTCTGGAATACAAGGTAAGACACAGCATGAAACGGGTTTTCCATATGTAGTGAAAAAGTCACCACCACTATTCAGTTTCAACAAGGAGTGAGACATTATTATTTACTGTTGATAGACAAGGGTGAACCAGACTCTCCCAACGTCTGATTCTAGTGCTGTTTAGCACCATCTTCAGACAGATCACTCACACAGTGAACCTCAAAGGATGTCCGAGTACTAAACTTATAGTGGATTTTAAGGCTCACATCCCAATCCAGAGAAGGACTGTATAGTATCATGTGGCTTTCTAGAGCAGGATTTCAACTCATGCTTTCCTTTCAGTCTGTAAAAATGGAAAGAAAGCTGTAGAAAAAGATCAAAAAAAATTCCTACATGATTGGGAATAAGATTTCCCAAAATCTTATGTTGTCGTCTTAAGTGGAATACCTTCTTCAGACTTAATTTCTCCCAACCACTTCAGCCTTGATTTCTTTTTAAGCTTATAGAGATGGAACTTCAAATGTGGCTCTGACATACTATTAGGTTTTTTCCTGGCCATTCACACCATACCACTGAAAAACACAATTATGAGGCTTTCTAGAGATATATGAACTTCCAGGAAGACAACAGATATCCAAATAGTAAAAGAAAATGATGTGAACCAGCAGCAAAAATCACCCTCTAGAAGGGGGTGATGGAGACCTAACTCAGTTCAAGAACCATAGAATGGTTGAGACTTGCAAATGTCAGCAGATCATACATTTGAAAAGTTGTAAAGTGGTGGAACAAAACTGAGGGAAAAGTGAGGAGAATTCTTGTATCACTGCACATAAAAAAATGGCTTAACACACTGGTACTACCAGGGAAATCTCGGAAAGATCCTATAAATTCTTATTATTTCGACCTTCCAGAGACAAGAGTAAGATTAAAGATAAGAAACATTTGTCAGAACAAGCCTCAACCCATCTGCAAGCCTGAGCACATCCACAGTGGAGAAGGCATTTTGCCACAGTAAGGAGCCATACCACTAGGACAGCTGAGGAAGGTGTACTAGACTGTGTTAAAGAAGAGGAAGGATTATCCTACACTTTGTAGGCTTTTAAGCTGCTAAAAGCACTTTATAAATTCCTTTGGCACCAGGAGCTACATAAGGAAATGAACGTAAGAGTTGTTAAAGCTTTCAAGGAAAGCTCAAAGTCAGTGCTTATAATACTTTTTCAATAAAAGAGAGGTAAAGAGAGGAAGAGAGATTTTTATATTCAACAATCCTCATTTCAAGCTATCCGTGCCCTCTAAAAGGACTTGCTATACTTATACGGGTTGTTTCCCAAAAGCTATGCAACCTAGTTCCAGGTGATGGGATTGTCACTACAATTTTGCATCAGTACACCAGAGAAAATGCCAAAACCCAAAATTAAGAAGTAAAATGAAAAGGGCTAACACCTGTCTTTGCCTCCTTACTTTGTAGCACTCAACTCAAGCATGTGAAAGAACCTCAATTTTTAAACCTACTTTTTATAGGCCCTCCTCTCACTTCATTGCACAATCTTGAATATGCCATCAGAGCTGACATATGCATTTCTGAAGAGAATAAATTTGTCGGGGAGAAAAAAAATCCTCCCTAAAAATCAACTAGCTTTTTTGGGGTTTCTGCAGAGCAGTTCTAATCTGACATTTAGTTTGCCTGCATTGTGTCATACAAAAAAGCTTCAGCTGCTGTCACTGGCTGCATATAATAAAGAAAGGCTGCATTTTGCTCTATTTAGACACAGTTACACCAAGCTGCTTTAAGCCACTGTAGAATCTAATGTAAATGTGCCTCTTGGAAACACAATAACACTATAATTAGGGCTGGCAAATCACTTGCTACTCATTAGCTAAAAGAAACAGAAGCAAACTTAAGTTGTATTTAAATTGACTGTTTGTTGTGTATTGAAAGTAAGCCAGTTATTCTCACCAGTGGGAGACAAAGTCTACAGATATAAATAAATAAGTATTAAATTGTTTATTTATGAACAAATGCATGGACTTTGAAACAAAGATACCTCAGAGAACATTGCTGACAGGCACTACAATTCCTTCTAACCTTGAAATAATCAAATGCTGTGGCCACATTCTATTTTTAATTCTTAAAGTATAACATTGACTACAATTAATACATGTGTGTACAGATGTAATTAAAGTTTTAAATTAAAGAAGGAAAGAAAAAAAAATTAAGGATAAAGAAGATGGATTTCCATAGGAGTGAGGGCCCAAAATATTCCTAAGAATTGTAGATGACCTGACACATTATGGCTTTTCAAAACAATGGGAAGTATGTATAAACAGCAGTAACTAAGTAGCAGTGTTACTAACACATCAGTCTCAATTGTTTTGATATAAACATATTCTTCTTAAACAACTATTTGATTTCTGCTGGGAAAATATCTATCTGTGGTACACAAAAAGCTTTTACAAAATGCGTGATTAAATTAAAATCAACTTCTAAGCTGGAAAATCTTCATTAAGCACACAGAAAAAAATACGATGCAAGTAGGTCACACTTCACTCTTACAAATTTCTCAAGCTGTCATCCAAACAGCACATAATCAGGAGTGCTGTGTTTCAGAACACTAGACTCCAAGAGGGAGGACATCCAAACTTTCAGGAAACTGGCCAAACCTTGTAAATATGGGATTGATTTCTTGCTCTCACAAGGGTTTTCAGTGTATCTTGGCTTACGCTACCAAAGGGATTCCAAAAATCTAAAAATCAAACTAGGTAACAAATTTAGCATCAAATATTCATCAAAGAATATTTGCTTAACTTAGAAGCACCCAAGACCATCAGCTTCCTAGCTTCCAATTAGTAAAACTCTCTGGATTGGAATAAGACAATAACATCTTAGCCTTAGCACAGATGAACAATTATCTTCTAGTGGCACCCACACTCTCAGGGTGTCTGGGCAGTAGGTTTCCAACACCCACTCCAAATGGTGCTCCCATTCCTGCTCTTCTTCTGTTTACTGGGGGTAGGATACACACAGACAGACTTCCTGCACACATGCAACAGAAGTGAACTGCACCTCTGCTGAAATTGCAGTTGGCACACCAGCTCTGTGGGGTGTCTCACACTTTCACATCACTGTCTTTGAGTAAACAGAAAGGTCCAGGTGAGATGCTCAGGTGCTGCAGGAATAGGGCCACACCACACAGATGGAAAATATCCCCATTTGGGATATAGCTATGGAGGGAAAGGAGTGGTGAGTCCTGTACAGCAAGCGTTAAGAAACTTTCCTAGGTCATGGTCCAAGGGGAGAACAAACCCTGGGGATTGCAGCATTTTCTAGCAGAGGAAAATCTATCAGTTGTATAAAAATGTCCTGACAGTTTGGCACACCTGTGGTTAAGGACTTTAGTGAATAACATCACTATACAGTAAAATGTGTTTTCTATTGTATTGCACGAAGCCAATATTTAGATTAATTTTACTTGACATTTTCCACTTCATATCATTACTTTTTTCATCAAAATAGGAAAAAAGTAATAACATGGATTCCCCTGAGTAACATTTTTCCAGCGTGAAGAATTCGTATGAGGGATCCTGGCCAAGGTAAAAATTTCATATAAAACAATCAAATGCAATTTTACCTGCAGCTTTCTACCCTCTCCACCCTCAGCAAGTTGAAGGTAGTCCTGATTTTCTATGTCCTTCTCCTCTGTCTTATTTGAGGTACTAGCATGAGTCACTGTGTTATGAAAACAAATGAGCTTTTGGTTTGTTTGTTTGTTTTTTATCTGTCCTTCAGGTCTTGTGAGGTTTTAACTGCAGCTCATATTAACAGAGAACATAAATCCCTATCACTACCATATTCCATGTTCACAATTAAAGCAAGAAATTAATAAACAAAATAACAAAAAAAAATTCTTATCTTCAACTTTTATTTTAGGACTCCCTAGTTTCATTGTAGTCTCTCCCTGCTTTATTGCCAGATGGACTGTTGGAGCCCCTGTAAGACAATCAGTAGGCAAAAGATTTTTCCAAAAGAAGATGGTCCCTTCTAATCTTCCTCTGCCTCCTGATAACCATGAAAGATGAAGCAATTTTGCTGGGCTATTTTGAAAGTCCTAACATGGATGTGCAAGAGTAGTCAGGAATTCTAGCAGGGTAACAGAAATGCTTGTTAGTAACTCACATTTATTTTCACTTTATTATAAAACTTCAAAACAACTGGCTTTTAAAAAATTACTGTTTAGTTATCAATTACACAAATACCCCATGTGCCTGGATTTCTTTTGAAGCAAAGGAGGGAGGAAGAATTCTACCATGCCCCATTCTAGCCCAAACAGGCTTGAAATCAGCCAACTACATAGTGTGACATGGTGACATGGTAGTTTGAAGGCCTTCTAAAGACATGCAGTTTTCACATACCTTTAGCAATATAGAATTATGATTTCACTGAGGAAGAAACTCCTCAGCCTTAGCCAGATATTCAGGAGTGGCTATGGATGCTACAGATAGGGTTTCTCCTCAGCTGTTCATCCAGAAAGGTTAAAAGACATAGGTAAAAGCTGATAAAACTCAGTGCCTTGATTTTTCAACTGAAGTGCTGCTGGGAATTCCTCACTTACACAATCAAATCCTGCTGGTTTTAACCTGAAAAGTTCTGTTCTCTAGGACAAGCTGGTTTAACTTTTCCTCATAAAATAGTAATGCAACTTTGAGCAAAATACAAGCATTATATCTTGAAATAATACAATATATTTAATATTACAGTATTACAATATTTAAAATAGGTTTCAATAAAAGGACATACAATTACTACAGAAAAATGAAACTGCCCCACTTCAACATACAGTAAAATTTTGTGCATTTCCATCTCACTCCAGTACTAGTCACAAGACAGAATAAAGAGGTCCAAGGTCAATTTCTAACCCAGGTGGCCATTTCTAAGTGCTCCTGTGTGACAACTTGGTCATAGTTTTGTGCATGTACAAATCATTAAGATTTTTACTTGCACTTTATACATATTAATCAGTCACATCCCCAACTAAAGCCATGATCAGGAACAGAATTCTCACTCTTGAAAAAGAAGTTTCTCCTTTGAGCTATCAGCAACTCGAGGACATACCAGGAAGTGGTTATTTAAAGAGTTTCCTGATCTTTACCAAGAACTTTGTTGCTAAATGAAAAAGAATGTACATGCACAAAAGCAGCAGTGCTTTGTGTTACAGTTTCTGAGGAAGAACAGACTTTCCTATTCCTCCCTTTTCAGTGAAGCATCTTCTACACTATGTGCAGTCCAGGAACATCTCTGGCACTGACATTTTAATGATCCTATCCCACAAATTATTCCCTTAACGGATTAACCCTGTTGTTGTAACACTATACTAGTCTAATTTCACTTCTAATTTCGTGGAATTTTTCTGTCTGCCAAGACCACTCGTTACTTTGAAGAACTGTTTGAAGCTCAGCTCAAACTATACAAAGAGAGTTCTTAAAATAGCCCACAAACTGTGTGAGTTAATGCCAGAATGAAATCAGATATTTGCCTGTGCTCTTCCAGCTACTTTATTTGATGTCTCCTGAGAAGAGCCCAAAATCTGCATTTATTTTCTATACTTCATATATTGCGAAGCTATAGAGAGATGGGCTTGATGTATGTACATATCTGTGTTAATCTCACCTCTGAATTAATAGAGGACAAGATTCTGAGCACTCATTCATGTGACTATTGCTTTTATGAATTGCTGACAAAGGGATTACCTCTCAGGACAGAGCCCTGCACAATGGGAGAAAGCAAATACAGCAATGAATATAAATAAAATAAAATCAGTGATTTAAAGCACAGTATCCAAGGGTGCACAGAGAACATCTACGAAGACCAGTTCTTCGTGGGAAGAGATGCTGGATGAGTCTCTGCTGTTGTAAGTGTAGGTGTGTCAGCTGCTGTGCCAGCAGGGAGCTAGAACAGGGTCCTTTAAGCTGTGTACTCCCAGAGAGAACAAAAAAAATTAATCGTATTCGCCTGAACGATATCAGAAACCTTTTTTTTCTTTGGCTGTTTTTTTGTTAAATTGTGAAGGTGTTCTGAAGCAAAGGATTTGGTAAGAAACTGGAATTTTCTTTATATTAATCCATATTTTACTCAAGTAGTCTAAAGTCTATGTTTCAAAGTTTACACTTCTTTAGAAGGATACATTTTCAGTGTGTTACTAGTTTTTGGTAACACTGCAGGATGAATAAAATGTAAGCAGAGATATGCCTGATGGGGAAAGCATGATTTATGAGCAGTAGGTAGACACTAATCACAATTTTTAAAGAGGTCATGCAACCATAAAAAAGATTCAGAAAGTGTGAATTTTTGCAAGATGCAACATCTGGTAGAATTTTCTGAAGCCAAAGGCCCTCCTAACTTCTAGAATAATCTGTAAAACAAACAATGCCAAAAAATTAAAATCTATGAAAAATATTTGTTTAAAAGAAAAAATAACTCTATATGAAGACATGAGTTCATCTAGTCAAAATCTACATTATTAGATGTTAAGTTGGAACAACTTTCATTTCTTCAAGTCAAAACTTCTGGAATTCTCCTAAAGATATATCTTGGGTAGATAGCAATACTCTAACACCCCATCATTACACTACTGAATTAAAATAAGCTGTATAATGTCAAATTGCAGTTAACTATTTTACCAAAAATTTGCAAAGCTACCTTTTAGACTTTTAGGGTCTTCACTTGAACCCTTGCTGCCTTTTTGATTCTCAAAATATTTCAGAAAGAGGGCTTTGGGGTAGAAATTGGAGGTAAAACTAATAGTGATGCAATTTTTCCCAGCTAGGAATACTGTCTGGTGAATCAGCATTATAGGAATATTGGCAAAAGTCTTTACCATCCCTTGAGAATGTAATCTGGATTACATCCCCTCTAGCAGCGGGATTAAACCACTGGTAAAAAATGAGATCCCCTTTAATTAGATTTTTTAAAATTATTTATTTATTTAAAGAAAACAACTATGAAACTAAACCCATTAAAAAAAAATAAATTGTGTGAATTTCTCAAGACCCAGTCTGAACCTCACAAGCTCTTCAGAAGGAGCAACTGTTTGGTTTGTATTTTCAACGTGTTGCAAGATTCTCACTTATGCGTGGCTCAGATCATGACATTCCTGTGGGGCAAAAATTACTGAATGGTGACAACACAACACAGATAATTCTGCAAGTATGAGGATGGGAATTGGAGGTCCAACACTTACAGAGAGAAATCTGTAATTTCCCCTCCCTAAAAAAAGTTCTCTTGTTGAACCCACTGAGAAACGATCTTAGCTGTAATCAATAATTGCACACTGCAAGAATTTTGAAGACAGATGCTAAAAATATAAGTAAATCACTGCACTCTATTTCTTCAACACTGACCCTTTAATGCTATCAAGAGAAAGGTTTGGGGTTTTTTCACCTCTGCAACTCGAACTGAAAAGTGATGATTTTGACTGCAGCTTAAGCATTCCTTTGAGCAGGATTTGGGATGTCTATAACCATGGAAGACAGAAGTTTATAGCTCCAGCTCTGATCTTAATGTTGGCTTTTGCAAGGGCCTGTGAGAGATCCTCTGACAGCAAGCAGGTTTGAAAGCAGCTGTGATTGCAGTCACTCTGAGCCTGCCAAGCACTGCATGTGGGGTGAGACTATGCACCATTCAAATTTTCAGCATGTTTTCTTCCAGCAGAGATTTTACATTTTGATAACGAAAGAGCACAGGGTTAAGACACCACACAGAAGAAGCATGGAGGGAGGAGAAAATCAAGAAAAAATGCAACCCTTCGTTGTTTTAGCATCAGCATGGCAAAAGTACATACACTGAACAGCCATATGAAATCACACAAGACATTTTAGGTACAAAAAACAGATCAGTTATGGTGATGTCTGGGAATCTAATAGTAATATAAGTATCCAAATTTGCTGAGTATTTTAATCTGAGTTTTACAGCAACCTCCTCAGAGGGTTCAAATGCTCCCTCTCTCCAAACTGAGTTTTCACATCACTGGCTACTCTAGTAGCCAGGTCACAACACATCCTCTCTGCCAGCATGCCATTCACACCATCAGCAATCTGTCCAGATCTCACACACACACCACTTAAAAGGGAGCTACAGGGACATTCTGAAATAAGCTGAGCTCTTTGCTGCCCACACAGACAGTTGTAAACTACATTTGGCACACTTCTCTGAATACATGCAAACCATCTTCCCCGCTCCTCTAGACTAGATCCTGACATTTGATTAATTCATAGCACACATGCTTTTTATTAATCTCTTATTTAATTATTTTGCAGTCATCACATCCATATGTCAGGTGATGCAACATTTTATTAAGAGTTCCTCGTTGACTTAATCCAAAACAATAATAATGAAATTTTTTAAAAATATTTCCTCTCATTTGAGCACATTCTCTTTAGTCTTACTGAGGAGAAAATTTTACATCAGTGTCAGAGTTAATAGAGAATGTTCAGCTAGAAGGATAATTGTTTTGATTTGCTCCTTTTTATCAAGATTGCATTTTTTTGTGAAATGATGTTGATTTAGTGTGGAAATCTTAAAGTAGTATACATACACAGTGTTACAAGAACTACAAATAGGCCCCTGTTTTTTAGTATTATTTTGATTTGTCTTAAAGTTTTATAAATTAATTTATGACAATTAATGAGAAATTACCTGCAAGGATGAATACTGCCAAGACAAGGAATGAATCCGAAGAATCTGTACTAAAAATTAAATTACTGCACCCTAAGTCCATGTCAGACTCCTTAAACCCTTTATTTCATTCTTTGGCCAAGACCTAGATAGACTCTACTCTGTCTGTCCATGCTCACATCTATTGGGCTTCAGTATTTGTACAGCTGACTACATTTTTACCTTAATACTATTTACCCTTTCTTTGCTATAAATTTAGAGCTACAAACAAAATGGATAAGATGACAACTCAGAGAGAAAGCTCATTGCTCAACATTGCATCTCTCAGTATCTACCCCACTGTCAGTATAAAACTGTAATCCATGATGATGTCATGTAAGGGAACTGAAGGCTGCATTCAGGTTGTTATATATAGTTGTTTCAAATTATCATGTGCTGTTTCTCAAACAATGACAATACAGTGTGACCTGCAAATTTAAAAAGCTATATTATAAATGCAACATACTTCAAATAAAAATAAAACAACCAAGCCAAGTTTAACCATGTTACCTAGGCATGTCTTTAATATAATATTCATCTGGAACAACATGAACATGGATAGCCTTTAATTTTCTACTGTTTGTTTGGCAAAATCCTTCATTCTTTTACCTTGGTCATGAATGCTTTTGACAACAGATACTTGGCTGAGAAGCTGAAAATCAAACTGTAAGTACTACTGTAAGAGGTATCAGACAGCATCATAATTTTTCAACAGAAAATAATTCCAGCTTTACAGTGCAATAGCAGACCTGATCTGAGATCACTTCTCATCCTTTGTGCTGGTTACTGTATTGTACTGTTTCAGGGCCACTCATTCCTTCCTGAAGCCAAATTAGAATCATAAAATCATGTAGGTTGGAAAATCTTCATCATCTAGTGTAACCATTAGTGAAGCACTGCCAAGTCCCCAAGTGTTGCCTCTACACATTTTTTAAATATGTCCAGGGATGGTGACTCCACCACTTCCCTGGGCAGCTGTTTCAATGTCTTTTCCCATTTTAGGAAAGAAATTTTTCCTAGTATCCAGGCTAAGCATTCCCTAGTGCAACTTGAGGCAATTTCCCCTCATTCAGTCACTTATTATTTGCAGAAAAAGGCCAACCCCCACCTGCCTACACTCTCCTGTGAGGCAGCTGTAGAGAGCCATAAGGTCTCACCTAAATTCCTTTTCTCCAGGCTGAACATCCCCAGTTCCTCAGCTGCTCCTCACAAGACTCGTGCTCCAGACCCTTCCCCAGCCCCACTGTCCTTCTCTGGACACGCTCCAGCTCATCAGTGTCCTTCTTGCAGTGAGGGGCCCAGAACTGGGCACAGCACCTGAGGTATGGGCTCACCAGTGCTGAGTACAGGGGGACAATCACTGCCCTGGTCCTGCTGGACACACTGTTACTGAATCCAGGCCAGGATGCCTTGGGCATTGCCTACTGCTACCGTTCTCTACAGATTGAACAAAACTATTGTCTGTAAAGTAAAACCAGCAGAGATCTTGGTCCTTTGTCTTCCAGTGTAATGGAAGTATCCATTTAAGTCCCCAGGGCAGACCTTACTTTTCCTGCCCCTAAAAGCCTGCTTAGTGGTTAGGTTGCCAACACCCATTTTAGTACACACACATACAAAAGTGAAAAAGAAACTAGAGTAATCACAGATCAGATTTCTAAAGTTGCCAAATAAAGTCGTATTTTCTATTTGATGTGAAAACAAGAAGAACAAAACAGTCATCCACCTGATATTCCAAATAATAATTCTGCTAGTCAAATGACTGTCTTTCTTGTCATTTCACTTCCAAAGTTGTTCCCAGAATACATGCTGTTGCACACAAGCAAGCAAATTGATTTTGTAACAATTACCACTGATTGTCATGAAGCTGCTTACTGCCATTTTAAGAATGTCAGTTCTCCGGAGTTTGCAAGAGTTTTTAAAAATGTGGTCAAAACACCGACATTTTTGTCACTGAAGCAATCACATCTAAGTACAAAAAACCCTGAAATCTCTATGACGTGACAGGAGTGAGTTTCAGAAGCCCTGAACTCTGAAAAGATCTGTTGCATTCTGGGACAGACACAGTGACGCCTTTGTCTGTGCTTCCCCCTTCAGGCAAGTTGCGAATAAATTTTTCTAAGCACTTTTCAAGACTAGTCCAGGTTTACCAATGGCAGAAAACAGTCTCTGATGTGCAAGTGTCCAACACCATCCCAGGATTAGGTGGCTTCATAATAAATTCAACTACTGCCCACTGACGAGCAACTTTGTCAGCAAAACCCTGGTGGAGGCATCCATCACGGTAACTTACACCTGAAAGAAGCCCTTGAAGTGGTACTAAAGCACATTTAATACTCATTTCATGGCAATCCTCGCTTTTTCTCATTGGAAGATGTATTACAGTTCACTGCTCTTTTCCCTTTAATATTTAGGTTGTCTTACTATCTCTATTCACACCAAGTTTGTCTGGTGTGTTATCCTGTTGCTGTTAGATCTAATTACAAGGTATGTCCACTTGACAGAAAAAAAACTAACTTCTATTTATTCTTTGCTATAATCTGAGCTCAAAAATGCTCAAATACTTTGCAAACATCACAAGGATGTAACACCTTCTTCAGAAATAAAGAGCCCCAAACAGGTAAATTCAAAATAAAAGAGCCACAAACAACACTTTGATAACAATTTTGTTTGAACTTCACAGTTATTACTGACATATTTAGTTCACTTTTCACTTGGTATATAATACATACTGCTGTTTCAGGCTGTCATGCTGTGTTGGCTCTTTGAGTATTGTATATATTGTATATTGCCAGCTATGAAGTCATGCTAAGATTGAGAAATACATCAGAGGAAGGACATTCATTCTTCAGGCATTCTCATCTAATTTCCTCCTTCTTTGCTTTAGCCGCAGTTTATGATGCACTGCATTGAGGCATGAGCCTGAGATTCTGGTAATTCGTCAAAAGAACAAGATGCAGACTGTAAGACATTTTTCAGAACTACTGTTAGTGGGTGAACCTCAAAGGCACGACTGAAAACACCCAGTTTACTCGCTAAACATCAAGGCTTTGTGACAGTCTTGCTGGAATCAGCTGGCATCTCACTTTGTCTTCTCCTGAGTAATATGAAAAATTTCCTGCCTTTGGGAATCAAAATGTAGTTTTAGTGGTCATTTTGTTTGGCTGTTTTTTGGGTTTATTTTTTCAATCTCAGATGACACTCCTAGTGGCTACATCTCCCTTGTTTAACATTACTTGAAACAAACACTTATAGGGAAACTTGAGTATGAGTAGCTACAGTAATTTTAAGAATTGGCAACAGCATTTAGCTTTTCAACTTCAATTTTTTTCACTTGCAGGTAATATACTGCTAAAGCAGATTTTTTGGTCATACCACTAAACAGTTTAAATGAGCTGTAGTTGACACTGTCCAACCATCACAGTTAAATTTAATATTAATTTTTAAACCTTTCTCATTATCAATATAAAGAAAAAAAATTATTCCCAGTGATGATGTTTATGGGCTTTTTTACAGTAAACATTTAAGCTGAGACCAAGTTCCTTTAATTGTATTATAAATCTCATTGATTTTTCTAATTAACAACTTGTGTTAGCATCAGAGGAAGATGAGGGGTCACAGAGATATGGATGTCCTTCACAGGCTGTTATCCTATTCTTCTATGAGTTATTCTTTCTGTCAAGAAATCCCACCCATGGCTGGAATGTGATTGATGCAAATGAATAGGGTCAATCAGCACTGAAGCTTTGACTATTCTAATTTTTAACTCACTATTTTCACAACAAAGGCTTTCTCCAAAGGACATGAAGTGACGTGAAGAGTTTGCTAGTGGCAATGACCAAGAACTTGGTTGAAGTTCAGAAATTATTCCTGTCATATAGCGACACAACTCTCTTCTGCCTTTTAGACAGATCAAGCAGTAACTCTCTATTCCACTGTAGCTCCTAACACTGCCATAAAAGACAAGGATACTGGAAGAGCTCATGCATTTTCTCTTTTGAGATTTCCAGATGAAAAAGACATTAAAATACTAAGCTATATCTGCACTTATGCTATGCTCTGATAAGCTGATTCCAGTGCCAACCTAGCTAAATGACCACTAGCTTTATGGGATGCTGCTTTCTACTCCTGCAACTTCCCTGCACAGTTTACTTCCCTAAATGTTGGTTCATTGGCTGGCAGTGCTTTGCTGAGCCAACAAACATCAGTCAACTCCATCTCTTACTTAATAGAAGAAATAAAATTAAAACAGGAAAGCATTTTTTACGCTGATAAAAAAATCTAATTAATCTATTCGTTATGAAACTATCATCGTACACCAGTTTAAAGAAAAAGTTTACAAGCATCTTTTCCTCAGAAGACACTTGGCAGCCTCTTGTATCCATTCTAAGAACACACTCTTACAAGACTCTTCCATTGCTTTGAAACATATGTATATATATATATATGTATACATAAAGTTATTTAAGATATTTCAGATTTGCAGCTATACAGGTAAGACAATTTTATCTGCAGCTGGCATAGTTTAGGGGCTCTTTTTTATTGGAAATTCAGCAACCTAAAAGACACAGAGGTGGCCAGACTTTGATTCACCAATCATTCATCAAATTTAAGAATGACCAGCCTCTTTTCCTTCCAATTATATAAAATTCTTCAGGAACTCAACTTTCTGGAACTGGATGCGTGTACTTTTCTGGGTGAGGTTTGGCTGCTTCAGCAATTCCACAAATAAAGTACAAAAGAAAGATGAGTATATGGGCTTGGTGATTTCTCTCCTCCTCTAAATTATTTCTAAACAAATGTAATTTGTTGTCTGAGATGGAGTGGATGGAACTGTTACCCACACTCCCATTAGGACAGGCTAACACTTCTGCTAATGCACTTTTGTCTGCCAAGACTTTCAATATACCACATATTAAACTCCAAAGTGCTCTGGAGCCAGTCTAGCCAGCAAGCAATTCAGAGTCCCTCTCTTGTGTGTCTTGTTTGTGGCAGCACCAGCTCCATAATTCTCAGTCTCACATTGGATTCATGAGGTTGTCACAGTCCTGTTCTACTTCCCAGCTATATAGAACCCTATTCTTTAGTGAATCCAAAATTTACAAAAATCCCCACTCTCCCGTGTTCAGCAAGTGACTGCATCCATCCTCTGTAGTAAAAGGGCACAGATCTTTTGTTTGCTTTCCAAGAGTAACATTGTATTTCAGGCATTCTTAAGGCATTTCTCAACATGCCTGAAGGCAAATTATCATATTATTCATTGATTGCTTTCCTAATTTCCTATAAAAAGCCAACATTCTGTTTTTATTATGCAATACAAACAAAGGCATGGACAGTTCAGAAGAACATGGGGGTGGTGATGATTTAGTGTTTTTTACTTACTTCTCCTCCACTCCCACCAACTCTCTTTTAATAACCAGACAAATGTCTTAAAAATTCTCCTGTGCATATTTAGAAATTAAAAAAAAAAATCTAAGATCTTATAGAATTTGTTACTCTAAAAGAGCATAAGGAAAATGTTATTGTACAGTCTGCTGGAATGCAGAATTATTGCAGAGCTGAAACAAATGTTTAAACTCCAGTTTTTCTGAATAGGAAAGTCGTGTTAACCTTTCCCATTACTTTTTCCCTCTCTAAACACAAACTATCTATTTGGATGGCTACAAAACAATGTCAAATGGAGACAAAGACAATCCAGAGAACATCTGATTTTGACAAAGGGCATTTCCCCCAGCATTCTTTAACCCAGTTTAGAGAGCCATTGAAGTTCTATAACCATTAATGGAGCAGGGAACTGCGTGAACTAAGGAAGGATTAATTAGCATTTGCACGAACCAGGCATAACCAGATAGCTCGCAGGAAACTCTCCCTTATTTGAACTACTCTACTGTAGTACACCGAAAGTCTTAATAGCAGCCATTTCCAAAACTAAGCTGCCATGCAAAGCACTTGGTCCCAAAAAGATGCAAAAAGAAATGCATTCTCTGGAATTTTAAAAAGGCTGTAAGTTGCTCTAAATACTAATTCATAATAAAAAGGTAAAAACAAAACAAAACACAAAACACAAAAACGTGGCACAATTCAGTGTGTTGTAACCTGCAAAAATTTACTTTTTAAGGGACAAAGACAGCCAAAGCTATAAACTAGCAGCACATTATTTCAAAAGGAATATATTCTCTGCTGATAAAGATGTCCTTCAACTTGTATCACAGCCATGAAATATCTATATAGACGTCTTGCTCATAAAGACTCAGGATACATTTTGGGATTTACTATGAAATAACTTCCAATGCACGCAAAATACAGCCTTCTATTGACAGGATAACCACTGAGCTAAACTGTCCCCTCCACCACAAGTGCCAGCAGTAGGACCATTTGTTGTGTCTCGATAAATCAAAACCACACAGAGCAAAACATGGGTTGGAGAGGAAAAGAAAAGAGGAAGAAGAGTTGGGATATTAGTTCTAGATCCATATGCAGAGAGGACCAGAAGTTGATAAACGCACTTTAATAAATACTTGGGATTGGCCTATGATTTTATCATACCTGGGCCTTCTGTGAAACCTTGAAATGAGACAATTCTGTAATGATTTTTACTTTTTAATTGAAAAAAGTCCTTGAAGGTGTCAGTTTTCCATATGTATTATGTCTATGGCTAGAGATTTTTTCAGTGGCACAAACAGGACTGAAGCTCATTAGCTGCCCTCAATACTACAAGAAAGGAACCAAACAAAAAGAACACTTTTAAAAAATCCTTTTTCTTGTTGCAAAGAAATTGAGTATGAGCAAGCACTGTTTCACAAGCAGAAGGTTCCTGTAAACAGCTGTGAGCCCTTCCCACCTCACTATTTCTTTAGAGTCATACATAAAAAGGAAAAGTCAGAAAGCTTCCTAGCTTTTTCCTGGAGAATTAGCTCATACCTGTCCCTCAGTATGAAGAGCTAATCAAGAAATACATACTAGAATTTTCATTAAAGATACTCCTAAAAGAGATGGGAAGATAAAATATCATAGTTTTTGTATTACTTAAAACTAAAGTGGAAGAAAGAAAAACCCTAAACTTTTTCCACAATTACAGCATCACTGGATGCATGTGACAAACAAAAAATGGATGGCCACATTTTGATGGCATTTCAGCTTCACTTGGTGGGCATCCCATCCTGCCCAGTAGCAACACAAAGCGTGAAGGTCATCATATATAATTTAGTAATCTTTCTGCATAGAACAGGTCATAGGATATAGTATAAAATTATGTATATATGAATATATAGAATAACAAGTATATCACTGCTAACCTACATTCTGATCCTAGGGTTAATTGAGCTCTTATTTATTTTTTTATTCAATGCAAATATATCTCCTTTCAGATCAATTTTGGTGAGTAATATTGTATTGAAATTAATATTTTAGTTATACTAGTTAAGATGCAGAGAACACCATAACCATGAGCCTTAGAAAAATTAGAGTAAAATAGAAACACAGAAACAAAAGGTAGGGTGAAAAAGCTTCTAAGTAAGTACAAATACCTCAGTGTGATATTACTTTATGAGGGTTACTCCTGATCAAGAACTGTTCATTGAAAACTGAGAAAAATATTTACTACTGAAAGTAACACTGCAGACCTTGCATCTAAACTCTTCTTGTTCTTCATTTAGAAAGTTTCAGAGCGTCCCACAAGATTATCTGGATTTTATTCATGTCTTGTCAGGTCTAGACTATGCAGACGTTGCTTCTGACTTAAAACCAATCCTTTTGGTGGTGGACACGGCAACTTTTTAACTGACATGCAGCAGCAATCCTTTACAGCCATTACAATCAGATGAAGGTGGAAGACTAATAATGCAGATCACAGTTCAGTTGGAGGGACTTCAGTCTCTCAAGCAACCTGGTCCTCTTCTCACAAGGAAACAGCTGTACAGACCCTGTGAGTAAGCAGCTCCACTGCAAAGTGTCTGGGGTCTTTATGGACAGGACCCTAAATTTTAGTGACTTGTCAACAATGAAGGCTAACAGTATATGTGGATGTACAACTAGAGCATCACCAATTTTATAATGAAATTATAAAGTTTCCTTAATTAAGGAACTTCAGACTGTCTCTGTATTCCTTGCTGGGCAACCTCCTGAAGTGCCTTCCAACCTGAATGATTTATATGAGTGTCACCAGATTGTGACGGTAATCACAGAGATCACCTCTACCAGTGCAGCATCACCCAAACTAAAAAGCATCTGCTTCTGCTAACTAATGTGTCAAAAAAGTTTTATGTCCAAGATCTAAACTTGCTTGGGCCTAACTTGCTTTGAGATCAGACAATATCTCTTTATTATCATTAGGTATGTTTCTGAAGAATAGCACCTATCACACTAGCCAAGTCAATCGGTCTTAACAAAATCCATGCCAGCATATTTGAAAGATTACATGTATGAATCATTCCTTTAAAGTAATTACTGTGATGTTTTTATTGGAAAACTCTTGCATTCCTCGGATTCTCATTGTTGTTCCTTGCAACAAGACCTACAAGCACAGAACATTGTTTCTTTTGTTTCACATCACTGAAATGCATACAATCAACAGTGAGATTTCAAGACTGTTATCAAGAGTCAAGCTGGATTATCTTGTGAAAGGAAGATAAAAGCCATCACCACATTTATCATAATTCTGATGGAAGGGGGAAAAAAAAAGAAAATGGAAAAAAAAAAAAAAGAATATAAGATAAAAAATACAGGAAAATATGAAAGAAAAAAGTAAAGGAAGCTGCCACCCCTGTAGCTCTTCCTAAAACCTACAGCTGAACTGGGGCGAAAGTTACTCTATAACCATACTAGACCACTGATTTATATTGTCTAAACACACACATTTAGCTAAAACATTATACTCAACCACCATTCACCACCAACTCAACCATACGTGGTGCAGCTGTATCTATGCCAGGGTTGCTGCAGGAAGAGTAACATCCCTCCCCCTGGCAGGATGGGGAGGGAGCAGAACAAAGAGGAAAATTAAAATATTCAATAGCAGTCAAAAAATTTGTTAAGTGAGATTAGTACATTCCAGCTAATAGATTAAAATTACTTCATATTTCAGGCATCTCAGAGTGTTTAAAGGCTTACAATAGGTAAGTATTACTTTAAGGAGGCACCACATGGGATCACTTATTATGAAATCAGACTTCAAATTAAACATATGGAAGAGAGAAACGCTTTGGTAATTTACTCTACGCCTACCTCTAAAACTCCCTGTTTCATCTTCTGCGCTGCCTGCTCGGTTCTGTGTCAAATTGTCTCTTAATGTGCTCCTAAGTCCTGCCTGTCTCTTGTTACTGCACAGGCATGTGCCAGGCAGCAAGCCAGCCAGAGGCATATGTCCTGATGGCTAACTGATCCCAGCTGATTCCCTGCCTCCTGGAGTTAGTGTGATCCACCAAGGCAGCTGAACCACCCTTCACCTCCACATGTTAATCCTGAGCATACCTGCATTTTGCCAGTTGCAGACACTGGCCTTCAAGATGGTGCAACTTCATCCAGAATAAAGACCATTTCAATAGTTAGACTAATAGACTCCAGCCTCAGATTTTCCATACAAACTTCCCTTTTTTCTTTAAAATTGGTGGAACTCTTTCTTCTTTGTGAGAAGGAACAAAAAAGTGGAATTACTTATGGGGTTGGCCTATTTGCATAAATTTAAAATGAAGTGAATACAGGAGTTTAAAAATACAGTACTTTAATTTTTTCTCATTTATATGTGGCATTCTAAGATCAGGAAGAAGAGACACGGAGCAATTCTTTGAAATGCACAAATTTTCCTGCACTCCAGTAGAGGCTCCCTTTTGATTTTGAGCTGCATCACCTCAATCACCTGAAATGTCATGAATAGTGAGATAGTGAACAGTGAGGACTATAGTGGCAGGCATTAACTACTTTCCTCTAACAACTCAACCACAACATCACTGGCTTTTTCTTCCCTACACATCAGCAGATACGAAACACACTGCAGAAGTTCACCCACCTGTAAACAGCCCTTTCAACTCAGTACCTCCACAACTGGATTAATTTCTGTCATTAAGGTTCAAGGGGAGACATTTAGCTATATTGGCAAGATATTCTGACATATATTTATATTCTGACAGTCCACACACCGAAACACACCTGTGCCTTAAACCCATGCAGCACATACAACTTACCTCAGAGCGGAGCTTGAAAAACAAACCATTATTCCTCATGCAGATCTAAAGCAGTCTCTCTGCCAGGTTTCAGTTGAATAGTATGGCAGCCAGGCTCTCATACAGACTGGCCTTTCAAGAACGGCTCAAGAAGCAGTGAGGCTGATGCTTTCCTCTTCTCCAGCTTTCTCCCAGAACATAGTGCACGTATGTACTGGATCCATACTCAAATGGCATCTATCTCTCCATAACAGCCCAACTGAAAACTGAGTTGTCAAACTGCTTCCCCAGAAAGCTCACAAGTTAGAACAAATCTCTAGAGACTGAAGCTAATTGGTAGCAATCAGAGAGTGGACAAATTTCTTAGATGTGCACAGAAACAACTTCATTGAATCTCTCCCAAGCCTGAACTGAAAAATCTTTTCTAATCAGATTTAGAACCTCAGACACTACTGAAAAAGGGAGTGAGTTCTCTAAATTTCAATTCATCCAAAAGAGAAGCAAAAAGGGACTGACATATTAAAATAAACAGGGACAAATGCCTCTTCCACAGGCAACAAGTACCATGAAATACCAATATATTTATGGGGATCCACATCCTTTTGTGCTCATGTAAGCAGCAAACAGGTTTTAATTCACATAACCTCCATTTAACCTATGAAACTCCACCACTTCTCCACTATCTTCTCTTTTTCCCCAGCTTACATTTAGAACATTTCTTTATTCTGTAATAAATAATTTCCACACCCCAACAGCAACTTTTCTTCAGCACCCAGCCACTCACCTCCATTATTCAATGCCGAAAACCAGAGGCTGCTGCTCATCAGAAGTCAGTTTCTCTTTCAGTTTTGCAGTGTAAAATAATTAAAATAACTAATTGTACATCAAGCACTACTGTAGTTCCTTAGAGAAAAACCAACCTACACAGAGCAGATCCATGCTCACCCACACCCATCCTCAAAGAAGGGAGGAAAAACCTTCTCATGGCATGCCAACAAAAGTGAAGAGAAGGGGACTTCCCTCACAGATTTCTAAACTCTAACACATTTCCTTGAAAACACTTGGTGTGTAATCTAAAGGAAATCATTGCAAGAGGGCTATAGATTTCCTTTTGAGCTTTGGGTTCCTTTCTCTAGCAAATCTTCTATTTTCTCTCCACTGTTCAGTCTTACAGATTTGTGCAAGAGAGCAAAGCTATTTAGCCCTCTCCTACTTGCCCTCTAATTCCTATTCAGCTTAGTCTGAGCCACTTTTCTTTTACTCTTCCCTACTTTCTGATGTTGAAAATTTTGGTCAAGTAAGAATCTGACAATTCCTTAAAAAGCACATTTTGTTGTCAGTAATGCTTTTAACAACCGGGCGAATGTTTTAATATTCTTTGCTGCTGTGTGATGAGCTTGAAAACAACTAACAAAACAGCAGCATTATAGAAGGGTGTGAGTGCCATGGAGCAGCATGTGCCCATTTCTCTGCTGCTCCTGCTAGAAAGGCTGGACACTTCTCCTTGCTTATGTGTGTTAAGCTTGATGGATATTTTGCTCGAAATTTTCTCCAGGAGTGACTGAGAAGGGGCACCTTTAAGATGATTTGGAGCAGTCAGTGTTTTACAGCTCCAAAAGAAATGAATTCAGTCCATCAGGAGTCTGCAAAGATCTTTCCATTGGCAATCAGAAATGCCATTAATAACAACTCTAAAAGTATAGGTAGAATCCCATCTTCATTACCTCAGTAATCCTGGAAGGAAGCGAAGCCAAAAAACTTGTATGTTTAAAATTTTAGTTACGTGTTTTCCTTCGTGTTTCACAAGAGACAAATCTGCCTGCCATTTTCTGTGTAGTATGAGAGCCAAAATTTTCCCATGCATTTCATTCCAACTTTGTTCTCTCTTATACCTTCATTAGTATATATATAACCTTTGTGGTTATATGTGGTTGTACACTACAGTTCATTGCACTGAACTATGCATTCTCACTTTTAAGAATGTCATATGAAAAAAGGTCATGGACCAGTCTTAGAATAAATTTTAGAGTAAGCTCTTCTTATAGACACATGCTATGCAGCTTGAATAGCAGGCATACTATGCTTTGTCAGCAAAACTTATCTTTGGTAGCAGTTCTGCTCGTTAAAACTGGCTTTCTACAGTTAGCTCTTAGCATCTGCTTCTCTTTTCTTGCTATCTATATGCTGATGTCATTAATGTATAGGTTATGTGGTTGTACATTAATTCTGCTGTTCCTATTTTTTTTTTTTTTAAAGTAAGTTTCTGATATATGATATGGTAGGAAACAGAGTGGAAAGTACCTGTGGTTAGGCTGAAAAAGAGAGATATTTGGACTGGCTTCACTTTTATGCAGAGCAGCGTGGAAAGGCACTCAGGAAAATGCCTTGGGAGCTGAAACCTCTGACGGCCTCTCCTCTTCTTATAGACTGAGCTCCTCTTACAGTGCTGCTCCTTGTAAGATAGGAACAGGCCTGTATCTGAAGTATAGTCACATATAGAAGGAACAAGGCCAGCAGCTGGAATGCAGCAATTCCCAGCAGTTAGAAATTGTTGAAACAAACCTTTTGTACATGTCAAAGTTCAAAAAAATAATACATTTTGTGCAGATAAATTTCAGTTTTAATTGATAAGTTATGTATTACCTTGACTACATTCACAATTATTTTGTCCTTCAACTTCTAAGATATTGACTCATGCCTTTCTCTTTTACCTTGTTTCCTCTACTCTTTTCTACTTTCACTGTGCCTTGCTTAACCAGTGCCTAACTTACCAACAGAGGTCAGGGTCATTTTCCATCTCCTGTGTGTCCATTCATTTCATATGAAACAAATAAAAAGATTTCTATAAATTGCATCAGTGTTCTTCAACAAGTAACCTGTTTCTTGCTATCTCATGGCTTGTAGTTCTGAAATTTTACCTTTTATTTCAGCTAATGGAAATGAGAGAAATTACTCTTGCCATGCCTGTGCCACTTCTTTCTAGAATTCATCTCTCTCGAGGAATCTCTTCATTCTGTAAACAGAAATGGGAACTGGTTCAGTTGCAAGACATTTCTCTACAATCAAATTAAATATGAGCTTTCTAGTACGACCAAGTAAAGTATTTACATTCCTTTAAAAACCACTTCATAATGAGCTGTGTCCATCCCATTAGTGGCTTCCAGTTGCCCCTGAATTATGGTTCAAGATAATGTATTTACTTTTCGTTTAAAACACTGCACAAAAACAGGATGTCTTACAAGAACTGGCAGTGAAACCTGCGATCATTAAAAATCCAGTACTACATTTTGCAATATTTTTGATGAATCAGTGGATAAATATTTGGCAAGAACATGAATTCTGCAAGCTTGAATTGACTTTTCTCACCCTATTTTCTTGTCCCTTGATGCTTTGATCTTGTGTAAAAGGAAAAATGGACAATAAAAACACTTACACAGATATTCTGGTTTCATAGAACATGCTTTTTTAATTTTGACAGTTTTTAATAAGGTTTCTGATTTCTTGAAGAACTGTAAAAAGAGAAACTGTAATTTTCCAGAGAAGAAAATAAAGAATAAAACCAAAAGAAAGATATTCAAGAGAGTAATAAAAGAGATTTTAGGATATTCCAGTTAAAGTTCACAAGAAGAAGTATCTCAAGATGTATGTTATGAAATGGATATAGGTTTTGTAAAAAAATAGCTGTGATTGTACACTGAAAGCAAAGGCCTTTTATCCTGTCATAAAACTACATTTAAATAAAAATATCTACAATGAATGTAGAAAGCTTTGCTGAGGGTGGGGATCAAAAATATGGAATATATTTAACAGATGTTAAATAAGATAAACTCAGAAATTAATTTTGAAGTTAGAAAAATGAAAAGACAGCTGAAACTGACAGGGAAAGCACTGCACTACCCACAAAAGGTAGATCTGTTTTTTATTTTTCCAATTATATAAGTTTTATTCTTGTTTCTCTCTATAGAATACCAGAATTGTCCTCAGATTTCATTGCTGACCAAGCTGTCAAAGACTAGTTTTTGGTGTACCAACTACTGTTATCTGCTGCACACTAGGAAGAAAAAACCAAGAGGAGAAAAATAAACATTGATACATGTGAGAGATGTACACACGCCTTTTTAAAAACCCAAAACTTCTCTAAAGGTATTCCAAACTCTCTGATTTCCTAGGTAATCGCTTTGATGAGAACCAGCAAGACGGCGAAGAAAATGTAGTTTAAGGTTTCCTCGGTTAATTCTTTTCTTCCTGAGATACATGAAAAGGTACATTTCCCCCAACATCTTATAAACTACTCACACATCTGTACACTTTTCCCTAATGTGATTTGATATAGTCATATGGTCATTAGAGTCTTGGAAAAAGTTCATACTCAACACTTGCAGGCAGTTTTGGGTTTCAGTTTCACAAATTCTGTTTGTCAAAAAAATTTCTAATTTTCTTAATGATATAGTTTGATCTCCAAGTTGCCTATGGGTCCTGATTTTTAATACCTATCCTTTCAAAAGAATCTTTAGAGAGAAGAATCAGGAACACATAGTCATTCATGGTTTTTAAAATAGCAGCTTTTTTTTTTTTTTTTTTTTTGGCATCTACATAAAACTAAAAACATTGTAAAATCACTATAGATACTATCTCAAAATGAACATCATGAGGATAACTTCAAATATCTAGGAACTGATGCTCTTGCATCCTGGCAGGTAAGAATCCATGGATTTAAAGTTATTCCAAAAAAAGAGCAAATGATAATTTGTAGCAGCGAGTAACTCAACCTCACGAGTTGCATTAATCTTAATGAGATACGAGGTAGGGATTGGAGGGGTCAGCAGTAGAGAGAAGTAACTTCTATTTGCATTGAGAGAAAAAAACAGCATTCATCCACACACAGAGGTCTCATGACATGGACAGCAACACTTGCTTTTGGTCAACATTGAATTAATTTTCAGATAGGTAAAGTAGGAACATGGGAGAAATCGTTTCCTTGGGCCCACCAACCAAAATTAAATCCTTGAGTGGAGGAGACATGTGAAATGAGAACTTAATAAATAAAAGACAAAATTTCATTTCTTCGGTTTAAAAAGGTGTAAAATTTATCTTTCTTGTCTCCTCAGTTACAAAATACTCCTTGTTCTTTTGCAGGCAGAATATACGATGTAAGAGACATGACAACCAAGGGCGGAAAAAGACACTTAAAGATAGTGTGTTTTTATGACAAAAGAAGTTTGTTTGTGACAAAATATTTGTCTCCCCTTTCTTGAGAAGTTTAGAGGAGTGCTGCTTTTTATCCTTTCAATAAATATTTTTTTCTCTCTCTATTCAGACTATTAAAAATAATAAGAGGAATATAATACAACTTTAAATTAGAGTTTATATATCACATGCTTTATGACAGCTGTTTTTATTTCACTTTAGATTAACAAAGCCTTTATGTTGAGACTTTGGAACTGACCTTACAAAGAAGCAATACCATTAGCCCTGAAGCACATGTTTCCCATTTAATGTTTCTGAGGTAACATGCTTTGTGAAAGTGAGAGAAATGAGAACACAAACTTGCAGGAAAAATAAAAGTCTGACTGTCCTCCTTTTGAACAGAATTAAAGTCAGTTTGGACACTTGAAAATATGAAGTGAGAGGCCATGGCCTTACAAAGAGTTTCTCAGTGTGATCCCAAGAGTTACAATGCTCAGGTTTCCTTTAGTATGCCATAGCTCTTTGTCATTTCCTCTCAGGAGGCTGAACGTATTTTGCCATCTCAATTTGAAGTGAAAGGTGTAGCTTACATCAATGTTATTTCAGTTTTAACCATCACTACTCAAATGATTTATAAGCACACCCAACCAAGAGAGCACTGTAATTGTTAAAGCAAATGAGCCCAACAAAGTTATTTGGGGATACAGTAGAAAGGAATTGGATCTGCCATATCTGAAAGAGCCCTAAGTTACTGTTATGCATGGAGATAAAACTAATCTTAATGATGTTTTACCATTGCCATGGTCTACTGGTTCAGTGAAAGAGCAATGCACTTTGTTTTTCCTTCAGTAAACTACACAGATCCTAGCCACAAGTCCTCTATCCTTTTGTTCCATGCTTTCGTGCATTAAAACCTGTTCTTCAGCTACTGTCACAGTCAAAATTTTATGCTTGCAAGCCTTCTACAACTCTTTTCAGCCAGTGAACGTGAAAACCTGCAGACTACAGTCTACAAGGTTCAAAACATACTCAAGAGAATCTGAAAAACACAGGAAAGAGGTGAACAAGGGCACAGATTGGAAGCCAGGTTTGGAAGCCAGTGTACGCTTTTTGTATTTTGGGCCTTGCCAAAGAAAATAAAAACCTGTATGAACAAGAAAAGGAGAAAAACTGTGTGATTTGGAGGAGAAATTGACAAATTCATCACTAAAATTGCCATCTATACCAGTGGAAGCTGGACGGAGTTCCTCTAAGCTTATGGCCTTACACTCAAAGCAAGCCTTGCCTTTGAAATACACTTCTGCAAAGCCTTCCTACAGGAATGCTGCAGGATTTGCTGGAGGTGCATCTAGGTTCCAAGACACCGCCCCTGCACAGGTATCAGGGACCAGTTTAGAATGCAGACATGGGTCATTCTTTTCTTTTTCTATTTTTTTTTTTTTTTTTAAGAAAGAGACAAAAAGATTTGTTTCTTAAATCCATGTTTAAGCACTTAAATTCAGAATTCTAACTGAAAACTGCTACTTTTCTCTCTTCCTAGAGACACAAATGAGAATTCTTGGAGGCTGAGAACTTCTGAAAATTAGAGATGTTATTCAGTGCAAAAGACAATGAAGAAGACTGCTTGGAGCATCCCTGTAATACTCTTGTCCTCAGCCTCAGGGATTTCAGCTGCTTTTCTCCGCAGGACCGGAGAGCCTTTTTTCGGAGACTCCATCATAATTTACACAATACCTTTTCCTAATCTTGCAGGGAATATGAATTTACATTCCTGATATCAGATACAAACAGACACACAGGTTCTCTAAGGCTTCAAAAAAAAAAGAGGTTATTTTAACTCACACTAAGCAAAGCTGTACAATCTTGCTATTTGCTTCACCAAGTCCATTGCCTCTTGTGTACCTATTCCTTAGCTTAAGGATAGACTCCTCCAAGCAATAAATCAACTACTGTTCATGAAGTTCCTTCTGCCCTAATTTTTGGTGCCATTTCCTCACCAGTGGAACACTTCACCCTGCACTTTGTCTGTGCACTGTATATCTGAACTCTCCCACTTCAGTTTGGGCAACCACCCCTTTTTGTTTGTTTGCTTGTTTTGGTTTTTGTTTTGTGCTGTGTAAACCCAGTATTGGGGAAGAAGAAATAAGAGAAGTATGCTCACATGACATTTTTGCCATCAATTATCTGGTATTCCTTGGCAATATTCCGTGTAAGAAACTACCCTCTGCCTGTACAGTCCTCCAGTTTCCTCTGATATATTTAACTTCTGACTCTAAACTGTAGGTTTCCTGTGTTACACTGATGACATAGCTGCAGTTAAGGGTCTCCTATGTCTAAATTTGTATTTCAATAAGGTTATATATGTTGAGTTACAAGAAATCTGAAAGGTGAAACACTAGAAATAAAAATCACTCATGTGCAAGTGCAGACTTAAGTACCCAATATGTCTTACCAACATGACAGACTGAATTACCACATTATCCTTGTTCTAAGGTCCAAATAGGCTATTTTCACCACATTACAGTCCACATTACAATTTACTTTTGTCCATGATTAAATATGAACTCTGGGGAAATCTTCCCTTTCTTTTTCTCTTTTTGCTTTCTCTAATAGCTGGTCTTGATATTATTAAATGACATAGAACAAGCCAATATTTAGATTTCTGTTAAATTTTCTGTGTTTGGTCATTTTGACTTCATTCTCTTTGATGTCTAGAAAATAACTTTTCTTCATGCTCTTTGTATTCAAGGGCAAAAAAAAATAATCTGCAACTCTTTTGGTGTGCTAAGAATAGGCATGGATATGTTGGGACAGGAAATACATACATGCCACTACAATTAAAATAGACTAATTTGTTAGTAATTCCATAATATCCCCCAAATGCAGAAATTCTAAACAGTGTGTAGTCATCTGGGTAACTCCTCTTCTCTTTTCTGCTGCCAGGCTCCACAAGCTGAGTCTTCCATAACAGTGAATATCACGGGGAGAGACATCATGCCAAATTTTGTGGACTAACACTGAACACTGCAACACCAGCCCATATGATATAGAGCATATTTCACAGTCCCTGAATTTCCCACCTACTAAAGCTGAGTACTTTTTTACAAGCTCCTTCCATTTTATGATTTCTCCAGCTTTCTCTGCATCCTCTTGTACATGACTGCCTTTCCTGACACATTCCCTGGATAATTTAGCCACTGAATTCCAGTTGTATACATGGTAAATAGAGAGCACTTTCTTAAATCAGGTCGGATTTGTCCTCTTGCTAGAATAAAAATTCTCAAAACCAGTCAGAAGTCACCAGTTCTCCAGAAAATAACAGACAAAAGACAACCACAGAAAGCAATTTAAGATGCAGCTCTCGGACAGATGTTAAAACCAACCCATCTTCTATGCAAATGCAGCAAATTTATATATATAATCATTCTATTACTCAAGTCTAAAACAAGAAAAACAAAAACATGTTTTCTCTTCATACCAAGATTATAAATTAAGACATGAAAATTGGGTCTTGAGAGGTTGCAGAAATGCTAACAGCTGAAAGTTTTTGTTCCCGCATTACAGTTTCCGTTTTTTTGTTTTTATGAAGCCTTTCTCTCATTTGAGTTAAATGCCATTTCTGAAGAAAGAAATGTGGGTATAAAAGATTACTATTTGTTTTTTTCTTCATGGCCCTCTGATAATTTTATGCTGACTCTGAAGAGTTTTGTAGAATCTTAGCTGCGAAAATGAACAAGCATCGTTTGAGCTACAGGGGAGATAATGTAAGAATACAAATTCACTACATAATTTTATTTTTCCAATTCAAAACTGAACTTCACTTGCAGCCCTAAATTATTCTTGCTGGTTCACTTAACTGGGAAACACACTTTGGTCTCTGCTGTACAGCTGTCCCCTGTACACCTCTGTTCTGAGAAAAGGCCTCTGGAACATTGCATGACAGTAATTTATGGCTGGATTTCCACCAGCAGTGCTGCTTTTGCATTTCACTGCAGATGGAATACTCTCATCTCTGCCACAGAAGTTATTCACAGCATGATGCCACGTTTTAAACTCGTCTCATGGTTTTGTACAATTTTATTGCAAAATACATCAGAGGCTTAACTATTCAGATAAAAAACAGAGCTGAGAACAGGAAGGAGACACAATACTTTCACTTACTTTATCAGAATCCATGAACCTGATAGTTGGTTAGTGAGGCCATGTAATCATCAGTCTTCCCTTCTGACCCTTTATCCCACTCTGTACAGGGAGCCCAGGTTTGCATCGGGACTGGAAGCACCAGCAAGAAAACTTATTCCAGGATATGAGATTTCTCATACTGGGGGGAAAAAATTAAAAAAAAAAAAAATTAAAAAAAAACCCCCCCAAAAACAAAAAAAAAAACAACAAACACAAAAAAACACCCCAAAAAGTTTATTTTGAGATGGAGAGCCTGCTGTCAGGCATGATCAAATGCACAAAAGTTGCACCCATCTCTTTCTGACAGGAAAAACTGTCACATCAAGAAGGAAACAAGCCAAGTCTAGATGAGAAAGGAAGCAAGTGAAAGGAGGAGGTGACCACAGCAAGACTTTGAGGACCTGAATCCCCTTAATTTTTAGTGGCAAATTGGTTTGTAGACCTCAATTTAAAAAAAAAAAAATTNAAAAACCGAAATAAAATAAACAATGTAAATTGACTTTTGAAAACTTTCTTCTAGTCCATATTTGTTTCTTTGTGTATCATTATTACCTTTAAATTTTCCAGTCTAAGTTTTGGTGACTTAGCCAAAGGTGTATGACGTCAGGAGGATCTGGGTTCTCGTTTTCTGTGTGCCATGTGGAATGCTAGACCTGGGCTACTTTATCTGAGGATACTCAGCAGAAGGCTTCCACTCTGTGCAGATGATGAAGTCTGTCAAGCACCATGGAGGAGCTCAGGGAAAAGTCCAATAATCCTGCAACTTCTCAGTCCTCTGCTGTATCTGAAGCTCAAGTGTGACTTCTACTGCTCCTAACTATGTCAGTGCTGTCTGTATTTCAGGTCTTCAGCATTTGCACAGACTCCTTTTATTTCTCTATTGCTACAAAACTTTAATTTCAGGAGAGTGAGTAGTGATGCAGCTCTGTGTTTTCCATCAACAGCAAATTCCAGCCACTGAATAAGGTAATAGTCTGTCACACTTCAAGGACTGAAAGATCCTAGACACATTCCACAATTTACAGAGGTAACACATTCCTGAATGCAGCACATCACAGATGCTACAACACACAGCATTGAAGAGAGGAAGCATTCTGATTTTTATATTCTTTCCACTGTGAAAGGCAGTTAGGGATTTTTGTTTCTTTTGTCCCCTCATGCAAAAAAGGAATCAATTTGAAAAGCTCCAACTTCACAATATTTTGCGACAGTTAATATTAGGAAGTTACCAGCACTGAAGTCAATTACTAAGTGTGGTGCTCTCAGTCCCAAACCACATACCAGCTTGGTAACCATATACTTTGTGCCCCTCCCTGATCAGAATTTTAATAAACTATGTACAGCAATTTAACTTTTCCAAACGTGTCTGTTGCCAAAGCAAGCCACAATCTCTTTTAAGACAATTTTACAGGATAATTCTGACATTGCATGTTCAGTGGCTTGACAGCATGAAATATATTGAAAGCTGACCTCAGATCCAGCTTGTTTGAAATGTTTTAAAATAGAAACAGTATCTGTGCAGGTTTGATGTCCACAAGTGTGATGACTATAAAAACCAAGAAGTGTACTATTTCTAATTAATAGTCCACTTATTTAAACTTGTATTTCTTAGGAATGCTCTTTGCAATTCATCACGTTGCCTTTAAAGGGTAGGTATACAAAGAGAAGACAAGAGAGATTTAGAATTCGAATAAAATATTAAAAATATCAAGTTGCTAGCTCTTGTTTTAAGAGAAGTCCTCAATATATGTTGTATCTATAGAAATACAAATACCCTAGAAAACCTGGAAAATATGAAAATTAAGGAAATGAGTAATAAATCTGTCCTGAATACACACAGATACCCATGTTATTGAGTAGAAATATGTCATTTTTACCCATCCTTGAGATGAAATGCTATAAAATTTGTATTACTGGCACTCTATGAAATATCTCTTATGGATCAGAGTGCATGAGATTAACAGTGTGATGAGTTCAACTCTATGCATTAGTACAACTTCTGTGCATACTAGTGTTACAATGATTATAGCCTTTCTAGGCATCATGGGATTATTTTTGGAAAGTATGTCTTCAGTCATTTGGGTCCCTATAGAGCATCATACAATATGATAAAAACACTTTCTTTTTTTTTTTAATTTTTTTATGCAAGCAATGTTGTTATTGCTGTAGAGAAATCTGTTCCCTTCAGCTAAATCACTCCCACTACACATCTTCAAAAGCAGTGGATATTCCCTGTATTATTTAGATGAGGAAACTGAGAAACTGTGCAGGTTCTCAGAATTAGGAAATGAGTGTTATAGAAATAACAGCCAGATCTGAGTTTCCTGAGCTTCCAAATATGTTCACCGTCCACAGGACTTTTGTCTCATAGGCAAAATGTTTTTACACATGGACACATTTTGAGGCTCAGCACAAGAAAGTGAATGAGTATGGTATCCTGCCTTATATGATCACAACAGATGTATGAGGCAAGCCACAGAACTCATCCAACTAAGTATGTATAAGGAAAAAAGAAAAAAAAGATTCTTAAGTCTGTTTTTTCATTCTTTCTGATTATTGTTTCTTTCTCAAATATGTGCCTTTGAAATCAACAGTTTATCAATTTGTTTTGTTGGTGGTAATTTTATTGTTGTTGCTTTTAAATATTACTTATATGTGGATAGTCTTCCTTGCAATATCACCTTAATTTCTTGGCCTATTTTGCATTTTCTCATGAAGCCATGAACAGACACAAACATGCCAGCCTTGTGGCACAGTGTTATAGCCAGACCTGTGCACTAGTGACTTATGTCCAACCTTCACATTGCGGAAAGCATTTAGTGGCAACACAGCTGAAAACAAAGTAGTTGAAATATCTCTAGGTGATCTCATCAAGAGACAGCATAGCACAGTACGGTATATTAAAAACATTCCTTGCATATTAAAAAACAAATTGATATGGTGCCATGGGGAAAATCATCACTCAAATGATGGAGAAGGTGGGTGTTAGTAAGAGAATTAAGAAACTGGCAGCCTGCAGCAGTAAGTGACATGCCCTACTTTACATTGCATTCCCCCACATTTTGAAAAGGCGTGTCACACCAAACCATACTAACTAGAAGAGACTCTTGTTCCTGTGGCTTGTTACAGTGCTGTTCGAAGCACATGGAGAAGGAGAGTGTTTAAAGGATTATCATTCCTGCCAATGCAAGGAATTCCTGTGCCAATCCACAGCAGTCTTACCAGATGAGTATGACAAATACGCTACTTTCTAATCTGAAGTTGCCTATTATTTGCAACAAAAAGACCAAGATACCATGTGTATCTTAGTGATTCCTTTGGAGAATAGAGAGGAGGAAAAATATCCAGCTGATGTTTTCCCTGCTCTGATAGTTCTGTTTGGTTTTTTTCAAACACAAAGTGAGACCTTGATCTGCCTTTCTGCAAGCAGTATTTGTCCTGAACCCATAATCCACTGTAAGGAGTACAGTGGGGACTTGAGGAGCTGCTTCCAAAGTTGTACAAACAGTCAGTGCCCAAAAGCTCATGCAATTTCAACTTTAGTCTGCAACTACATCCTGCCTATTTCCCCTTAGTGATGCCTATGTAGTGGCACACAACCTACATAGCCACCCATACTGCGAAAAGAAACATGATCTTGTACACTGCTAATAAATAATTACTTATGTTTAAAAATACTAAGGATACTAAGGACTGCATTAAGCAAGGGAAAAAAATAATCTGCTTTAAGGAAGCTTTAGTGTACCTTGTATGTGTCCCCTTTTGGAATCAGAACATTTTTGTGTGAACAAAGTCCAAAAGGAGAAGAACACTGCTAAATCTATCCTATTTCTCTCTCAGCAGTGACGTACCTGCTGTTTCTTAGAAATTACACATCTAACAGAACTGAAGCCACACTGACTACGTGGACTGCATACCTTCCTGGTTTTCTCATGTTGTTTGGGCAGGCTAAGAGCCCGTCTTTGTGTGTGGCAATCCATAAAATGGCCTCACTGGGTTCCCTCTAAGTAAGAGAAATTCATCAAAGCACATCTTAAATTACTTATTATGGCATCATCTTGGGCTAAAATGAGAGCCCACATCAGGAAAGAAGCTGTAAGGGATGGGAAGGCGTGGGAACTGAAAGATGACACATGGTAAGAGATACCATGTGCCTAAAGAGAAACTGCTATTTCAGTTTTACAAGATCTAGCCTGCTTGGTGTACCCTAACAAGCACCACGGAGAGCTTGTTTAGGGTGTGTGTAAACCAACTGGGTGACCACAGGGACTACAATAGAACAGCAGCTGACACACTAATGTGTCTGAAATGCAATTCTAGTTAGCTCCAGAAACAGATACAAAACTAATGGCTACTTGCAAAGTATTTTAGCCTTGTGCTATTCAAAGACAAAGATGCTAGATACACAAATGATCCTTATGTCCAATTAGATTAAGGATTTTACCCGCTTAGATTCCTGAAAATTTGTCACTAGACTTTCTCGGCATTTCCATGACAGCAGTACAAGGCTTCCTTTATCAATTACAAGAACCTTTTCTGCCTCAGTAATAGGCTTATTTTGATTTTCTCTTTGCAATTTCAAAAATAAAGAAATACAAGAATAAAGCAAAAAAAAAAAAAAAAAGGTCACCCACTGGAAGCAAGCAGTGCTTAAAAGCATCCTAGACAAATTTATTGTACTCAAGATGATGTTCTGACAGCAGATTTTAAGATCTTATATCATAACAATTGTCACTGACTCAACTTAAAAGCTAGTGAAAATAAAAGACCTTAATTTTCAAGAGTCACGTAAGGAACAGTGGATAATACTTCAGTTTCTTAACTGCTAACTTCCCATTACTGATGTTCAAATTCATTAATCATGGGGCTACTGTTTGTATTTTATATGTAAAGTAAAAACGTTTCTTATGACAGAAGAGAGACAAATCCTTTGTACATTTCTTATCTCAGGAGATGCTTGAAGAGTCCTGTAATTATCCTGTGTTTTCTAATGCTGTAGCTCATTTCTGATCTGGTATTTTATTTCAGCATAGGACTGCAGAGCAAGGGGACCCCAGCTGAGTTTTACAGTACCTGTGGAGCAGGCTGATACTGCCACCTTGGGGAGGACTTTTTCCACATTTGAGGAGCCCATACAAGTGTCATATAAATCAGTTTGATTTTTTCCCCCTGTCATATCCTCACAGGAAGACAACTTTTTAAAATTCTCTGCCCATGCAGTTGTAAGACCTTCCAGACGTGTTCCAACTTGGATTGTATTCCATTCACAATAGTACTGGAAAGAAATGCTTTTTTAAAATTTAAGTTGTTTAGCCAAGTTTTAGAGCTCATTCAGGTAGCGCTTCATTTACACTACTCTTACTTTTACAGGCATCTTGCCATTATAAAAGCCCTGTTCTGCATCCAGCTGGGCAAGTTGTATTTTGCATACAACACTCACCTACTTCTGGTGTTCTAGTTTTTTTAGTAGTCTAAATCCTTGTCCATTCTAGCTTAAATTATCTAGTTGACTGTGACTGCTAGGACACATATGACCTCAGATGTCATAGGGGGCATTACTGTGCAAAGAAACAGTCCAATGAAAAACACAGATCTAGACTGGCAATTTAACCAAAGTCAAGATCTATAATTTTATGAGACTGACCTACCCTTCTGCTTTGCAATGGAGTGACCCCTCATTCAGCCTCTTTTGAGTTTGTATTCACCAGCACGAGGGTCCTTGCCATACACTTTGTATATACAGTAATTTCACGGCCATAAGGCGCACCGGACTATAAGGCGCAACCCCTGAGAGTCGGCAACTTTAGCAACTTTGTAGTTCAGATAAGGCACACCAGACTATAAGGCGCACTATTTTTTTGCAGTGAGGAGCCGCGCGGCACACTACAAAGTAGCGAATTACTGGCAGGTTCTCAATTTGCAAACATTTCACCGCGATTTTTCGCCGCTTTTTCACGGCCATTTTTCACCACTTTTCAGCCACTTTTTGCGGCGATTTTCCGCCACTTTTTGGCTGCTTTTTGCAGCGATTTGTCACTGGTTTTTTGCTGCGATTTTTCGCCACTTTTTGGCTGCTTTTTGCGGTGATTTTTCGTCAGTTTTCACGGCAATTTTTCGACGCTTTTTCGTGGCCATTTTTCACCGCTTTTTGCCGCCATTTTCCCGCGCCTTTTCGGTGCTTTTTTGAGGCAATTTTTCACCGCTTTTTGGCCACTTTTCACCGCGATTTTTCAACGCTTTTTGCCTCGATTTTTTGCCGCTTTTCAGCCGCTTTTCCATGGCGCTTTCTCGCCGCTTCTCAGCGCTTTCCCGCGGCTCTTCTTGGCATTTCCCTGTGGCCACGCCGCTTCCCCCTGGTTCTCCCTGGCCGGCGGCCGCGCCAGTTCCCAGTTTCCATCGCCCGGCGGCTGCGGCTCCCGCAGTTCCTGGCTCAGTTTGCAGACCGCACTTCTGGGTTCGCAATTTTCTGAACTTTGTCCATCAGATAAGGCGCACCGGACTATAAGGCGCACTTCCCGGTTTGGGGGAAAATCTTAGTCAAAACGGTGCGCCTTATAGTCGTGAAACTACTGTAAATGTGCCTTGAGACACAAAGGCTGTGCACAGCACAGAGCTCTAAGGAAGTGGGAACTATGAGAAGTTGCCTCAGGTACACACACAATACAGGGAAAGATTTCATGTCTGACTTCTCACTAGAATAGGCAGGCTCAAGAGCACTTCTCTAGGTGCTCTTAAAAACATTCAGTAACAAAATTTTTTATGCAGCCACCTTCAGCTGTGGAACACAAACAAACAACTCATTCATGATGAATGATGTGAATTTACACGTGGAGCTTCTACCTTCTACCAGAGCACTGGCTGTGCTTGTGGCTTCACAGCAGGAGACAGCGGGCTTCTAGATGAACTGCAGTCACCCTTCACTGCTGTGGCTGGCAGGAGAAGTCCTTGTACTGTGGTAAAACAACACTTTCAGGCTCGCATACAGAGCTACACTTCAGAAGACAATGTCCCCAGCAGGACTGGGCTCTAGAAAACACATTCCTCAATTCCTGCCACAACATACAGCTTACATACCAGATTTGTATTCTTACTGACAAGTATCTTAATATCCTTGCAGTAAACTTGTGGCTGCACCCCCTGGGATTTACTTAGAGATATGATTGATGCTTGTAAACAGACAGGACAAGCTCATCCACTCTTCCACTCTATAAATACAACCTGGTCATTACAGCACAAATTTGCATTTGTTTTCTGACTGGTTACTTTCCCACTTGTGAAAAATTGTCAAAAAAGTAAGTGAGAGGTCCCTTCTGGAAAATCTTCTACCTCTGGTCTTAATGCTACTATAGCATGGCAAATAATGATGCTTGCAAGAGAAATGTATTATGCCAACAGCCAACAGCTAATGCACATGACTGGCAGCTCTGCAAGCAGCCTTCAGTTTTCTTCCTGGTCACAAATAATTTCTGTATTTTATTATATTTGTTATTATTTTAATCCATCTTTATTCTCCAAATGATTTACACTGTGCTATGAAAGTACTGCAATTAATAAATCACTGCAGTAGTGAGAGAGTGCATTTCCTATTCACAAGCATGTATGAAGAAATTACTTCAAAAACAGTATTTGCAGCTAAGTTACAAAAATTCAACAGGGCCAATTACTCACCAAACATGCAATTGAACAAGGATCTATCAGTAATAGATTAACCAGATTAATGTGTACGTAACAGTCTCAGCATGGTACGGTGCTGCTGTTAGTTTCAAAGTTCACATATGAACTTCTTTTCACACTGCACATGTCGTTTATGAATGAAGCCTGAATGAAAGAAGAAATTAAGGGAAAACAAGGTAAGTGACCTAAAATGAAACTAATCTAAGTATTTAAGCATAGATTGCTTATAGGGAAAAAACCCCAAATCTTTGATTATGATTTGTAAAAGGAATAGCCAAATCCATGTCCACTAGTTGCTATTATTATGCTGCAAAGTGTACGATACATATCTAGACTGATGAATAACTGAAGACAACAATTTCATAAGATGTCTTACTTAAAAGGAAATTAACCATTAAAAAATCCACAAAAACCTCATTGTGAATTTAGTAAGGAATATTATCATGTACATATTCAATGTTGCCTGTAACAAAATCAGTGTACTAATAGGTCTTGCATCTTCGGTGTTTTATTGAAGTTATTTGAAAAGATTGATTTAGGTGTGGAAATAATATGAGAAAGCTTAAACTGCACAGCAAGAATCTAAATAAATTAATTACAGGAAATTCCAGTCTAAAATTATCTAGGATCTCTCTATGAGTACCTAAACGTAGTATCTTTGAAAGAAAAAAAATTATTTCTGAAGTTCACATTCCACACACAGAAACTTAAAATCCAGTATTTGCCACCATGGTTTTACCTTCTGAAACACATCTCAATTTATTTAAATAACAAGTTTTCCTCTTAGATGACCAGCACACACCAAAACCCCTTTGGATACCGGGTTACAGAAAGGTACAAAGAGAATTAGAGATCTCGTTTATGAACAGATAGAGTAACGGGAAATTATACCAAGCCAACTCCCTCACTCTATTCATCAGACTATGCTTTTCTTTTCCACTTACTGTGATAATAAGTCGGTTTTCATTTCCAAAATCTCATTTTCATGAGATTGTGTATTTCAGCTCTTGTCCTTTTTGTAAATTGAGATATTTATCTGCATCAGAAAGCGCTTTCAGACTATGCCTATTTCAGCATCAGTGGTAGCTGATGAAAGACATTTTAAGCTGTTCTCTGCTGTGAAAAAGTGCTTTCTTAAAATCTACTTCTCCTTGATAATTCTTTTTCTTAAAACAAGTATTTACATCCTGAAATATTGTCTCTTACTAACAGCAGCACCTATTTGTCACCATTGTCTTCTTCCATCCCTAGATTGCCTGCTTTTCCTAACCTACTACTCTCCCAGAGTAGCAAGAGTGCTTTCCACAGTTGTTTCCAACTCCCCCTTCTTTGTTGCCTCTCCACAACTCTTTTGCTTCTTCCTAAAACTCTTTTTACATTTCAGATAGAGAAAAACACTTAAAAGACATTGAATATAGGAAATTCTTGCGTGTTTGTTTGGGTTTTTTTTGTTTGTTTGTTTGTTTTGGTTGTTTTGGTTTTTTTTTCTCCCCACAAAGTTATCTGAAGCACCTTATGTTATTTGTACTTAGTGACAGGTTTGTGGATAAAAGCAGACAATGGCAGACAGCCATGAGATGACCATCAACCTTGTTGTTTTTGGAAAAACTCAGACTGGCAAAAGTGCTTCTGGGAACAGCCTGTTGGGGAGCTCAGACTTTGAGAGTCGTCTCTCTCCCAGCTCTGTGACAACATGCTGCAGCCTCGGACGCAGCGGCCGAATTTTGGGGTTCATACGGAGAAATGGCTGCGAGTCAGCTCTCCGTGTTCGAATACTGGACACTCCAAGCTATCCTCACAGTGCTCTGAGCAAAGAGCAAGTGAGAGACACAGTGAGAGCAGCCCTGGCTCAGCACTTCGGGGAGGAAGGCCTGCACTTGGCTCTCTTGGTCCTGAGGGCTGACCTGCCTCTGTGTCCAGATGAAAACAATGACACAGTTCAGCTCATCCAGGTAACCAAAAATTAATAGAAGTTTCTGCCCTAATCACAACTCTTTCATCTTCAGGTGACAATAGCTACAGAAGAGTTGACTGGAAAGATGAATTTTTTTTTTTTCCCAGCAACAGCGAGTGGCAGATATTAATTTCTGAACAAAGATTATAATTGATTTTGACTCCTAGCAAATCAAAGCTCCATTCTCTCTTTCTGAAACTTATAACTCAAGACTTCATTGAGTAGCTTAAAGGAAAATTTTGTATGCATTTGGTATTTTTCATCCCTAGTGTCTAAAACAGATTAATCGCTGTCAATACACCAGGTCTGACCTTGGAAGTAGACAGACATCCATTAAAGTAGCTTTACATACCTTAGCATTTAGGTTGCAAAGTCAAAATCACTGCAATGACCTTTATCACCAAGGTAGGCTTCTAGTCATATACAGAACTTCGCAGGATTGCACCAAAGTTGTATTTAATTTGCACCTGTAAATTAAAGCCCGACCTCTCTTATTCCTGCTAAAAGAAGGGTAGTAGTAGTGGGCAACTCCCTTCTGGGGGGAACAGAGGGACCCATATGTCGACCAAACCCGTCCCACAGGGAGGTCTGCTGCCTCCCTGGGGCCAAGGTGAGGGACATCATTAAGAGACTCTCCGGACTGGTCCAGCCCTCTGACTATTACCCACTGCTTATACTCCAGTCTGGCAGTGATGAGATTGAAAAGAGGAATGTTAGGGCAATTAAAAGGGACTTTAGGGCACTGGGTAAAGTGTTTGATAGGAGCACAGGTAGTCTTTTCCTCAGTCCCCTTGGTGGCTGAGATTAACTGGGAAAGAATAGGAGAACTCATATCATCAAGTGGCTCAAGGATTGGTGTCATCGGCAAAATTTTGGATTTTTTGATCTTGGGGCAACTTTCATGGCACATGCCCTGCTGGAACCAGATGAGATCCAACTCTCAGTTATGGGCAAAAGGTTTTTAGCTCATGAACTGGCAGAACCTTGTTGAGAGGGCTTTAAAGTCGGCTTGAGGGGGGAAGGAGGTGCAGCTGGGCTCTCTGGAAGAAGGCCCAAGGTGGTAAGCCTGTGCTAGGGGGGAAGTCAGTAGCCCAGCTGAGGTGCATGTACACCAATGCACATAGCATGGGTAATAAATAAGAAGAGCTGGAAGCCATAGTGCAACAGTAGAGTTATGATGTAGTTGCCATCACAGAAACATGGTGGGACAATTCACATGACTGGAGCACTGCACTGGATGGCTACAAGCTCTTCAGAAGTAACAGGAAAGGGAGAAGAGGTGGAGGGGTGGCCCTTTATATTAGAGAGGCTTTTGATGCCATGGATGTTGAAACTAATGACAATGAAGTTGAATGCCTGTGGGTAAGAATTAAGGTCAAGGACAACAAGGCTGACATCCTGCTGGGAGTCTGTTATTGTTCTAATCAGAGAGAAGAGGTGGACCACTTATTGTATAAGCAACTAGATAATATTTCAGGATCATCAGCCATTGTTCTTGCAGGGGACTTCAACTTGCCAGACATCTGCTGGGAACTTAATACAGCTGAAAAAGGCAGTCCAGGAAGTTTTTAGAGTGTGTGGAGGACAACTTTTTGATGCAGCTAGTGGGTGAGCCCACCAGGGGAATGGCTATGTTAGATCTGCTGCCTGCACATAGAGACGGGCTGGTGGGAGATGTGGTGGTTGGAGGTCTCTTGGGGCATAGTGATCATGAAATTATGGAGTTCTTGATATTTGGTGAAATGAGGAGAAATATCAATAAGACTTTTACGCTGGATTTCCGGAGGGCAGACTTTGGCATTTTCAGGTGACTTATTCAGATAGTTCCTTGGGAAGCTGCCTTTAGAAACAAAGGAGCTCAGGAAATGTGGGCATGCTTCAAAACAGAGATCTTGAGGATACAGGAACAAACTATCCCTGTGTGCAGAAAGGGGAGTTGACAAGGCAAACATCCAGCCTGGCTGGGCAAGGAGGTTTTGGAGGAACTTAGGAATAAAAAGAGGATGTATCATCTTTGGAAGGAGGGTCAGGTCCCTCAAGAAGTATTTAAGGGAGCTGCTAGAGTATGTAGGAAAAAATTTAGAGAGGCCAAAGCTCTGTTTGAACTAAAAATGGCAACTTCTGTAAAAGATAATAAGAAATGTTTCTACAAATATGTTCATGGTAAAAGGAAGAGTAGGTCCAGTCTTTGTTCCTTACTGGATGAGGGAGGAAAATTAGTAACTGCAGATGAGGAGAAGGCAGAAGTGCTTAACGCCTTCTTTGCCTCAGTCTTTAGTGGGAAGACAGCTTGTCCTCTGGACAACTGTCCTCCTGGGATGGTAGATGATGTCAGGGAGCAGAATGATCCCCCTGTTATCCAGGAGGAGGCAGTCAGAGAACTGCTGAGAAGCTTAGATGTTCATAAATCTATGGGCCCAGATGGGATCCATCCCAGGGTGATGAGG